>JAVIWB010005838.1:0-600000 GCA_031893035.1 Dermolepida albohirtum
ACATCATGGTCAACGGTTTTCTACGTCGAAAGAGGCAGTTGAGGCATTCAAAGCTCATATTTTGGAGATATCGCCTTCAAACGAATGCAAAAGTGCACTGATTTTCAAGGAGATTATTTTGAAAAGTAATAAACTATTTTCGATAAGACTTTTTTTTTTGTTATTCCCTAAATATAAAGGGCTACCCTCGTATATAGTTAACCTGTAATTTAAAAAAAACAACTTTTTTAATTTAACGAACTATTGAGTGCCATTTTTTCATGAGTTGAATTAACCAATAATTAATTCAATATCTATAAAGTACTGCACAGGGGAAACAAAAATGTAAACTTATTTTGTCATACTTCAATGAAAAAACTACAAATGTTTATTGAACTAAATGATGAGAATTTCAAAATAAGCAACAAATGCCTTTCTTTTAATAAAGATAAAGAATTTGTTAAATATTATTTCCTGGTTGTTTTATAGTATTCTAAAGGTAATAACCACGCATTTATATTCACACAAATATGTAGAAATAACAGTGTTGTGTTTATCTAAAATAGTTTTTTATTTGACACAAAAGTATTACTTTCTTAAGCAATCTTTAACATTTTTTAAATGTTTGGTAAATATGCTCGATGCATAGCTAACAGTAGTAAAATGAGTAGCTGATTGAATGCATTATGCATTAACTTAACATATTATTTCTACTAATGTTAATTGTAGTGCAAATTATAGGTTTTCAGATTATTCGAATATAAAAATTCTAAACACGTTGACGAACTTAAAATATAATATAAAGTTGAAAAATAAATGTGATAGTATATCTATCGTAAATATATGTATGTATACGTGATAAGAGAACCACGTGTCAACAATACCATTTTTTTTGCAAAATACCAGGGAATCTAATTGAAATAATTTTTTTTTAAATCAAGGTTTCTATTTATTTATATTTTAATAAAAGGAATAGAAAAACGAAATTTTTAATGAAGTATATTTATCTACGTATATAAAAAAGTAAAATCATTTCATTAATTCATGAGTAATTGTATTGCCATTCTCAGGAAATGATCCGACCCCCCCATTAGCATACAATATATTATCACTAAGTCTACTATTTTAAATAATTATTTATGAATAAATACGCATGAGACAATCGATGTACAGTAGTAAGTTTTTTAGTACTATAGTAAGTTTTAACATTAGTATATTTCTGACTCATTCATATTACAAATATTTAATACATATTAAAATTAACGGTAATATAATTATTCATACTACGACTAAAATTATTATTATTATACGCTCGTTTTAATTTAATTTATAATTGCTAATTGATTCTAAGGAACTTCGAAAAAGTTTTTATCAGGTTCCGTTACATGTTTCACTTTAGAGTTTTTCTATTGCTCCTGTTCCAGTTATTGTACAATGTGGGATATGGATAGAAACATTACTGTTCGAAAAAAGTAAAAAATGTCATGAAAATGTAATTTAATCTCTAATTAATGAAGTACAATGCAATATTAACTACGTACAGTACCTGGCAATTGAATTAGTCACTCTTGTGTATCAAGAAATTTGTAGTACAAGTTGGTTTTTAAATATATTTAAAATATTGGCTTGTAAACGTATTTAATTGTTTAAAGAGCATCTATTCCTAGTAAAACAACCATTATATTATTAAGTAAATTCCCATATTATCGGTTTTGGGGCAGATACCTGCTACCGGAGTCTAACACAAATAATAAAATGGAGCTATCCGAACTGGGTATAAAATTTCTAGAGATAAAAATGTATTAGACATTAATCTGAGTCTTGTAAACGTGGCTATTATTTCATTTAGTTTTGATAGTTCAGTACTGCTAAAATTTATAGTCAGCTTCTACTGTCAAATAAATTATTTTTATTAGATATTTTTTCGAAAATCTAGGTCATGCCAAATTTTGTTCAATCGTGTTAAATTGATTATTTATTTATTATATTACTACTACTGATTAAACAACATTAATCCATAAATACTACGAGCACTATAATGATGTATAAAAAAGGAATAACTCATTGCATAAAACTAAAATACATACATATATAAGAAAAGTATTTCTAGAAAATAACCTTTCAAACGACATATAATTTATTTGAATAAAACTTCTCACCTCTAAACAAGAAGTCATGCTTTACCACGGTTTCCGAAACAATTTCTTGATATATTCGAGCCGTAAATATATGTCTTTACCATAATCTCGCAAAAAAGAATATCGAGGCAGAATTATGACAATGCTGAACCAATCTAATCATCTTTTAGGCTTCTAACGAACTTTTATAACAAACTATCATTTTTACGTTCGTTGAATTAGAAATGGATACATTCAGAATCTCCGCAACGTAAAGAAGAATACAAAAACGGACAATATGGTATTTTCAAAGAAACTTGCGATTACATTACATCGTCACAATCGATTGTAGGGAAAATCGATTGCGCACAAAATTTTGTGTGAATTTTTGTTATAGGTCATATGTTTGTCTCTTGTCTTTTCAATTGTACTTAGAATCAATATTCCATATTAGTCTCAAATAAGATACTTGTGATTTTTCTTTAAATAAAAATCTAAGTAAAAAGTAAATTATTTACTTTCCAAAATGTTTTAAGTCAATGTATACACTTGAAAGCTAAACTTATTACAACAGATATATAAAATTGATTCAACGGATCGATTGCTAAAATTAATGGACATGGGCCCAGTTAGCACTTACACTACCGTCCATAAGACTTGTTTCCATTCTTCGACAGTCCAGTACTTGTGTGTTCTTGCCCAGGCTAATCTTTTTTGTTTATGTTGTGTAAATACGTGATTTTTTTACTGCTACTCGACCTCTAAGTCCGAGTTCAGCTAAACGGCGTTTGGTTGTTGTTACGCTAACCGTGGCTTGGAGTGTACGTTATATTGTGCTGCTATTTCCGGGGCTGTAAGGCGACGGTTGCGCAAGGACATTAATTTCAGATATTCATCTTCTCTTTTAATAGTTATCCTCGGCCGTCCACTGCGTTTTCGGTACGAGTTGGCCAGTTTCTGCCGTTCTCTTTATAGTTTGACCAACACATTTACTCGGAAACTTTTAGTTTTTAAATGATTGCTCTATTAGAAAGTTTTGTTTCGGGCAAAGCAATAATTCTTGCCCTTTGTTCAAGAGTTAGTTGCTTTCTCTTTGCCATGTTTTAAACACAATTTACAAAATACGCTCGCTCGATAGCACTTGCTGACACTTCATTAACAACGTGAATACTGAGTATTCACTGTGTAATAGACATAAAATATACCCTTTCAAGCGTACAAATATCAGGTAAAGACTGGCTATTACGTCCACGTAATAAACCATACAATAAACAATTCCGAGTAAGGGATAATCTCCATGACACCCTCATTATATTTCTTACCTGAATATTATTGCTTGAAATAAAAAATAAGGCGTTCATTCGTTTATACAAAATAACTCGGTTAATAACGTGCAAATATGTAAATATATAATTTTACATATAATAATATGTAAAATGATTTTAGCTTGGATAAAATTTCAATATATTAATTTAAATATTTTATTTCTTTCTGCAATTAAAATTATCTGTAGTGCGATTAAACTTATGGACGGTAGTGTATATAGGCGGTATTATGTACATGTGATAATTATTTTAGTGTAGGTTGCCGGGCGAGAAGAAATTCAAATTTGGTAGTTTACCTATATTGAATCTGTCAAGTATATCATAGTGCAGTATATTTGTTTTAATATTAATCTTGTAAATTTTTTTCAGAATTGATGAGGAATCAATACAAGAAAATTCATTATATCATTATACTTCCACTTCAGTTGCGTGTGGTATTATTCACGTGTTTGCAATTATTTCTAACATTTCACTTTGTAAGATGTAAGTGTTTCGAGTGATTTTTTTTAGAAATCGTTGCTAAACCAGAATCTAATACATCAAATACAGCATATTGGAAGTATCAGGTTGTAACATAAATCCTGTCCGAAAATTTGTAAAACTTGTTTATTAAATTTTTGTACAAAGTTTTTATTTATCAATCGTCAATGTATTTTCCCTCATTATTTATTACCGCTAGCTATCTTTCAGGTAACATATGAATTCCTCTACGGAAAAATTCTTCGGATTTTGAATCAAAAAATAAAGTTACTGCGGTTTGAATATCTTCTTGGGAATTGAAGCTTTTTCCATCAAGGTGGTTTTGTAAGCTTCGAAATAAGTGGTAATCCGTAGGAGCAAGGTCTGGGGAGTACGGTGGATGTGAAATTTTTTCCCAGCCAAGTTCTTCCAATTTCTGAGAAGTGATGCGAGCCGTATGTGGGCGGGCATTATCTTGATGAAACAGAACACCGCGTCGATTGACCAGTGCTGGGCGTTTTTTTCGCAGGGCTTCCATTAAACGATCGAGTTGCTGACAGTAAAGTGCGGCAGTGATGGTTTCGTTCATTCCCAGCATCTCAAAATGAATTACACCTTTAATATCCCACCAAACACAGAGCAATGTTTTCATTGGATGCAGTCCAGCTTTAGGCGTTTGCACCGCCTTCTCACCAGGACTAAGCCATTGATGATGACGCTTAATATTTTTGTATTGCACCCACTTTTCATCTTCGGTAACAATTTGATTTAAAAACGGAGCATAGATGCGACAGTGCATTGAAATGCACACATCAATACGATGTTGGAGTTGTGCTGGCGATAGTTCATGCGGTACCCATTTTCCTAACTTTACCACTTTTCCCAATGATTGCAAATGACGATGTATAGTCATATGACTTACGTCAAATTCTTGTGCAAGTTCTCGCACTGTTGTAAATGGATTATTTTCAACCCGAGTTGAAGGACCTCCCTATCAAATATAGAAGGCCGCCCGGTACGCTCGTCATCCTTCAAATATTAAGTCACCGTTTCGAAACTTTTCAAACCATCTCCGACACATCCGTTCACTAACAACATCATTGCCATAGACACCTTGATAAATGTTTTCTAGCCGACTCACTCGCGTTATTTCCTTTTTTGTATTCGTAAAGCATAACATTTCGAATATGTTCTTTTGTCACTTCCATCTTTAATGGACGAAAAAGAAATTGAGAACAATATGTACACTCTTCAAAAGTTGCAGAAGTACTGACTAACTTATTGCGAATAAACCAATATGACTCATATTGCAGAGATGTCGCAACGTTTCGTCGTAATGCGTATATATGCGAGTTGCTGCGAGAATCGGACAGAATATATGTTACAACCTGATATAATCGACATTCTTAGCAGTAAATGGAACTATTCTACCCATTATAGGTAATTATAGAAGTAATATAGTTCTACATAATGTAACTGAGTGATTTATAGACTCTCTAAAAATCGATTAAAAAATGCAGTTTCAAAGCATTCATTATTCTTCATCAAGTCATGGAATTTATAGAATTCATAAAAATAAAAAACATTAATTTTTTTGGACTGATATTTTAAGAGCAACGTAATATAATGTATGAACATGTTTATATTTTATTATTTCAAAATTAAAGTAGAATGTAAATCTATTACACATAGTTAAGTGAAAGAAGAAAAATGAATTAACACAAAAAGCGAAGAACTTTTGTAAAATTGCCACTAATCGTAGAAAAGTATGTAGGTGATTAGATTTGCAAAATGTAAATCATAAGACTCTTATACAAATAGTGCAATATATAATTTTTTATTGTTGCAATTATCACAACAAAAGAATTCTTTGAGGTTAAAGATATACACTGGAAGATATCATAAAACATTCTTTGTCACTGTTAAAGCACAGTCCTAAAAGCTTATAGGGACTTGGCAACAGTATTCGCTTTACCTTCCCGGAGGCTATTGATTTTTCACTTCCAGAAGCAGATAGAAGACGATTTCAGTCTCTTCACAAAAATTTTTTAGTTCCAAATTTGACAAAAAAAATTTGAGAATATTTATATTGTATCATACGAGGGAGCGTTTTTATATTCGCGGAATGAGCGGGTTGTAGAGGGGTGAGTAGGCGCATTTGGGGCGTGGCCTGTGCAGCGACTCATGATTAGTATAAATACGAAGTTTCATTGTTATTAGACAGTTAGTCTTTGAGCTATCGTCAACCAAGTAACATAATCAGGAGTGAAAAGTGAAATATGGAAAAAATCGGATATCGTGCCGTTATAAAGTTCCTTACCAGGCAAGGAAAATCAGTCGCGACCATAATGAATGAGATGTCATTGGTTTACGGCGACTCTTGTCCAGGAAAAACCATGGTGTACAAGTGGCATAGTTTATTTAAACAAGGAAGGGAATCCCTTGAAGACGACCCGAGGCCGGGCAGGAGCATTGAGGTGACCACGCCAGCACTTATCCAAAAAGTTGAACAAATTGTACTCGAAGATGCTCGACTAAAGAAGAAACAACTCGCAGAAATGGTTGGAGTATCCGATACAACAATTTTTAAAATCCTACACGATCATCTCGGCATGTCTAAGGTCAGCGCAAGATGGGTGCCGAGAATGCTCACGCCGCCGCAAAAACAACAGCGCGTAGAGTGTTCGCGTGCATTTTTGGACCTCTGTAATGAAGACAAGGATGGTGTATTGAGTGGAATTGTTACTGGAGACGAAACTTGGGTTCATCATTATGAACCTGAGTCCAAACAAGACTCCATGCAGTGGCATAAAAAGGGCACAGCACCTCCCAAGAAATTTAGAGTGTCACAATCAGCTGGGAAACTCATGGCAACGGTATTTTGGGACTCGGAAGGAATATTGTTGATTGATTATAAAGATAAAGGTGTTTCTATAACCGGAGAATATTACGCTTCAATATTAGAGCGACTAAAAGAAGCCATTAAAGAGAAAAGACGGGGAAAATTGACAAAAGGTGTTCTGCTTTTGCACGACAACGCGCCCATCCACAAGAGCCGCGTTGCGTTAGCTGCCCTGCATAAGGTGGGCTTCGAAATTGTGAATCACCCACCCTACAGCCCAGACCTGGCCCCGAGTGATTATTACCTGTTTCCGAAAATGAAAAAAGAGCTGCGGGGTAAAAAATTTACTGCCGATGATGAAGTCAAGGAGGCAGTTTCGGCGTATTTTGCAGATAAAGAGAAATCATTTTTTATGAGGGTATAAATAAATTAATTGAAAGATGTGAAAAATGTATCCGTCTTGCAGGTGAATATATTGAAAAAGAAAAATAATTTGGTTTTTTTATTTCCACCCCTTGTCCCCCATTCCGCGAATATAAAAACGCTCCCTCGTAAAAAGAATTTAAAGGCCATAATCTACAATTATTTAAATAGCCGAGCTTAGTGGAATACTGTTGACTGTCAGAAACATGATTTAGAAAATATCTTTTTAGAAACATTTACTTTTAATTATATATCTATTTGAATTAAAGACGTAAATAATATTTTACATGGTAGTCAGTACAAAATATCAATTGATTGACATAATTAAGATGGCGTATTTAAAATCGATGAAAGTAAAAAGGAAATTTATGTAGCATTAATAAATATATTTATACATACTATTTGTATTTTTTAACCTTTTCTTACTACTAGGTATTACTAATTAGTACAGTACAGTAAAACCTGTCAATAACGGCCACCCAAAAAGCAAAATATATTGGCCGTTATATAAAGGTGTCCGTAATTGACAGGTTTTTCGTCTCACAAATAAAATACATAATTAATTTTAGGATTTGCTTTCTTTATTTTATTAATTAAAGTAAATAGTATATAAATACAAATATGTGTAAGAAAAACTAAAATTTTAATGTATTTACATATTATAGATAATACGACATCTAATAAATTATTTATATGTACATATTATTACAATATATTCATACGAAAAAACACAATTTATTAGGATTTTTTAAAGTATGTTTCAATATTTGTTTGCTTCACATTTTTTAGCTTCGATTTAAAAACTGCAGCTTCACATGTAAGTAAAATTTTAGAAACATCCATATAAATGTCACCATTGTTATTGCACAATAAATAATTTTGTATGTCTCTTAATTTTGCACACACTTCACTCATACTAGATAAACTAGATTTTGGAGTTTCACATTCGTCCAGGTCACTATTATCAGAGTTATGTTCTTCATCATTATTGCACAAATCTTCAACAATTTCTAGAATACTGAAGTTAGGGCTCTCTGTAGGCACATGACGATCAATAGAAGCATATTCATCTAAATCCATCAAAAATTCGTTACGAACTGCAGGATATAGCTGGGCAAGGGGTATTTCGTCTTCTTCATCAAACATTGTGTCCTCCTGGATAACATCAGAGAATCCGGCCTTGGAAAAACATTTTTTAACTGTAGCAGGAGATACCTTTTTCCAAGCAGCTGTAATCCATACAAGTGCATTGGCTAAATTTATTTTTTTTTTCAAAAATTTCAAAATCACATTCATTGTCAATAAACGTTAGAAGCTTTTTAATCAAAATATTTCGGTAAATCAATTTGAAATTCTGAATTATTCCTTGATCCAAGGGCTGACAATACGAAGTGGTGTTTGGCGGCAGGAAGACTAGTTTAACATTTTTTAATGGAACTTTAGAATGTGAAGTGGCATTATCCAAGAAAAGAAGCACTTTTCAATTTTGTTTTTTCATTTTATTGTCAAATTTATGCAGCCATCTTGTCATAATTTCCGTTGTCATCCATGCCTTTTTGTTAGAAACCCATTCTAAGGGTAATTTATCCACATGACTACCCTTAAAACAGCGAGGATTTTTACTTTTTCCAATTATTAATGGATCTTCCTTCTCACCTTCCATATTTGCACATAGTAAAACAGTCAAACGTTGTTTTGCTGCCTTCTTCCCTGCACAATTCTCACTGTTTAATGCAAATGTCTTATTTGGCATAGCGCGGTAATAAAGACCTGTTTCGTCGGCATTAAACACATCTCGAGAAGAATAATTTATTAAAATCAAGGGTAACTTGGTTTTCCAGTCTTTTATATCGTCCAAATTAACCTCTGCGGAATCACCACAAATTGATTTAAAAGTTATACTGTGTCGCCGACAGAAACTTTCCAACCATCTATTAGATGCTGCGAAATTTTCCATCTTTAAACTGCTTGCTGTCTCCAGTGCTTTTTGTTTAAGTAGCGGCCCAGATATTGGAATTGCTTTATTTCTGGCTTTGCAAAACCAATTGTAGACGACTTGATCCACTGACAATCCTTCCGACTTCGGAAATTTTCGTTTTAGCTCCATGTTAACACCTTTCTCGACCATCTTTTTTAATTCACCTTTATTTTTCATAATATCGTTAATTTGTGTTTTTCCAACCCCATATTTTTCGGCCAACTTTCGCGAACTTAACGCATACTTTTCACTTTCCGCGATTATATTTATTTTGTCTTTTAGCGACAAACGTTTTCTTTTTTGCGACATACTTAATTAAGAACCTTTCGAATACGGAGACAACTTTAAACTGAATTGTTTCCTTTAGAATAATAAAGTTTAAATCGAAAAGGGTGAATTACTACCAGGTAATAGGAAACCCCGGGAAACCCCGACAATTTGTATTAGGTATTTCCGTCAATAAAGATATACATGTCATAAATAGTCCGGCCGACATTGGCAGGTAAATTTCTATGAAAATAGGCCGTAAAAGTTTGGGTTATTTGGCCGCGGCCGTTTTACAAAGGTGGCCGTAATTAACGGGTATTTGTGTATGGGAATTTCCTTATAGTCGATTCGGGTGGCCGCCTTAGTCAGGTGGCCGTTAACACAGGTTTTACTGTAATTGTAAACCATTTAGGTCCTGACCGAACTGGGGAGAAAATGTAAATAGTTGACGAAACCTCTTCTTAATTGTGAGTACTTATTTTTTAGGAAGGTTTAAAATGTTGATTTTATTACTCAGAAAATGCAATATGTTAACAATACCTCTTCCTAATTGTGAGTACTTATTTCTCCAGAAAATTACGATAGAAACTATCAAAAATGAACCGTTTTTGAATTTCAATGATAGGAAAGATAATATTATTATATTCTCGTGCAGATCTAACATGGAATTTATGTGCCAACAAGAAACATTGTATATGGACGGCACTTTCGACTATTGTACAAAATTTTTCCTTCAAATGTTTATGATACATGCTTTCGCTAATAATACATATGTAGCTGTAGTATTTGGCTTTTGGCAAACAAGCATAAATCGACATATAGAAAAGTGTTTGAATTATTGAAAAAACAATGCTCAGATTTGGACCTTAACTTACATCCACTAAATATTGTAATAAACTTTGAAAAGGGTATACACTCCAATTTAAATTATGTTTTTCCGGATGGTAGCACCGTCGGTTGTCGATTCCATCTAGCACAATCGTGGTGGCGTAAAATACAAAGTGTGGGATTGACCATCGAGTATAAAAACCTAAATAGCGATATAGGAATATGGTAAAGACATATATTTGGATTAACATTTCTCGCTCTGAAAGATGTATGCGACTCATTTGTAGAAAATTTCATGAGTGATAAACCCAATGACAACAGAGTTGACGATTTCGCCGATTATCTATTGGAAACATACATTGAAGAAAACGCGACATTTCCACCTGAAATCTGGGCAGCAGGGACAGCCAGCATACATAGAACCATAAATACGTGCGAATCTTTCCAGTCAAAATTTAAAGCTAATTGTTCTTCCCCTGATCCGAATATTTACATTTTCTTGGAAACTCTAAAAATATCCAGACCGATACTTACATTAAAATTAATTCTGTTGAAAAAAATCAAAATCGAATTATCGAATTTCAAGATATAATTTTATAAAATTTTGTAGCTAAAGTTCGGTAGTATTATTTTGTTAAATTAAATTGTTTTATATATATATTTTGAAATCTAATAAACTTTAAAATAATAATTTCTTTACTTTCACTTTCTACCCAATTCGAACAAAGTTTAAAAGTTAGCAGGTAGATAAAAATATTTCGTACTCGATTCGGTCACTGGTTTTAAAAACTACCCAGTTCGGATGCCCCGATTAAAATATGTGATAGCACTACGAATAATATCCAATTTTATTTGAAGTGTATATGTGCTCGTGTTAAAAAGCGTATTAATTAAGAAGTATATAAGATGTGTTTTAGCACGTTCGCGGACGTGAATGCTATTGCATTCATTTTCACAGCGATGAAAAATAACTTGAATCCTATAGCATTTAATTTCTAAAGCCAATTATTATTCATACGTGATGATATAAACTTAAATATGTCCAATCAGATTTCGAATATCAAAACTAATTTTAAAAGTAATTGACTACCTATTTTTGCAGCTCACTGAATTTTTATTGTCTGCGAACGTGTTAATAATATATTGTGAATTTTATTATTAGTTTCAGTTTCTTGGTGAATTTTTAAAGTTTGTAATTTATTCGAAATGGAAAAGTGAAAGATATTTTGAAGCACGGATAAAATTAAAATAAGAACTTTATTAAAAACAGGCATGTATTCGAATCAACAAATGACAATAGTACAAAAAGTTTCACTTTCATTTTGCCATTAATAAATCGTTTCATTAAATTATCAATTTTGATAATAAATTTCATTTTTACAAGTCACATTCTCTTTACAACAAATGAAGCAATGTCGGAGTGTTAATTTCGTTAGACGAAGACCCAAAGGAACCTTATAGGGGTGAGCCTGTATAGAAAAAAGGAATCACCCCATCGGTCATGATCTGGTCATGCATAATCGCGAATGATACCGGACCTCTGTATTTTGTGGAGAGCACCATAAATCAAATGCAACATAAAAAGGTTGTTCAAACTGTACTTTTGCCTTCCCTAAGCTTACTAAATGAAGGAGGACCATACATCTTCATGCTGGATGGAACACCGTGCCATACAGCGTAATTGAAAAAAAAAATCTGTTTTTGAGCATAACATAACCTTTTTCTAGTCCGAAAACTTACCCGATCTAAATCCGATCGAAAAATGTATGGAGCACGTTGAAAAAGTTTAGGTACTCAACCCCGAATAATAACAGTTCTAAAAGACAGTATTCACAAACATAGAGCGAACGCAAAACTGTGGTAAAAACTTTTATTTCCAGTATGCCAGATAAAATTAGTGTAGTCATTAAAGCCAAAGAAGAATTAACAAAATATTAATTTAATATCTTTTATGAAGAATAAATAAACATTTTGTAGTATTAAAATGTGTCTGTCTTTGTTTTATTTCTTAAAAATCTGAAGAAATACTAAAATCAGAAGATGGCTCTAATTCAATTACCAGGTACTGTATATTATTAAAACCCAACTCCCCAAAGGTGAAATTGTTGTAATCCATTTAAGAAGTTAATCGGAGAATATTAAGTATTTTGAAAACCATGATCAGATAATGATAAGATTAAATCTTAATAAGAAACTAACATGAAAATATACATAGGAAATTGAAGAAAAACTTATTTTTTATTATCTGTTATTTAATAACAAAACCGTAGACATACACTGAAACATAAACAAATTATATCAAATAATTAAAATTTCTGATCACAAGTTATTGAAAACTTATGCCTCGTTTTCATGTCTGCCTTTGTGCAGTGTCGATTTAAAAAAACTTTTCTAATAAGAATTATACTTCAGAAATTATTTTTATAGCATATAGCTAAGAAGAGAATTTTCGAATGTTAAAATAGAAGTTACACTTGAAAGTGAAATTTATTATGGTTCTTATAACTTATACTACACGTCAAATACTTTATGCATTAAACCAAAATATTTCTCTTGTGAATCGATCATATATCGCTTATTTTGAATATACAACTTTATGAGTCTTATAATTTATTACAAATGATTAGATTATCTTGTAACAACTCGAATGTGTTTGTATATTCACAAACTATCATGACTCACTGTTTTTCAAGAAATCATCAGTTTTAAAACTACTTGACATTTAATATAACGCATCCATAAAATAACAAAACGCGGCATTAGTCAAGTATGGAATTATAGTGTTTGCTTATGCCAGACCTACTATATTTTAAGTTGTAACAGTTACTAATAATTTGTTTAAATACATACATAAATACAAATACATATGTACAACATGTATATTATAGGTCTAATTAGTAACACGTTAATTATATTTGAAGAATATAAATTAAATACGTGGCTATGGCATGTACCAAGAATTATAGCATTGAATAAAAAATTGGAAATACAGCAGATAATAAATTACATGATTAATAAAGAAAATTCCATGATTTAGCAAATACACATATATGTTCATTGTGTGGTGTGAGGCATATTAATTTTAGAATAAAAAATTAGAATTGTAGAAATTACATGTGCAATCAATATAATTCAATATAAAACAAATGTTAATGATTATTAACATTTTGTTGCTGTTAAATATATATTATTTGCCAAGTATGATAAAATATAAGCCGTATATTTTAAGGCCACAACTATTGAAATGCATGTCGTTCTGCCTGTTAGATATATGTATGTACATACATACGAGGGAGCGTTTTTATATTCTCGGAATGGGGGACAAGGGGTGGAAATAAAAAAACCAAATTATTTTTCTTTTTCAATATATTCACCTGCAAGACGGATACATTTTTCACATCTTTCAATTAATTTATTTATACCCTCATAAAAAAATGATTTCTCTTTATCTGCAAAATACGCCGAAACTGCCTCCTTGACTTCATCATCGGCAGTAAATTTTTTACCCCGCAGCTCTTTTTTCATTTTCAGAAACAGATAATAATCACTCGGGGCCAGGTCTGGGCTGTAGGGTGGGTGATTCACAATTTCGAAGCCCACCTTATGCAGGGCAGCTAACGCAACGCGGCTCTTGTGGACGGGCGCGTTGTCGTGCAAAAGCAGAACACCTTTTGTCAATTTTCCCCGTCTTTTCTCTTTAATGGCTTCTTTTAGTAGCTCTAATATTGGAGCGTAATATTCTCCGGTTATAGAAACACCTTTATCTTTATAATTAATCAACAATATTCCTTCCGAGTCCCAAAATACGGTTGCCATGAGTTTCCCAGCTGATGTGACACTTTAAATTTCTTGGGAGGTGCTGTGCCCTTTTTATGCCACTGCATGGAGTCTTGTTTGGACTCATGTTCATAATGATGAACCCAAGTTTCGTCTCCAGTAACAATTCCACTCAATAAACCATCCTTGTCTTCATTACAGAGGTCCAAAAATGCACGCGAACACTCTACGCGCTGTTGTTTTTGCGGCGGCGTGAGCATTCTCGGCACCCATCTTGCGCTGACCTTAGACATGCCGAGATAATCGTGTAGGATTTTAAAAATTGTTGTATCGGATACTCCAACCATTTCTGCGAGTTGTTTCTTCTTTAGTCGAGCATCTTCGAGTACAATTTGTTCAACTTTTTGGATAAGTGCTGGCGTGGTCACCTCAACTTGTATACCATGGTTTTTCCTGGACAAGAGTCGCCGTAAACCAATGACATCTCATTCATTATGTTCGCGACTGATTTTCCTTGCCTGGTAAGGAACTTTATAACGGCACGATATTCGATTTTTTCCATATTTCACTTTTCACTCCTGATTATGTTACTTGGTTGACGATAGCTGAAAGACTAACTGTCTAATAACAATGAAACTTCGTATTTATACTAATCATGAGTCGCTGCATAGGCCACGCCCCCAATGCGCCTACTCACCCCTCTACAACCCGCTCATTCCGCGAATATAAAAACGCTCCCTCGTATGTATGTATGTTCCAGTTAGTTGAAAGCCCAAGTTTAAAATAAAATTTATTGAAAACTAAAGTCTGTATATTCAAATTCTTTATAAAAAAGACTAGAATGAAGAACTATAACCCATAACAGTCTTATCTAATTTTGCTACTTTCTGAAGCTGTCGTCTATAAAAGCATGTACAACACTACATCTGGTTCACTGTTCATGTGGCTTTTTTTAATACGAGTTTCAATTTATGTAATTCATATTTATCTGTTTATGCAGCAAGATCGAGATTTCCCAGTTTTATATAGACACATATTGCTGGTTATTGAAATATATACGATACATATAAAAATCAAATATTCTAATTTTACAAGATTATAATGTAAATCAAGCACTCTAGATAGCTATACTATGCAATATCCTTAATTTTGAGTCGTTGGTTAATAGATTGCTTAAATGTATACGTTCATACAGTACTGTGCAAAAGAAAAAAGCACCATCTTGAATTTTACAAGAAACTATTATAAGAGGATAAATAATCTAACACAAGTTGAAATTCTTTTTAATGTATAAAAACTAACACATATCGATATTTAAACATAAACAACTTAAATTTTCAATATTTTGTATGACCTTTATTTTTTATGGTATCCTGCATTCTTCTTGGAAGACTTTTGCATTAATAAATTAATGACATTTTCAGGGATATTGTATCATTCTTCCTGTAGTATGTTCCATAGTTCATTTTTGTTGTTTGGCCCCCTTTCACACTTTTTTCTGTCAAGATAATCCCACACATGCTCAATAATATTTAAGTCAGGACTTTGAGGTGACCATATCATAGTCTGCAATAATCCATTTCCTTCCTGCTGTGTTAAATAAGTTTTCACAAGTTTTGAAGTATGCTTGGGATCATTATCTTGCTGTAGGATGAAATTATTGCCAATAAGTCGCTGCCCTGATGGTATGGCATGTTCTTCTAATAGTGTTCTGTATTTCTCACCAGTTAATTTACCCTCTATTTTTACAATTTCACCCTCACCTGCTGCCGAAATACAACTCCAAACTTCGATATTACCTCCTCCATGCTTTATGGTAGTGTGTAAACATGGTTCCAATAACGATTCACCAGGGTGTCGTCTAACATACTGACGTCTGTTCGTTCCAAATAATTGATACTTAGCGTCATAAGTACATAGTACTTTCGCCACTCATATCCCCAAGTTTCGTGGTCTCTAGCATATTTTAATCGTTTCCCTCTATTACCTCCTCGCAGTATGCATCCCCTCAAGCCTGATCTGAGCAAATATCGCCTTACTGTTGAAGTATGTACCAGATGTTCACGTAAGATCTTGAGCTAGTTCTGGCCTAACTATCTTGCGATTTCTTAATGAACTAACTTTCAAAAACTGTCCATCAGTTTTACTCAGCTTTTTTGGACGGCCATTCTCTGGTCTATCACTTACACGGCCGGTTTCGGTTATTCTTTTTATTGTTTGTTGCACAGCATACCGAGAACATTTCACTATCTTTGATATTTTCACTAGACTATCTCTCACACCCTCTTGGTGTGAAACAATAATTTTATTTCTATCTACTATGCTACTCTAGGCATTTTCTTAAAATGAAAATATCACTCGTAGGGTCGTTTTTTAAGAATCTAAATAAATTCTATTGTGGGATTGCTCTGTATCGTTTCTACCACTGAATCAAAAACAAAATCTTATAGATAAATAACTCTCCATTGAAATTTTATTGCAGAGCATTGTGGTGCAATAAAATTTATTACTTTAATCCTCTTATCAGGCGGTCGATCTCACACATACGCGGAAGTATGATGCTATAAACTTGGTAATTGCCAGTGATTATATTTCTACCAATAAGTGAATCGTTCTTGGAAAGATGTATTAAGTATTATAAATTAAATTAACCCAATAATTATGAGTAAAAACGTTTTAGTAAATAAGTTTTGGAAAATACATATTACAGAGTTTCCCTGCTGTAAACAGTGAACAACAATTTGCGATTTTGCATTTAAAATTATATTCTACTCTTGCTTTTTAAAGAGTAATCATTTAGTGTCAAAAGTTTATTTTTAAAATGGGAGTACGTGTAGGTCTTTTTATTACCATAAATCTAAGTTCTAAGGTTTATTTCAGATTTTTAGTTTAGCTTAATAGAAAGAAAAAATGTTTAAAAAAGTAATTCATTTGAAAACAAAAATCGCAATTTTAGATCTCTTAGCGAGATGAGAAGAATCAACGACTAGTGGAAAACATTTTAGTTTAAGGGAGTCCACTATAAAAGCAATTAAAAAGAATGTAATAGTAAATATGTCATTCTTGAAACAAAACCAAATGCAAAAAAAGTGAACAAACGTTCATAGAATTAATTTAGAGAAAATTTCCATTAAGCGATTATTTAATTCAAGAAAAAGCAGCTTTATATAGAAATAAAGGAATCAAATTCCTTTACTATCATTTTTCGGACTTTTTGATTTGCAAAGGATGTTTAAGCAAGGTTTCTAAAAAGACATGCACTAACTATATAACATGAATATTATAAGTGACGTCGATAAATAAAGAAGCTATCGGATATTTACCATACCAAATATTTAATTCTAACAAGGTAGGACTTTTTTGGAAAAAATGTAAATCAATCTCTAAGATCACGTTCTACAAACGAGCAAAGATAAAAAACAACTGCAAGTACTTAGGATGGTTAATACACGAGCTTAGGTAGCAACTGCAATACTTGCAGACTGATTCGATGATTGTTTTTTACTAGAAATGGAAACGTATATGAAGTAAATTTATCAATTTCAAAATTTTATTGCTTGCGTTATTGCCCACATTTAAAACATCCAAATGTAAAGGTTATGTTTTTTTCACCCAATATAACAAACATTATTCAGTCATTTACTCAAGTCGTAATTTCAACTTTTAAACAATATAACGTTAAACGCACATTTCAATTTATATTGGATAAAATAAAAAATGAGTCAATAGTAGTAACTGATGCTTGCAAAGAATTTATAAATTTTTTAGTCCTACTTTATTTCTGTATTTTTAGGCGAATTTTAAAGTAATTTAACTTTTTTGGTTTTATGCGTTTAGGAATGCGTTCCGCATTCCTAAACGGTTTTTCTAAGCTAAGTTTTTTTGTGTGACTTTTTTAATGCAGTTTTCCGACGAACATATCTACCGCACAGAAGGAGACCCAAGTGTATTATGTCGTTTTTATCTTCGAACCAGCATGGATTTATGTATAGCAACTATGTTTACTACAATGGTTACCACATCGAGCACATATATTTTAACATCAGATGTCGCCTACAAGGATATCGAATCGCTTGAACATAGAAATCGAGCGAAAACACATACATATAAAAGATCGTGGTGTCGTTTCTGATCTTTGAGTTTTTCGGATCACGTCTCTACTATTATCACTTCTGCATTTAGAGCCAAGGAGTGTTTCTGTCGTTTATGATTGACGGATTTTATCCTGCTCATAGTATAGATTATGTTCTCCTAAAAATTTAATAACGAACAAGATTGACCCGCCTGCACCATAAAAGTTTTGTAATATAAAGCAACAGATTATTACACATGACAGGTTCAGTGTCAGGTGTCAGTCTGCATAAACATCTTCAAGTAAGGACACTTTGTTCCCTAGATGACACAATGCATTTCATGTTGCCACGGATATTCGAGAAGTAAAATAACGGAACATCTCCTTATGTCAATAGCATCCTAGCAGGTGATGAAACCTAGCATTACTACTATTACGTACCCACCAAAGCGGAGGACAAAGTCTGGCTGTATAGATATCTTTATCCGGGAAGAAGAAAATGATGGCCGTCTTTTTTACCGTAAAAGGAGTTCTGTTCAAGACCAGATATCTAATTTTCCACCACGATAACGTTCCGGTTCTTTATCAGTACCTAGTATTTAGCAAAGATTAAACTTAAGGTAGTAGAACATACACCATAAAACCCAGGCCTCGTTACATGCGATTTTGCGTTGTTTCTCCATGTGAAGACCAGTCTGAAAGGGAACAAATTTTCCAACGATGATGATCTTTTTATGGCGTGGAATGACGAGTGTGTTTGGCCTTCAAAATAAATATAGAAGAGATGATTTGATGATTGATTTCAAAGAATGTAATAGGAATTATTTCGAAAGATTGTAAGAATTGAAAAACTGGTTCCCTTTATATTTTGCGTTCTTCACTATTTGTTGTATATTAAAAATAAGAAAAAATATCATTTGAATTTTTGCAAAAGTATTTTGTTCACAAAACTAATAAACTAGCAAGGATTTATATGGTACAGAAGGTTTTCTTAAAATATAAATCAAATTGTAAGAGCCTTTCCCTACTACAAATTGTGTACATAAAAAGCACGCAAAACGTTCCCATCTTATAAACACTATTTATGTCCACCAAAAATAATTGTAATAATTTTAATATAATAATTTTCATTGTTAACAACCCTAACAAATTTTATTTAAGTGACAGGGTGAAAGTTGCTGATGTTTATTTGTTAAGCCAAGCGTAGCAGTCATAAAAATTACATTCAAATAACTTTCAAATATCACAAGTTCATCTTAATTACAAATATTAAAGTATTTTGCATGCGTATATTATAATCGGTTACTTTGGAAAGAGAAACAAATTATCTGTATTACTTCATTCTTCTTAAATTTCGTAACACCGAGTCAAATTATCTAAAACAATAATTTATCGATGTTAGCAAAAGCTTTTATCACATTTTAGAAATTCACTTTTCTTTTAAATAACAACAAAAATAAGTACTTCTAATCAACGAATAATTGAATTAAATTATATTTTTCCACGAAGTTCTACTAAGTGGTATGTGATAGTTATCGTACAAGTACACGAATAAATGATAATCCTTTGTAGTACTTCGAAAATTATAAAGACGCACTTAAAATGTTTATTTAAAGCATTATTATGTTAACGAATTATATAAATATTACGTAAATCTAACTACTAGAAAAATGACACACCGCAAAATATTTTCGTGTTTTAGCATAAGCTTTATATTATTGCAAATAACAAAAATTACACTCTATCATTATACAGAGACGGCCATAAAAAATAGTCCAGCGTGATTTTCACTATTTAATCAAGATGTTCGTACACGTCATTTTTATTCTAAAGAAAAAGAAGAAAAGTACTTGATTTAATTATTTTTTCTTAGGTTACATCAACACTTAAGTGGAGGTGACTTTCACCTCAATAATTTTAAATGGAACTATAAGCTACAATTTTGTTGTTATAACGGTTTTTTATTTTTTAAATTCGAACCAATAACTTTTAAAAAATGTAATTTTTAAAATTTATAATCTAAAAACAATTACAATATAATCCGCGTATAATGGACATAAAGAAAACTATAAACGTATATTGTGCTCGGGTGTCTATTATACAAAGGGTACTAGGAAAGTTTTGCAATACAGCTTTGTTTATTTAATTTTTTCATAGTAATTTCCTCTACACTCAATACACCTCTCCACCCTTCAAAACCAATCTTTAAACCAGTTCTGCCCAGTTTCACTAGGGAGTAAAGCATAATCGTTGTTCCAAGCCCGCAGAAGGTCCTCATCACTAGAAAACCGCCTCCCTTTTAGCTTCATTTTCAATTACGGGAACAGCGCAAAGTCGCAGGGAGCAAGATCTGCATTGTAGGGAGGGTGCTCGAGAAGTTTCAATTCTATCGTGGTCAAATATTCGGTGCAGGCTTTGGCGCGGTGAGCTGGAGCATTATCGTGATGGAGGAACCAGGTGTCCATTCTTGACTTTGGCCGCAGGTTCTTCATAGATCTAAATGAATAGCTAAATGAAAGCCCATCTACATGACGCTGCGGCTGCTATGCACGTATGAACATGTCTCAACATGCAGCTTCCTACGATTCATTGTTACGTGATATTGCAAAACTTTCCTAGTACCCTTTGTAGGTTATAAGAAAATGACAGGTGTGAAATAATAGTAGTTTTGTATAAATGTTTGTATTTTAAAAATTTTAGTATCTTTGAAATTAGTTACAAAAAAAATATATGAATGCATGCGAGAATAATTTTTGTAATAAACTAAAGCACATATTATTGAATTTGCATTATGTAGATGTGCAATATGTATGTACGTATATGTACTTGTTTGTAATTTTTATTTGAGCAAATGTTTTGGACAAACTGGTAATAAAAATTTATGGAACTTTTAAGTTTTCCTGGAGAGTATAGTGCCTCATTTGTTGATATTTCTACTATATCTGGTTCATCATCTTCATTCATGTCTAATAAAACTTCTTTACTGTATTGTTTCATTACTTCCCCAACTAACTCTTAACTGGTAATTGCAAATTCTGTAATTATAACGCTGCTGTCGACATGAATGTAATCTTTAAATTGAATGTTTTCCGGTACGAACATATCCTATGAAAATGGATATGTTCGTACCGGAAAACATCCAATACTTAATGAAGATCATCTTCTGGATCAAAATTATCAACCAAGACTTCTAAATCTACATTTTTTATTAGTAATTTCTATTGTATCTACCGATATTTTGCCTCATGAAATGTGAAGAATACTATTAGCATCTAAAATTAATACGTTCTGATTTGCTACTTGCACTCAAGAATTTTTAGCAATAATTCTCTTCTAAATTTCTGTTTTAGGTTTCAAATTAATTGTTGGTTCATAAGTTGCAAAACTCAAGCTGACCGAGGTTGCAAAAGTTTTATGTTTAGTTCCACATGATGGGCCTTTTTATTGAATGTGTAACCTCAGGAATAATTCCAATATTTTTTAAGCATCTAATTCTGGTTGTTATCATCGTCTTTTAAGATCTTTTTTTAGTTGAGAATGTGGAATCGCTTAGAAATATGGCAGGACTCTAGAAACTGCTCTGTTCAAAAAATCTGTCACAAGAATAGTTACATGCGAACGCACGTTATCATAGTTAAAGATACACTTTTCAATCAACCCAAGTCGTTTTCTTTTTCCTTTATTAATTACCTCAAACTTCTCTATAATTGACAATTACTGCAATTCTTATAATATATAAAAAATTTTTTTCTACGTATTCCGTGCTTTATCATTAAACCATATCAGTACACCGAAATTTCATCCGTAATAATCGCCTTTACAATACTACACCTCCATCTTGAACACAGTTTCCAGTACTGATAAATCGCTATCTGATGCAATATTAGCAAAGATGGAATTTAACGAGCGCGAAATCTAGATATGTTTAAATGTTTGTACTAATACAAGGGTAGCCGTTTATGTTTTGGAAAAAGCAAATAAAAAAGAAATTCATCGGCCAAAGGACGCCGATCAAGTTTGAATTCACTATACCAACGATATACTGTAGTTTTCGATGGTGCTTTGCTTCATCACCATATAAAGAATTCAGCTCGCTTCATTCTTGTTGAGATAATCCACGCCGAAAATTATGAAAAACAATTGCACGAAAATGTTCGCTCGTACGTAAAAGCACTAAAAACCCTTCCAATAGACATTTCAAGAATGTTAGAGAGACTGTTAAACATGGTACTGTGCCACTTCTACTGCTCTGGTGTTAATAGTTTTCTCACTTAGCACACTCACCTGGAAATTGCATTGCCTTGCAATTAACAGCATCTCCGACCATGCTTAAGCTCTTTATGCAGTTAAAAACAAACAGATCTTGCCATAAACGATTACTCAAACTCATCTCAATCATGAAAAAAGTTTCCTTTGTGGATTTTCCTGGACAAACATAGAATCTTATCCATATCTTTGCTCTTTCGTTCCATCAGTCGCAATTTTTGGAGACGCGATAATAGGGTCACAACTTTCAAGCTGTTAAACTTTAATAAGTTATCTGGGATAATTATCTTTTGTAAAACGAAAGAAACCTTTGATAATATTACGTTTAGTGTTATAGCTCATCATGCGAAACCATATTAATAGTCTTCATTAAAAGGTCCTCGTTGAAGGGCCTCGTATATACTCGCAACCATTTCTTGAATATGTGATCTCTAATAATTTTCTCGAACTTTGGTTATAACCATAATAAAGTTAATAAAAAAAAGTAAATTTAACTGTAAATGAACAATAAAGAACTTTATGTCAGTTTTTTACGTAACGCAGAACAAATAGAGAATTTACAAATCCATTATCTGTATTTATTCATGTGCAATGCACGTGCACCACGAGTACGTGGTGTTGACAATTTGTTTGTATGAATATAAAATCAGCGAAAATGTTAATAAATTGCATACAAAAACAGTGTATTCGCAACTTTTTAACAAACATATGTGAAAGATTGTTTGACGCTTTTTAAATACTTGGTGAAAAAATAAAACGCTCTAGATGCCCTTTATTTGACGAATAAAAGATAATAAATTTTCATAAGATGTAATGATTTTAAATGAGTGTTATTATAATGTTGTTAATGTTGGTTGGTTATAAATTCTGATAATTAGATGACAATATTTGATAATAATATCATAATGAAACTGTAAATATATGATGATTGAATCAATTCAAAGTAATCTGATTTGAGCTCTGTTAATAGTTTGCAATTGTTAAAAGTAATAGTAATGTCCTACTTCTAAATAAAATATGCTTATTAGACATTAATCTGAGTCTTGTAAACGTGGCTATTATTTCATTTAGTATTGATAGTTCAGTACTGCTAAAATTTATAGTAAGCTTCTACTGTCAAATAAATTATTTTTATTAGATATTTTTTCGAAAATCTAGGTCATGCCAAATTTTGTTCAATCGTGTTAAATTGATTATTTATTATATTACTACTACTGATTAAACAACATTAATCCATAAATACTACGAGCACTATAATGATGTATAAAAAAGGAATAACTCATTGCATAAAACTAAAATACATACATATATAAGAAAAGTAGAGAAAATAACCTTTCAAACGACATATAATTTATTTGAATCTTCACTTCTCCCTCTAAACAAGAAGTCATGCTTTACCACGGTTTCCGAAACAATTTCTTGGTATATTCGAGCCGATGTCTTTACCATAATCTCGCAAAAAAGAATATCGAGGCAGAATTATGACAATGCTGAACCAATCTAATCATCTTTTAGGCTTCTAACGAACTTCTATAACAAACTATCATTTTTACGTTCGTTGAATTAGAAATGGAGATATTCAGAATCTCCGCAACGTAAAGAAGAATACAAAAACGGACAATATGGTATTTTCAAAGAAACTTGCGATTACAGTACATCGTCACAATCGATTGTAGGGAAAATCGATTGCGCACAAAATTTTGTGTGAATTTTTGTTATAGGTCATATGTTTGTCTCTTGTCTTTTCAATTGTACTTAGAATCGAAATTCCATCGATTAGTCTCAAATAAGATACTTGTGATATTTTTTTGTATGAGAGTATAGATCTCTTGAAGCTTTTACAAAAGTAATATAGCAACGATGTTCATAAACATAATTATTGTAATGAATACAGTAAAACAAAATTAATAAAAGTATGATAACAATTAAATTCCTTAATTTAATTTCCTTTTGTGATGATCCAAATTGCTACTTTTAATTCTTGTTCTTGCATTTGTGATCACCAACTTTTTTATAATAGCCCACTTGATGGGTTTCATATCTGGATTTTATGGTTGTCATTCTAAACGTTCAATGACATTTTCCCGAAGCCGTGCTCTGCTGGAACAAGATTTTTTCTTAATCATTGCAAATAATTTTTCTAATGTGTGATA
This sequence comes from Dermolepida albohirtum, assembly GCA_031893035.1. NCBI lineage: Eukaryota > Metazoa > Arthropoda > Insecta > Coleoptera > Scarabaeidae > Dermolepida > Dermolepida albohirtum. The sequence continues at coordinate 24,487 of JAVIWB010005838.1, forward strand.
AGCACTAGAGTTTATTTTAATTTATATTTAGTTACACGAGGTTATATTATACTTGCTATATCCCTGCACATTCAAAGTTGAAATTAAAATATTTCTGTAATTATTAACATAATGGTCCCCTATTGTTGTGTTTCTAACTGTGAAAACCATAATCTAAAAATAGTAAAGAGGATTTTTCTTTAAATAAAAATCTAAGTAAAAAGTAAATTATTTACTTTCCAAAATGTTTTAAGTCAATGTATACACTTGAAAGCTAAACTTATTACAACAGATATATAAAATTGATTCAACGGATAGATTGCTAAAATTAATGGACATGGGCCCAGTTAGTACTTACACTACCATCCATAAGACTTGTTTCCATTCTTCGACAGTCCAGTACTTGTGTGTTCTTGCCCAGGCTAATCTTTTTTGTTTATGTTGTGTACATACGTGATTTTTTTACTGCTACTCGACCTCTAAGTCCGAGTTCAGCTAAACGGCGTTTGGTTGTTGTTACGCTAACCGTGGCTTGGAGTGTACGTTATATTGTGCTGCTATTTCCGGGGCTGTAAGGCGACGGTTGCGCAAGGACATTAATTTCAGATATTCATCTTCTCTTTTAATAGTTATCCTCGGCCGTCCACTGCGTTTTCGGTCCCCGAGTTGGCCAGTTTCTGCCGTTCTCTTTATAGTTTGACCAACACAATACTCGGAAACTTTTAGTTTTCGGGTGATTGCTCTATTAGAAAGCTTTGTTTCGGGCAAAGCAATAATTCTTGCCCTTTGTTCAAGAGTTAGTTGCTTTCTCTTTGCCATGTTTTAAACACAATTTAAAAAATACGCTCGCTCGATAGCACTTGCTGACACTTCATTAACAACGTGAATACTGAGTATTCACTGTGTAATAGACATAAAATATACCCCTACAAGCGCACAAATATCAGGTAAAGACTGGCTATTACTTCCACGTAATAAACCATACAATAAACAATTCCGAGTAAGGGATAATCTCCATGACACCCTCATTATATTTCTTACCTGAATATTATTGCTTGAAATAAAAAATAAGGCGTTCATTCGTTTATACAAAATAACTCGGTTAATAACGTGCAAATATGTAAAAATATAATGTTACATATAATAATATGTAAAATGATTTTAGCTTGGATAAAATTTCAATATATTAATTTAAATATTTTATTTCTTTCTGCAATTAAAATTATCTGTAGTGCGATTAAACTTATGGACGGTAGTGTATATAGGCGGTATTATGTACATGTGATAATTATTTTAGTGTAGGTTGCCGGGCGAGAAGAAATTCAAATTTGGTAGTTTACCTATATTGAATCTGTCAAGTATATCATAGTGCAGTATATTTGTTTTAATATTAATCTTGTAAATTTTTTTCAGACTTTGATGAGGAATCAATACAAGAAAATTCATTATATCATTATACTTCCACGTCAGTTGCGTGTGGTATTATTCACGTGTTTGCAATTATTTCTAACATTTCACTTTGTAAGATGTAAGTGTTTCGAGTGTTTTTTTTTAGAAATCGTTGCTAAACCAGAATCTAGTACATCAAATACAGCATATTGGAAGTATAATCGACATTCTTAGCAGTAAATGGAACTATTCTACCCATTATAGGTAATTATAGAAGTAATATAGTTCTACATAATGTAACTGAGTGATTTATAGACTCTCTAAAAATCGATTAAAAAATGCAGTTTCAAAGCATTCATTATTCTTCATCAAGTTATGGAATATATAGAATTCATAAAAATAAAAAACATTAATTTTTTTGGACTGATATTTTAAGAGCAACGTAATATAATATATGAACATGTCTATATTTTATTATTTCAAAATTAAAGTAGAATGTAAATCTATTACAAACAGTTAAGTGAAAGAAGAAAAATGAATTAACACAAAAAGCGAAGAACTTTTGTAAAATTGCCACTAATCGTAGAAAAGTGATTAGATTTGCATTAGATTTAGATGATATTTCTTTACATCTATGAAAATTATTTATTCTTATATTTAAATATTTCCTAAATAAAACGCGCCTATTGTTTTTGACAGTGGGCCAAATAACTTATATAAAATACAGAAAATATATTTTTACTAAAGAAATAGAAACATGTTAATCTGTTTTAAATTATTATTAATTAATTATCATGTACAATAATAAATAAACATTGAAAAAAACAAATACAGATCAAATTATTAGTGGCAATTATAAATTGTCATGCTCATAAATGTATTTTTTTACTTAAAAAAAAACAGTATCAAAAACAGTAAAATCAAACACCATTTAAATTTTAATTATGTCATTATGTATGTATTCAGCACGTCCACTGACTAGTTAGTTATCCAATTATTACACTAATAAAAAGTGCGATGCACGACTGATAAATGTATAATCATATAATGCTCATTATTGTAAAAACCTCAATAAATTAACAACTACATGAAGTAAATTAAAAACGAATAGGTTGATTCCATGACTTTCATGACTGATTTTTAATTAACAATATCCAGCGAAATTGTTTATGTACACACATACATGAGGAAATATGTGACATGAAGCTATCCATTGCTCATTTTAATAAAAACACGTCCTCTTCTTTTATTTAAACTGTTTTTTTAATTTACATGAGATACGCACACAATAACAATGCCATAAATATTCTGCGCAAACTTTTAATAGGATATAATCTCCTGGTAAATATTTCAACATATTTTTACGTATGTATGTACAAACATACACGTAACTACATTCATACATATTAAATAAGTAAGTAATAAATTCTAAGGAGAAAATTAAACATTATCGGTAGACGTAGGTAGTAATCTGTGTTTGTGTTACAATGATGTATTTAAGGATATATATATATATATATATATATATATATATATATATATATATATATATATATGTGTGTGTGTGTGTGTGTGTGTTTTGTTTATTAACAAAGATTCTTAATATATTTTTAAAAACATTATTACAAATAACACCTCAATAATAAGTAAAAGATTTCAAAAAAACATCTACCAAACATAAACATATAAAAATTTGATCTCTAGTCCATTTTATAACATCATAAATGCATGAAATGTTACACTGCAAATACACGGAAAAGATTATTCTTAAAACTGAAATGCTTACCAACAATAATACATAAATATTTAAGCGACAGTGTTAGAATTACAAAATAGCATCGATAAATACTTATAGATGGAAACTGGCATCAAGCAAACAGATTAAAACTCAATATGGACAAAATGCAAATAAACCTTCAACGAGCAAAATTAATGAAAATAATGATATTGAATTAAGACTGCGAATATGAAATTGATTTAGGAATCTAAATTCAACAGTTTATCAAGAATGGTATAAGAAATGACAATAGGCAACACAACAAATTGATTTATTATTCAAATTTCTACGCTGTAGTAAATGACATTTTATTATGGAAAAGTATGTCAACAGAACACATTTGAAACACAATTTCACACAACCGTCCAAACTAACAAATCCATTTATGAATATTAACAACTGTTAATACTTTGTAAAAGCAAATAGAGATAATTTAAAGTCCCATATTCATAATTATTCAACATAAAGTGAGTACACTCCTAAAATTTCTTCAATTTCATAGAATTATTTAATTTCACAGTAGTAGTTCTTTATGTTAAAAACTTACAAGTATCAAGTACTACTTCTGAGTTTAAAAAAGTAATATTAGTATTTTCTTGATATAGGCTAACCAAATGTCTACGAAATTGTTTGCATTATTCATTTTATACATAGCCATTTTCACAAGAGTGTGTATGCTTTAAATCGTTAACCGCTGTATGAATCGGCGCCCTTTCTCTTCTTAGTAAAATAAAAGTTTCGTCAGTCTAACATAATTTGTGAGGGTGAGGGTGCAGTGTATAAGGGAAGATATAAAGAAGTATTTTTGATTACTCCTCCAAAGTCGAGCGCAAAATATCAGTTAATAGGGGGGCAAAATAGTAAAATGGCAACCTGGACAATTTCCATGAGAACGGTCAAAAACCACCAATAACAACAGCACAAGATAAAATAATAGTTTCTATTTTTGAAAAGTTCAAAGAAATTACTCTGCACTGAGCAAAGGAAATTCTCATGAAGAAGAATATAAACATATTGTAACCTACAACTATCTTCCTGATGGTTTCTTAATATTACTGCCGGTGTTCATCAGTTACTTGGGTACTCCGTAAGTCTAATCTTTCACTTCGCTTAGACGGAAGTAGGTGTAGGTCAAGAAATGACAGTAAAGCAACCAAAAATCGATGTTTAGTTGTTAATTACGAATTTATTTTAAAAAATTATAAATCATTGGCCATTGAATTAGAGCCACTGCTAGGATTTTAAGTTTCTGAGAAAATTTTTGAATTGTGCTCTCTGTACTGCATTTTGTCATTATTTGATTCGTAACTATCATAAATTTGACGTAATGGTATCTTAATGTTTCTATGGCATTACTTTGTTTAATTTATCTCTGACCCTGTCCGAGTAATAACTACGTGCAGTGACTTGTTGTAAACCTTGTTGCGCATATAATATTTTAATGTTTTGTTTTTATTTTGCAATTCGTTTTTTTTTAATTAAACTCCGACACCGGTAAAACAAGTAATATATCATTCGAAAAAAAGTCATGATCAGTATCCTCCAGCAACGTGAAATAGCACATGTTTCTCGACAAACTATAAAAGTTGCGAAATTAGTCAAAGAAAACATTCCCTGTAGTAGTACATCTCAACAAAATTGTCGCAAAAAAGAAGAACTAGTTCGTCATGATAGTCTGATTATCGAAACAGCAAAACTAAATTGACAAATGCCAACTTGATGCATTAAAACTTGAGAAAGAAATATTTAAAGGGTCAAGAAGTCTTTTGAGCGAGACCAGACTAAAGTGTAGGTTGGGCTTTACCAGGCAGCCCAAATTGATGGAAAGGATGAAAAAAGCACAAATTATAAAAGATTGCATAATAAACGATTGGAAAATGGTAAATATCAATACTAAATTTTTTAACCTACTTTTACGTAGGTACTGGACGATTGACAATACCAAGCGTTGATCTTCAAACAAATCACGAAAGGTTCTTAAATACGAAAAATAAGAATTAGATTTGTTTTAAAAAGTAGAAGGCATATTACATGGACTTCGAAACGCCAATGAGAGGTTGATAACTAAAATCAAGAGACTAATAAACTACGATGAAGTAGTCGTCATGTTTATGATAATTTTTTTAATGTATAAAAAGTGAAAAAATTTTAATAAAAAATTGATTTAACATTTTTGAGCTGAGTCAATGTTGTGAGTTAATAGTTCAACTGATTTACGGTCTCATAAAGAGTACATTTTCTTTTTGTTTTAAATGATCACAATTACCTTCATATTATTGATTGATTCTGGAAGATCGCCACATCAAAGTTCGTGAAATTGCTGAAATTACTGTCACTTCTAGCAGTTATGTTCATGAAATTATATGCGGCCTAAACTTTGCGAAAGTTTCTGTTCGCTGCATCTTACCCAATACCAGCAGAAAAGGAATTCTTTCATTGAAAGCATCGTTACCCGAGATGAAAGCTGGGTTTATAAGTTCACCCCAGAGACGAAAGAATGTCGATGCTATGAAAACATCCAGCTTCCTCAATTACGAAAAAAACCTATAATCCAGCCATCTGCCCACAAAACTATGATCGCCGTATTTTAGAACTCCTCAGCATTTGCACAAAGCTACTAGAAGGAAAAAGACCGGGACAATTATGTGAAGGAATTCAACTTTTACACATGGCGCAAGTCTCACGTCAAATCTTACCAAACTGTAGTTGACTCAGAGGAATTGAAAGATCCTGCAATATTTTCCATATAGTTCGAAATTAGCCCCCTCGGATTTTCACTTATTATAAATGCTTTCGAATTAGGAGGTACTGCTGTAGACTAATTTAAGCAATTTGATAAGCAGCAGTACTTGGATTTTCAAACTAGTGTCACACTAGGATAAAAGTCTGTGTTTTCAGAGATTATATCGAAAAATAAACGATAATATATAGTTTTTTATGTAATATATTAAATATGTTCTTTAGTCAAAAATGTAAGTATAATTGTGGCCTGTACATTTATAATCCAACGCGTCTTACATCATATTCAATAAATATTTATATAAGATTTAGCTTTATCCATTTCGATATTTTTCCCTTACAAATATTCACTATACAGGACATTCTTTTCGTTCTAACAATATAGAATATCCTTTTAATGAAAACACATTTAAAAGCGAGATTGAACTTTGCTTTAACTGCAACATTTTATATCCATTCGAAAAAATAAATTTCACCAAGGTAATAATGTCAACTATAATTAGAAAACAACAAAATTGACTTCTACAGAAATAATCCAAATATTAAAATGGTCAACTTGTTGATTCCATTTGTACATACATATGTACGTACGTACATACATACATCCCTTTGCTCCACCCCTTCACCCATTCACAATAAAAAATTTGTATATATTTTACTTTTATTTTTCTACATAGTCTCCGCTAAGGTTAACACAGTTTTCCCATCGAGATTCTGGCATTTCTAATGCTTTCAGAAAAAAAAATTGTTCAATCTCTGCAAAACAGTGATTTACCGCACATATCACATCATTATTTGATGGAAATCGTTTACCGTGCAAGTGTTCTTTAAGTTTTGGAAACAGTTGGCAATCGCTGGGGGCCAAATTTGGCGAATATATCCGATGATTAACCAATTCAAAGCCTGCCTGAGCTATTGCAGCTGTTGCAATTGCGGACTTGTAACTTGGTGCGTTATCCTAATACAATGGACAACCAATGCGTAACTTCCCTCGATGTTTTTCTTTTATCGCGTCACGTAATTCAGGAAATAAGTTGGCATAATAAGCACCTGTAATTGTGGCCCCTTTCTGCAGGGAATCTACTTTCCCTGCAGAAAGGGGCCACAATTACAGGTGCCTTAGCATCCCAAAATTCTGATAGCATGCCCTTCCCTGCTGAGGATTGCATCTTGAATTTTCTCGGCGATGGTCAACCTCCTTACTCTGTATTTTGGTCTCTACATCATAATTTCGAATCCAGGACTCCATTGCCACAAATCTTGCAAATAAAATTTACTTTGTCGTGTCTATACCGCGTTAAAAGACGACTACAAATATTTTTTTAAGTTTCCTTGTACGCATCTGCTAACATTCGTGGTACCGATCTTGCAGACAATTTCTTCATGTTTAATTCGGTAATAATTATATTATACACTCCGCGCAACATGAATAGGACCAACTGCATATATGACATTTGTAGTTGGTATAAACATGGTAGCGCGCTGGAATTGTTATTTTCGAAAATAAGAGGGTTGATAAAAAGATGTATGTAGGTACCAAATATAATTTTTGTAAAAGTCAGTGCAAATGTACGTTACTAATGACAATAAGTAGAGTAATTAAACGCCACTTGAATACGACCAATCTACAAAATAAAAGATTCGTTTGCAATAACAAAATACTTTATTGTTCAATAATGAGTACTTTTGCCATTATTTCTTATAACCTCAAATAGTCGGGATGGAATGGAATTATACAGGGTTCTCAAGTAGTCAACGGGAAGTTCCGCCCAACTTCGATTCAGCGCCTGCTCTAGTTCGTCAGCGCAACTGAATTGGGTAGCATTGGAGAACAATTTACGCGACAACCATCCCCAAACATTTTCTATGATGTTCAGGTCGGGGGAAAGCGATGGCCAATCGAGAACCTCCATGCCTTGTTCTTGAAACCAGCGTCGAACAATGCGCGCGGTGTGAATACTGGCATTATCCTGTTGGAAAATAAATGGCCCACCTGCCATAACGTTGGAAAATTTGTCTTTCACCTGTTGCAGCAGCTGGACGTACTTTTCCGAATTCTGTCTGCCCTTCACTATTACTAAATCAACAGGTCCGTTATAGGAAACAGTTCCCCATACCATGACTGAACCAACATCGGCTCGCCTTCGTGACTGAATCACTTCATCTTTACGTAAATCGTGGAAATAATAAGAAAACCCATCCGGGCCATCTAAATTAAACTTCTTCTCGTCACTGAAAATAACAGTTTGCCATTCTCTTGTCCACCCCATTTTTGCTTGAGCAAACTGAAGACGTGCAGTGCGCTGAAATTCCCTTAAAGGTGGCCGTCGTTTAATTTTCAAACGTTTTAAATGCCGACAGGTCTTCAGTAACTTCTGTACAGTTCTTACCGATGCATTCGTTCCAACGTTATTCGCGATTTGTCTTGCCGTTAATGCCGAATTCGATGCTTCGCGTAATATGGCTCGACGTTCTCTCTTAGTTGTAACGGATGTTGTTCGCCCTTTAAAACGTTTTCCATAATTCTCGGGATCCCTAATAAAATTGTTCACAACCTGGTGTGATCGACTTATTTTCTTTGCAGTAGCCCTTGAGGAATACCCTTCTTGATGGAACGCTTTAATTTTTCTAATTTCTTCCATACTTAAGCACTTCTGTCGTCCCATCGTTGCACAATACCCTTAATTACAGATGTTTGTTTATCCGGATACACGTTGTAACTCGACACTCATCCGGTAGCTTACTATTAAATACTGGTCGTATCCAACCGGCGCGGTGCATTTTATATGTATGTGGTACTTACGTCACCCAATGCATAACGTTAGGCACTATTGCGCAAAAATGCGTATTATTTGCCATATCATACCATTACAAACTTGCATTGTATTTTTAGTAAATGAATTGTTTTTCAAACCACCGAAAGCTTGCAACAAGTCGGGTGGTCCTATTCATGTTGCGCGGAGTGTATACCACACGGTATGAGAGACCAGTATCTTCAACTAGCTGTCTAATAGTCATACGTCGACCTTACAGCGCGAGATTATGAACCTTTTTAACATTTTCTTGAGTAGTAACGGTTATGGGCGCTCCACCTGCATGTTCACCTCTATACGATTGTGTACCACATTTAAACTCACGACACCACCTTTTAACTGTGTCATATGATACTGTAGATTCCCCTAATGAATCCACCAAATCTTGATGAAATTGAGTTGGGGTCATCTTTTTTAAACGCAAGTATTTAATCACCACTCATTGCTCGACACGATCCATTTTGATACTGATATGTAACTCTCTCGACCTGGGGCGTCTACTGTAGACATACTTTAATAGGTTCAGACTTCAAGTTTGTAGCGTTAATCTATACATAGCGGGTTATAATACGACGTGAAGATAAATAATTGTTTTAGTTTATAAATGAGTCAGGGGCGGACCAAAGGGATTAGCTCTGTTTGTAGTAAATAATAACAATAATAAAGGCGCCCATAAAATTTAATCCTATATAAGTATATAATATGTATAATATACATATCAACATAGGGAAAGTTCCACTAAATGAAGAACCCAACAACAACTTTAGTAATGCATGTCGAATACTAAATACTAAATTCAAGTATGTAAAATTATATATTGTTTATTATTTTACATAATATGTGAAATAAATTTCAATAATACTATTTTCATTTTCATTTGTCTTTCTCCAAAAAAATAGGTATTAGTTGAAATAATAAATAATTTTTTTAAGTGTAAAATTAAATACCATTTCATTGCATATTGTAGCTATTCAAAATTATTGAAACTAATAAAATTGCTAGTGCTATTAATTATATCAAAACAAAAATACTGTATTTGGTTTTATAAGTAAATGATATATATAAAATCAAAACACAAACAAACAATACGCACACAGTTCAAATACCAAACAGTATAAATAGATACTAGATGCAATAATATACAAGTAGCGACAATGGGTATTTGTTGCTCTGAAATCGAGATTCATTTATGGCGCAGTATCTTCTTCTAAATGAATGAACCATACTTCTCAAGTCTCAAGTAATTATACTTGTTTGAACATAAAATACGTTAATTAGTCGTTCATGTCATATTGCGACTAAATATATCATATTTCAAATCCTTAAACAAGATTTTAATATTTTTATTAATTTTATTGTAGTTGATATGTCACTGTAGCACATAAAATATTAAGACTAATACAAATAATGAAAATTTTAACAAAAAATAATAATAACAATTTTATTTTATTTATTAATATTTTATTAAAAATAATTATTTTCACCCACATAACCATGTTGCTAGAAAAAAATTGAAATCAAAGCCACAGTTGCCCCATAACTGTCGCAATAAATCAGATTGATCCTACGCATATCGACTCAAGATATGCTAGCGTTTTTCTAGATGCGTGGGATAGTACTTCATTTTCCGATACAAATACGAGGTTGAGCTAAAAAATCTTTGGGATGATGAACAGATGGCGCAGTTAGACTGTTCTTGTTGTGCGCAGGCAGGTTGTTTCCACAATAAAGTCAATTCTCAAATTTCAGATCACTACGTTTATTAGTTTAGTTGAGACCACTGTGTGTGAAATGGGTAGTGTTAAAATTCGTACTGTTATTAAGTACTTCTTCTTGAAAGGCATATCAAAAACAAATATTTATAATTAAATGAAGATTCTTCATTTCACCGTAGGTAACAGGGTTCATGAATTCAAATGTGAGTTCAAAATAGCGGACATTTTTAAAAAAGTACATGCTACGGTGTTAAAGATCATCATTTGAAAACATTTAAGGTAGTGGAGACTGTAAAAATTTCTAAGAAACGCGCGACATACATTTTGAACGAAAAGTTGACTGCGGAGGTGCCGGGACTGCTCAATATTGATCAAAAAGTAGTGTTAATGCAAATGTCTCGTGAGTGTTTTCAAAAAAAAGATGTTTTGAGCCGATTTATCACCACAAATGAGATTTGGGTTTATCATTATACGCCCAAATTAACCGCAGTCTGAACAGTGGATGCGTGGCACAGGTTCTTCTTCCCGAAAGTGCACAATGATTGTTCCATCTGCAGGAAGGGTAATGGTTCTCATTTTTTAAGATACAAAATGTATTCTTTTTGTTGATTACCTTACAGACGGTCAAACCAGCATAAGGGCATATTACGAGTCTTTTAGATAAATTAAACAAAAAATTAATTAAAAGCGTTCCGGTTTAGCTAAATAATATATAATTTTCCACCAATATACTACACAGTCCCACACAATCATTGTTGCTATAGCAAAATTGAACTAATTATGCTTTAATTCATTGTCGCACCCATTTTATTCGCTGGATTTAGCACCGTCGAATTACCACCTTTTTCCACGCCTAAAAGAATAAAATACATTGCAGGTGAGAAATTTTCAACAAATATTGATGTTAAAGATGCTGTGAATAGTTTTTTGCCAACTTGAGAGTTCTGAATTTTATAAAGGTATAGAAAATTTGGATTGTGGCTGATTCAAATCGATACATTTGATGGCAGGGGATTATGTTGAGAAATAAATGTAATTTCAAACCCCAAAGTTATCTTCTTTAATTTCGTTTCACAGAGCCAACCTACCCTAGTATATTAAAAAAACTGATGTCGAAACTTAGTAGATCGTAATGTTAGAAATTGAAACAAAAATAATGTCAATATACACCGAAACAAAGGATACTAAAATTTTTATTAAACATATAAATTACCATAATTTAACAACCTAAACAAGAGATACACCAATTTTCACCATTTCTTTAATATAAAATATGCTGAATAGGCTCGCCGTTGCATTCTACTACTCATAACATATACAAAACTTGTTAAATATGTTAGTAAAAAGAGGCTACTGCGGTCGTCTGACGAGGAATATAATTGTTTCACGTACGTCTATGACTATCGATAGGTGTGAAAGTATGAGATCAGGTGAATGAACAGGACATCGAAAATCTGTATCATGCGAAATTATGCGATTCTCAATGTTCTCATTAATGGATTCTCGCGCCGTGCGACATGTAATTCCTATCCTGTTGAAACCATTGGAATTGGATAGTTTTCGGCGCGGCAAAATTTTCTCTCCAAATAAAAATGTTAACATCTGTAACAGTATTTCTGTTTCCATATTTTTTTAAACATTCTTCTAGTAGACGTTTGACTAAGATTCATTTTCAGAAACGTTCGCTGGAGTTGTTTGGAGATTGTAAGAACTCGAAGTCATCTGTATTATCATAGTAACTGGACACCCTGTGCACATTAGTGACTTCACATTGTTTTAAAATGCATTCTAAACGACAAACCATTTGGTCCTAGTTTCTGATACTTTTCTCTAAATTGATTAGCAACCACTAACACTCTAGATCCATTCGATGATCTAGTTCTCTAGGAGTGAAAAATGCTCAGCAGATATACAATTGTATTGCAATTGTTAGCAACGTTTCGAATATTTTTGACATTACATTTGAATAAACATATTGTATAATATCCATATATATATATATATATATATATATATATATATATATATACCTTAAACGTAACTATTATCAGGTGTATCGGTCTGTGTTCTCTTACTTGGTCTAACTAGAAAGTTATTAACTACTCTACTCATCCGATGGTCCGATGTAAGAAGGAGTTGGTCAAGAGTACGGTCGATTATACAATCCTCACTATATATATATATTGGGTCTGGGAAAAAGTTCGTGGCGTTTTTCCCGATAGATGGCATTGGTTGCCGATAACTAAAGAACAACAAGTCACAACGACACCACCGACGGCTCGTTTTTTAGATGACCTTCCGAACTTTAGTTTGAGCGTAGAAACATTGTAATCGGTGCAGTGGTTGGAAAGTTATTCGCACTTGAAAATGGAGAAGAATAATGAGAAATTTCGCTATATTCTGCAATATTATTATGATAAGGGGAAGAACGCTGCGCAGGCTTGTGATAAAATTTGTGCTGTGTACGGTGAAGGTACTTTATCGAAATCTGTTGCGCGGAAATGGTTCGCTCGCTTTCGTTCTGGAAATTTCAATGTGAAAGATGAGTCACGCTCCGGTCGTCCAATCACTGAAAAATCTGATGAAATTCTTGAAAAAGTCCAACAAGATAAGCATATCAGCAGTGTCGATATTGGCATGGAGCTAGGCATTGACCACAAAACTGTTTTGAACCATTTACACAAAGCTGGTTACAAAAAAAAGCTTGACGTATGGGTTCCTCATGAGTTGAGCGTGAAAAACATGATTGACCGAATTAACATCTGCGATGCGCTGCTGAAACGGAATGAAATCGAGCCATTTCTGAAACGTTTAATAACCGGAGATGAAAAATGGATTACGTACGATAATCGGAAGCGTAAAAGATCGTGGATAAAGGATGGTGAGCCGTCACAAGCGTTCGCTAAGCCAACATTGACGCCAAAAAAAGTGATGCTGTGTGTATGGTGGGACTGGAGGGGAATCGTCCACTACGAGCTACTTCCAACTGGTCAGACGATTGATTCTCAACTCTACCGTGCACAACTAGAGAGATTACGCCAGGCGATTGAAAGAAAACGGCCCGAATTGATTAATAGGAAAGGTGTTGTCTTCCATCATGACAACGCCCGACCACACACTTCTTTGATGACCCGTCAAAAATTGAGAGAGTTTGGTTGGGAAGTTTTGATGCACCCACCTTACAGTCCGGATATAGCACCCTCTGACTATCATCTGTTTCGATCTCTGCAGAACTCTCTCAATGGAATTAAGTTGGTTTCAAAAGAAGCCTGTGAAAACTACTTGATTCAGTTTTTCGACCAGAAACCACAGAAGTTTTTCACCGATGGGATCATGGATCTACCAAAAAAATGGCGAAACATTGTCGATAATAATGGAGCATATTCGGTTTAAATGAATTCGTCCACGCGCCATGCGGGGACCAGTTGAATTTTACTGAAAAAACGCCACGAACTTTTTCCCAGACCCAATATATGTATATGCTTTCAAGATCTTTCGTTCTCCTCTTTTCTTACGTATGTATATATGCATATATGTATTTATATATATATATATATATATATATATATATATATATATACATATATATACATAAGATCATTATATATATCACTTGACGCGTTTACCTTTCACAGCCTTCTAGATTTTGGTGTAATTTGGTTTGGCGGATACCGTAATAATACATGGACAAATATATTACAGTAAAAGTAATATCTACAATATAAAAAAAAGTAGAATAGGGACAGAAAGCATTGACAAAAAAAGGAAAGAAGAAGAAAATCAATTTATGGTAAAACAAGTCTGTGTATGGAGTTGAAGAAAAGAGGAGAACAAAAGATCTTTAAAGTATATAAACAAATATAATATAATAAAAAGCTTCGCTTACATCTTATAAAGAGGCACATTGCAAAGATAAAGACAGGAAAATGTAATTGTACTAAAGAGATTCTTGTATAGAGAAGTCGGCTCAACATCCAACATGATCTGAGAGTAGCGGTTACACATTTAGAACCAAACTGAGACAAGCGATATATAGTTCAAAACAAGCGCATTCAGGTCGCCGGTTTGTTTAAATAAACTGAGTTTTATATAGTTTTATCCTTTCTAAATATATATATATATATATATACACTAATAAGTAAAACTGAACACATAATAATATTTAAAGAAATAGTTAAAATTATAGAAAAATTGATTTGCGTAAATTAATGTATTTCTTGAAGAACATCTCCTCCTAAAAGCAAAAATATATTCTACTATAAGTCTATGTATGTATGTATTTGTGTAATGCTAAGTTTTACACTTGTACACATATCAGCGATAAGAAAAGTTGATAAATAAATAAAATTCAGAGATTTTTGGTTACTAAAACTTTAACTCTTCTAAGCACAGATTCTACTAAATTTATGTAATAGTGTTGAGTAATATTGCACCATTCATCCTGCATCTGACTCCATAAATGCTGGATATTCGACGGCGATGTATGATACTTTATATGTAAACGTCTTTTTAAACGGGCCTACGGGCGTATTTAGTCGAGGCTTTGTTCTGGCCAATCCAGCAGTTAAAATTTTTGGGATGCTAACTAGTTTTATACATATTTGACCGTGTGTTTTAGGTTTCGATCTTGAAAAATCACTTTATTTTCTGATATAGGCATATTTTCTTTCGTTTCAAGTAAATAATCTTCCAAAATTGATTCGCATATGTATAAATTCATAATTTTTTCAATTTTATATAAAAGTCCCACACCTACGAGATCATACAACTTCATATCATTATTGAGCCACCTCCATATTTAACAATCATTTTAACGTGTTGTAGAGGTACGCCATTCTTTTTTTGACACCAAGTACGACCATCAAAAGTGTATCTGTTTATTTTGGTCTTGTTGGACCATATAATTTGACACCATTGCTCAATTGATCAGATTTTATATTTGGTAAATATTAAACGAGCTTGAATATTTTTGTTAGAAAGTAAAAGCTTTAGCTTCGTCTCTAGTGATACATAACTATGTTGTTTTAATGTTTCTCGTCACTGTTCATTTCACCAGAATTTGGTAATTCTTTTTCCTATATTCCTATTTAAAAATTTGCTGTCATAGACACCATTGGAACTTTTCCTGTTTCTACGTATCGCACTGATTGTCAATTGTCGCAAAGCGACAGTAATAGTATTGTAGTATTGTTTTATTTCTAGTTTCGTTGCCAATTTTTATAATTTTTCAATAGCCAGTTGTTAGAGCACTTTCATTTACGAAGTGTAAAGGAATACTAAACGTCAGATCTTATTCATTTATAGGGAAAGTGATGGCACAAATTAAAATAAAATAACTGAACTACCTGAATAAGTGGATAGGGGTCAAATCTGTAAAATAAGTAAGGTGCAATTTTATCGATAAGTGTTTTTTGTGTTTTTTTGTTGACTTGGTTATTTCACGAAAATGGACAAGTAAAATTTATTTATTTTTATTAGCCATATGTTTATATACACATTATTGTTATTGTAATAATAACACAAGAGTGCAACAAATTGCAATTATGTAATTAATTAGAGTATATACATAGTAGAATTATTAATTTTACATAATAGAACTAACAATTCTAGGCTATCGAAGCTGCACGGTCAGGAGTTCTGAGTATGAACTTGCACCAATCTAGTTACTGTTCAATACAAGTTCTTGTCTGTCAAAATATCATTATAACATTGCTACTATTAAATCTGGTATATCATATATTATTCCTATCAGATATGTCATATATATTTTAACGGAAAACTGCTATGTCAAGTTCACATTTGACAGATTATATACACTCAACAGTAAGTATGTAAATTATTTTACTTTTCAGTTTTAGTATTATTATGATTTCAACAATGACATTCTAAATATAGAAAAAATTGAAAAAAATAGCAAAAATTATTCTTTGAAAGTACATTCTAAGAAAATATTTAAAGTAGAATATATTACACTCAACATAATGCATTAAATATTATCAATTGCTAATATTATTTTTTAAATTTTAAGTCCGTTTTCAAATATGTTTTAGAATGGTCGTCAATTATTCTTGACCAACATATGAAGAAAATAAAAATAAAGATATCTTTTGCAAGTGTATTTTGAATATCCATCTAATGGGATCCTATATAAAGGGTTTTCCAATAAGAACTTGACAACTTTTTTTCAAAATAAAATGCAGACCATTTGAGATATTTCCAAAACTTTATTATCGGGTTGAAGTACAATTAAAACATTTATGAATGGAACTCGACTTCGTTCATATGGCCACCGCGGGCACGTTTGCAGCGGTCGATTCGTTGTACCCAATTTTCGATGACTCGGCCACACAATTCGGCCGAAACGGCTGCTGTTTCGCGTTCAATGTTGGCTCTGAGCTCTTCCAACGTTGTCGGCTTGTTGGCATAGACCAATGACTTGACGTAGCCCCAAAGAAAAAAGTCTAGAGACGTTAAATCGCACGAACGAAGCGGCCAATCGACTGGTTCATTTCTTGAGATAGCAATTCCAAACAAACTTACTCTTCAATAAATCGATTGTAACGTGTGCTGTGTGGCTTGTGGCACCGTCCTGCTGAAACCACATGTTGTCCAAGTCCATATCTTCCAATTCGGGACAAAAATAATCGGTAATCATGGCGCGATAACGATTACCATTCACAGTAACGTGACGATCATTATCGTCGACGAAAAAATATGGCCCTATGACGCCTCCGGCATGCAAACCGCACCAAACAGTTATTTTTTGTGTATGAAGTGATGTTTCATGAAGCACATGTGGATTTTCACCCGACCAATAACGCATATTTTGCTTATTGACGAACCCATTGAGCCAAAAATGAGCTTCGTCACTGAAAATGATTTTGCGATGAAATTGATCATCTTGGCGCATCTTTTCCAGAGCCCAATCGGAGAACGTACGTCGCTTCAAATGGTCCACTGGCTTCAATTCTTGAGTCAGCTTGATCTTGTATGGGTGTAAACCAAGATCCTTATGCAAAATTCGCCATAAAGTGGTCTGGGCGATGCCCAACTCTTGAGAACGCCGTGGAATTGCCTGATTTGGATCATTTGCTACTGACGTTTCAACGGCAGCGATATTTTCGACACTTCGACCAACCCGTTCGTTGTCTCACTGGCACGGCAACATCACACAACGAATATGTAGACTCAAATTTTTGCACTAAACTTGTTACTGCCTGTCTACTAGGGCGAGAATTACGACCGAAAATCGGAGTTAACGCTCTTAAAGTAGCGGTCACCGACTCCGAATTTCTGTAGTAAATTTTTATAATTTGCAGACGTTGTTCGTTCGTGTACTTTACCATGATGAAAATGTTAAGTTTACTGAATAAATTGACAGTGACAGTTCGATGATTAGTGAAAGGGTGCGTTCACAAATTGAATTAAAAGTTGTCAACTCCCTATTGGAAAACCCTTTACTAGTAAATTCAAAACTTGTACTTCAGAACTAAAGAATAAAGGTCACTATTAAACGAATTGTTTTTTTTATAAATAATATATATTGTAGACAGGAAACAGGGTTGAATAATAGAATCGAGAAACAATTTGAAACAATATTTCAACCTGTTTTTAAATTAACTTGTAACGGTTTTTTTTTACATATGAGGTATGCACTGAACAAATTTTTGTATAAAAATAAATTATTTATTGGCAGCATTGCTTAGGCCATATATGTATTTCCTTTCATTACAAAAGTTTTCATTGCAAAAGATTTCATTACAAATGCTTGCCTAAAGTGCTTGTACTTTTCGGAATGTATACTATTTAAAACAATAATTAAAACTTATCAATTATATGTTTAATTACTTTTGGAGGTTATATAATAATAAATGAGTATATATTTTACAACAAAATATTACTATTTCGAGACGGTATATTGGAAATTTATGTACCTCAAATTGCTTAAAGTTAAGCTACTTGTTTTAAATAAACGCATATAAGTAGATATTTAAAATGGCACTGTAACAAGGCAATAATGTCACTTTATCGAATAAAAACCTTATTCAAAGTGGGCTTTTATATTAGTAGGTTTTCTATGCTAATCAGTTATACTCCATATAATCTAATGGAACTGCAGAAAGCAGACAATCCGGTTATTCCCCTAATTGTACTCACTTGTTAATATAAAACAAACTGGTGCCAATTGAACACAGCACAAAATTATATTTCACTTGCAAAAAACAAAAATGTCATTCATTATTTACAACAAAAATAGACTCAAGCAATTGTTTTTAACACGAGTAATATCATTTGTATATAATCATAGATATAATTACTTAAAAAATGAAAATTTTATATTCTGTGTTCAGTTTGTATACCATAAATTAAGAGCTAAGTTCAGATGTTTTACTTTCAATATATGATACTCATTTCCATTTCGCTTGTTCGGCTGTGTCCCCTTTGACAACTTATACCCCATAATATGGGAAACACTAACCTAATACTTGACAATTTCCTGACAAGAAATACATTTACATATTCAGATTTCGACTAAAGTAACAAGATAGGATTGTTGGGGAGTTCATATAGTTAAAAGCGAAAAAAGGAGATTAGAGGCGATTGATAATAACAATAATAGATGACCTTACTTGGAATGTAAAAAAATACACATAAACGAAAGAAAGTTTATGAGATAAATCATAGAGACACATACGGAAATAAAAATTAAATATCACCTACGCTCAGATCTCGAAATGATAAAAAAGAACGTTATTTTCTATTATTTCTATAATTAGAATAGAGTAGAAAGTCAAAAACTGTTACTTTATCGCATTTTAATTCGTTCCGATTTTAAAATCTATAGTGTTTTGTATAAATTAACATTTAAAAAACAGGTACTTAGTAAAGTTGAAACTCCAAGAGAAATCATACATTCTTTAATATAGAAAGCAGTAAATTTTAATACTTTTTATACAATAATGACTTGAGTTATAAATTTCTAACAATATAATTTTACTACATATTTTCTGCTGAAAGCAAACAATATCAAACAAATTGACGTTTTAACAACACATTTTATCTTCTATATACAGTATCTGCTAATTAAATTAGCCCAAGTCTCAGTTATGATAAACAATATATTCAAAATACATATTATTGTACTCTACCGGAAAGATAAGCGTATATATTTTTTACATACACAGACTGTTAGCCTACAATATACATAGATATATTTATTTATTTCATTCATAGTATTAGGTTTTGGGATCACTTATACCTTGCCGAACTCATACATATTCGCTAAATTCAAGGCTTGTGAAGGGGTGGTACAATGTGTTTATTTAAGTAAAATATATTCAGAATTGTTAGAACTCTCGTTGAGTGTGTTTGGGATAACGTATTTATCGTTTTTAGTTTATTGTCTTATAGTTAGATTAGTGGCCCGCTAATTTTATTCTTATTTTTACAACAAACTTATGCGTAGTGGGCGAGACAAAAGACATTACAGTGAAAAGTTAGAAACTTTACCAGGAAACAGTATTCTCAAAGTGAAATTACTAGAAAAGTAAAAAATTTAACGTCGAACAAAAGAAAATTTGATAACAGGTCCTATTCCGACAATTCAAAGCGGTTACAGAATCTATCAAATTTGTAAGACGACACCCTTAGAACGTTATAGAATGGAATACGTAGTGCAAAGTGTTAAACATCCCCCCGCTGTGATGGTATAGTCATGCGTTACTGAGACTGGAACAGGACCTCTGTACTTTGTCGAAGGGATAATGGACAAGTAGCAATACAAAAATATAATAGAAAATGCTCCGGTATCTTTTATTGCTTCATTAGATGCAGAGGAAAATCCTCCCATGTTTAGGCAAGACGCGATTCCGGAATATCAGTATTGCCCTGTTTTGGAAATTCACCGGACCTTAAACCAATCGAAAATGTTTTAATTGTTCTTAAATATATTGTTTACTCGAAAAAGTCGAAAAGAAAATAGAAGGTTGCAAGACATCGTAAAAACTTGTATCGACGACATACCGAAGAGAATTCAAGCTAAGGGATGTTTGAAACGCATGTATCCTATTGTTGTAAAATATGTGCTCAAATCTATACTAGCACGTGTAGTATAAAAGTAGACGATTTAAATTTCATGTGTTTGGATTTTACTTCATTAAAACTCTAAAATTGTAGAGTGGGCTAATTTAGGTACTGTAATTAATACTGCTCTTCAAAAGCTATTTAGATTCTCTTGACAAAAGTTATCAATGTAAACAAAAGATATAAATAACATCATCATTGCACAATTTATAACTATTAATTGATGTATTGCTAAATATATATAAGTCCAAACTGATTGAAAACTGATACACAATTGTATGCAGTACACGAGCAGCTTTTATGGTCACTCGATGCTAGTACCATACAGCAAATAGAATTGTTGAAAGATAAATTAAAATGCGTATTAATTTAGTCTACATATAACGTTCTTCCTCAAATTCATTTAAAAACAATGGAAATGCACATAAAGTCAATACCAACATATATTTCTATTGGTACATTTAAACTTATTATATTAAAAGCAGGAAACCGATATAGAAGTAGTAGTAATTCAGAAGACAATTTATCAAATGTCCAAATTATATATTATATTATACATATATATTTGAATCCTAAAATTCATCCATCAAAACAAATTCTCCCTTACTTTAATTAGTCATAATTTGTCAAGTTATCAAAATGTCCTTTTAATAAAGTATGTTTTCTACCGAAAACGCTTCGAAAAAGAAGCTTTATTTTGGGTACACATAGAATTCGGAAATGGACCGATTTAATGTGAAGTTCTCCAAAAGTAAATCACCAATTCATACATGCACATTCTTGGCGATTTCTTGTTTAAGAATTAAACACAAGATCGATGTTGCTATTAAAAAAAAACAAAGAATATAATCCTAATAATTTCTTTTGATTAGAAAGTCTTTGGTTTACTACTGTTCAAATACTAATTTTTGGTCCAAATTCTTGTGTATTGTGAAATTAGGTAGACTGATTTATAAAGTCATGCTTCATCAGTAGAGCCCAGTCTTTGTGGATAATACCTCTAACAATTCTTTATCACAGTATGGATAAAGTTGTAAATCTTTTATTAATAATTTGTGTGAGTCATACCAATAGAAATGGATTTGTTTGCTTAATTTTCGAACGAAGGTATTTGGTTAATTTTCTATTATTTATTCAACGTAATCGATAACAGAGGCCAACCAATAAATATTTTTTAAAAATTTTTTTTAAAGTTCGACCTGTTTCTTATGTATTTTGGTGTGCTGAATCCAAATTTTCAATCAGTTTTTTTTTCCTACCACGTACCAATTTTTCGCAATCTTTATCTTTTGTTGGGTATGATAGTATTAAAATATATAGTCAAGAATTAAAGGTACGTAATTAATTATCAGAGTATAATTGAAAAATTTAACATTTTATTATTACAATGGTAGTGTAAGTTTGAATATGAACACTTTTTACTTATTAATCTAAAGTTGTGTATTTCCCCAACCTCTTCACGGTAAAAGTTCGAGTGTAGCTTTTCCTTTTATATGATGCTTCTAGAGTTGCTCGTAGAAGAGTCCAACAGTAATCTCCCATCATGTTGACATTCCAACGACCCTGATACCGTTTCTCCATCTCCTTTATATCTTGGTGGAAACGCTCCCCTTGTTCCTCACTTACAGCTCCAAGATTGTCAGGGAAAAAATTTAAATGTGAGTGTAAAAAATACACCTGCAGATTAGAAAGTATATACCTTCGTGATTTTCTTTGTATTAGCTACGCAGATACTCAAAAGTGAACTTTGAGCATTTACTACTAATTAGCTGTTGAGATTAAGGTATTATTATACGCTTACAATGCATAAATAACAGTAAAATTACGTCCTGTGGTATTTTAAAGTTCATTTTCGGATTTAGCACGTCAAAAAACATAAAGGGGAGACAAATTTATAAAAAAAAAGTTTTTTCATGGTTGGCCTGTGTAATTTGTGGTGCACGTTCTTTCTTTAAAAACTATTAGTTTTAGAAAACCATTTTTCGCATATAGTTTAGTGCGAAATTTGAGGTTCAAGCTGGAAATTTCCAAAGGCAGTTTCGTGATGAAAGAATTCATAAATCATCTCTATTACTATTCAAGAATAAGGTTGGGCTAAAAAATATTTATTAAGTAAATAGAATAAAGTTAATGTTATATAATTAACAACTATGACTGATACTACTCAAATATAATAAATTTGTGCATATGAAAAAAGAAAACACGCCTCCTTTTGACTACGTTTTCTTCATTTAATAAAATAAATTAGATGAACTTTACACTTGAACGCATAACATAAACAAATAAATAAAATTTATTACTTAAAATATAACTCAAATATTAAGAATATAATATATTTTGTAATAGAGTCAAGCTTATTGTAAATAATACTATCATTATAATTACAACTGTAACATAAATTTTGTTACTCAACATATGCTCGCTCTGTTAAATTCCAGAATTATACGATGACAGCATCTGCCTTGCGTAATTTAGTCACAAAACCAGTGAATCATTCCTAACAAAAATGTAAATATTCACGTTTTTTCCTAATTTAATTATTAGAGCCAAAAATCTGTTTTACGTCTAAATATTTGATGTAATATAAAATTGAAACAAGATATACCTGTTATTATAAAGCGCTTTAAATGAACTCAATAAAAATTATTTTTACTATTGGTTTTATTTAGCACGGATCACTGATTTGTGGCTACAGAAACTAGATATATATTAGATATACATTAAGCAATATTATGTGAAAAACAAGGAAAAAAATTACATTTTTACAAATTAAGTAACATAGATGCAGACTATTAAACCTAGTTAAAGTCATTTTAAAATTGATTCATAAGTAAATTATAGTTTATAAACAGGTATTTTTATATGGTGGTTTCGTGGTTAATTAACCTTTTAACTTTAAAAGTGACAAATTTATTCATGGAAAAATAATCATTAAACACACATGTTTTTTAAATGAGTAAGAAATCTGCCCATTAATGTTAAAACAAAAGAATAGGCACAAATTGCTTTAAAATGTTAGTGTCGATCACCATTTACCGGCTTATCCCCTTTCATCCATTCTTAATCTTGGATTCTTACTTTATATAATGACATAATTTTGTCAAAAATTTCAAGTAAACTAACACTACTTCGAATATATTTATGTGGGACTATTTTTTTGGTGTTGTTATTTGCCCAAAAATACATAATAAACTAGTAAATATGTTGACGGTTAAACGTTAATTAAACTATTTACGTACTATTTATTAATGAATTTGGTATTGTGGTTTAACAAAGAAAAACAAAGTAATCATGACAATAAACAACATAGTCATATAAATCTAAATATAAATAATAGTAGATTCCAGACTGGCCACACCTCCAAAAGCCAGAAAACGATTTTCCGATCCCACACGATTAATGCTTATCACGACGTGTTTTAGCCGATCTAAGAAAATGCGAATACAATTTTATACCGTGTGAGTATAAAATGTTTCTATGACTACGTCAAAAGATAGTCATTTATCAAATCTGCATGTATGAATCTATGTATACATATTATATATATATATATATATATATATATATATATATATATATATATAATGTACAGTAGTGTGCATAAAAGTAAGTGATATAGAAAATTTTTCGTTTTGTATCATTTTCAAAAAACTAACTAAAGAAACTTTTTGCTACATACGTACTACAGTATGTTTTTTAATATTAATAATGCAACAAAAATAATTGCATATAACTGAAAAATATTAATAATTAATATTCTTTCAAAACGGTATCAAAAAGTTGATTGGCATTAGTTACAGTATACTTCGGATTGTTATCGTGCTGGATAATGTAATTATTTCCAATTACTGGTGTTCCTGCTGGTATAGCATGTTGCTGCAAACTCTCTAAATAATTCGCTGATGTTAATTTTCCAGAAACTCCAACTCCTTGCGAAGATATGCAACCATATTGTCACAACCCGCATCCATGTTTTACTGTTGACCGTGATGGGTTATAGGCTTCTCCAACCTTTTGGATCTGAATATTTCAAATTTGGACTCATCTCGTCCAATGTCCAATAGGAAAGAATCGGTGCATATTCCAATCATTTCTGTTTAAGTCCCTGTTTAATTAGATGACGAACGGTAGAAAGGTGCACAGAAACTCCTGTGGATCTACGAAGATCTTTCGTTAATTTTTTAATGATTTCGTTCTATTTCGCAAGTATATCAATCGTAAATATTGATTATAGCATTTTTACTTCTCTTGACCTTCCCCTTCTTTATTTATTAGTCCCTAAACTGTTACTTCGTGCTTTTTATAATTTTAAAAAGGCTTAGAACATTCAGCAGCTGATTTTTCTCAAAAAATAACGTTTTCCGATGAGGCACATTTTGAACTTGGTGGCTATGTTATTACACAAAATTGCCGTATCTGGGGTGAGAAAAATCCACGAATTATTCATGAGAAACCTATGCATCCTAAACGAGTTACTGTTTGGTGTGCATTATGGTCACGTGGTGTAATTGGACCTTACTTCTTTGAAAATGCTGCTGGTGAACCTGTAACTGTCAATGGTGATCGATACCGTCGGATTATAACCGAATTTTTGTGACCTGAATTAATGAATATTGATCTAGGAGATATGTGGTTTCAACAGGATGGCGCTACACCTCACTTTGCACACGAATCAATTGATTTATTGAGAGAAAAATTTCCTGGACGTGTAATCTCAAGAAACGGTGATGTTAATTGGCCACCAAGATCATGTTATTTGACACCGTTAGACTATTTTCTTTGGGGTTACGTGGAAAGTCAGGTTTATAAAAATAATCCACAATCAATTCCTGCTTTGACAGATGAAATTATTCGTGTAGATAGCTCCTCAATTATGTCAGAATGTCATTGAAAATTTTAACAAAAGAGTGGATGACTGTGCAGTTGCAAGAGGAGGCTATTTGGCAGATATTATTTTTCGCATATAAATGTCATAACTGATACTTTAATTACCAATAAAAGTTTTTGAAAGTGAATGCAAATTATGTGTTTTATTTATTCTTAAAGAAAACCGCGAAATTTGGAACACCTTTATTATTCCATTGCGCACGAAGTGTCCTTAAGGAAGTAACGAAATAACGATCGATAAGGGCAGGTTCCCCGAGTAAGATTAAGAATATTTTCGCAGAAACTGCTTTCTTTTTCATTTAATAATACATTATTTTAAAATAAATGTAATTGTTACTCTGCATTGAGATTTTCGTCCCAAATTATTAATTACACATAGTTCTACGTTACTTTACTATAAATATCAAACTATTTATACATTTGAAGCAGATTCAAGCAAGATCTGGGTACTGATATGAAAGTGTTGGTACTCATGTACACACAAATTATCAATTATTCACTTCAACTATTCTATCGTACTGACTTTTTAATTTAATCGAGTTTATTTCATTCTGCATTAGTTTTAAACAGGCCAACTGTATTTCTTAAACTCAAATTTGGCAAAACATTACGAAATATGGAAGATTACGAATCATTTCATGTGTATTATTTTTCTCTTTCACTGTAGATTACAAGTATTTTTAGGTATATTATTGTTTATAGATTATGTTTGTTTACAAACAATATTATTATTATACTATAACAATCTTTAAGATCTATACAAGATAAAATTTGAACAACTTGATGTTTTCACTGCTATTTCTTATTCTCACTGTAATTATAAACCTGAGCATTTCAAGAATACGTATTAGAAAACTCGGAGTAAAATTATAGTTACCCATACTATAACTAGACATTAAATATATCATACTACTCAAAATTAGACGTGTTCAAAATATGAAAAATTTACATCTACGTGATATGATGAATATTATTTGCTAAACTATACAGCCTTGGCCATATGTCTGAAGCACCCCCATAAACGTGCAATATTACCTGAACCCTAAGAACGTAATGAAAGGGGCCATTACTAATGTGTATATAATGACTGTTTACCAGGAAAATCTCAAGAAGTATACAAATATTCTGTAGTTTTAAGGTTTATTGCTGTTAGTTGATCTTTACTGTTCAATAAGTGAGGTGTATTAGAAACGATATTGTGTTATAAAATTGATTTAACCAGTTGTATTGAATATTGTGTTTTTGTATAGTGTTGTACATTGTGACAACATGCCTAGAAAACGGGAGTTAGATGTAATAGAGCGAAGTAAAGCAGTGTTATTACATACTCAAGGACTATCGCAATCAAAAATCGCGAAAATAATGAAGCGGTCGCGCTATGCCATCCAAGCGGCAATAAAACGTTTTAAAGAGACAGGTTCTTACGAAAATCGACCGAAAAGTGGACGAAAACGTATTACAACGGAGAGAGATGATCGATTTTTAACGCGACTTTCTCTGAAAAATCGTATGAAATCATCAAAAGATTTATCTGCAGAAATAAATGAGCGCCAAGGAACTTCTGTATCAGCGAGAACAGTGAGAAGACGACTGGTAGAAGTAAATATACATGGTCGTAAAGCTCGCCGCAAACCCTTATTGAGCGAGGAGCAGAAGAAAAAACGGTTGTTGTGGGCAAAAAAACACAAAAATTGGACAGTTGAGAATTGGTCCAAAATCATATGGTCCGACGAATCCAATGTAGAGGTATGATAAATTAATGCAGTTTTACTTTTGTGTTACATAAATATGATATTTTGAATGTGCTGAATAGTGAATTGGAATTTTTTGAACAGCTATTAATTTTTCTATATCTTACGTAGATTTTGCCAACACCTGGGGCTCAGTTTGTTCGTAGAAGACCGGGGGAAGCGTTTGAGCCACATTGTATTGTGCCTACAGTAAAGTATGGGGGTGGTAGCGTGATGATATGGGGATGCATGACCACTAAGGGTGTCGGCGAAGTGTACGTCTGTGAAGGCAGAATGAACAGCAGTAGGTACATCGATATGTTAGGAGAAGTACTAGAACCGTCTATTGTAAAGCTGTTCGATTCCGATGAAGAGGCCTACATTTTCCAGCAGGACAATGCACCCTGCCATAAATCCAAACGTACAATCGAGTGGTTTAGCGCAAATAACGTGCCCATATTCGAATGGCCGGCACAATCGCCGGATTTGTCGCCCATAGAAAATTTGTGGCGTATTTTAAAGAGAAATGTCGCAAAATATAGACATAAAAACAAAAACGAATTAAAAGCGAGGATATTTGAAGAATGGGAAAAGATTTCACCCGAGATATGTAGCAAATTAGTGGCTACAATGCCTAAACGGATACAAGCCGTTATCAAATGTCGCGGTGGTGCTACAAAATATTAATGTATATTATTAAATTTGCATTCAAAATGTATATACACTTGTAGTTTAATTTTTATACCTCCTAATTTCATTTTACATCCAAAACTTGAGGGTGCTTCAGACATATGGCCAAGGCTGTATTTCTCAAGACATTGGCTTGTCGGAAAAATATATTTTTTCTGTTTTTCATAGTATGAATATATAAAAAAAAATCCTCGTACATAGAACTATCTATCTTTATTGGCGAAAAAACTTAACAAGTTGCTGATTCACAGCCTAATCAATTCGAACGACAGCAATTTTAAAGGAAACGGAAGAAGTGGAAGTTTGAAAGCCTAAGGTCCGGCGAGTTATAATGATATGAGGATAGCCGTTTATATTTCAGAAATAATAACAAACAAAATTCTTTATTATCAAAAATAGTTTTATTGCTTTTCAAAATATTCTCCTTGAAAATCAATGCACTTTTGCATTCGTTTAAACCAATCCAAAAAGCATTGCAGCCACTGTGAAGGCGGTATCTCCAAAATATGAGCTTTTAATGCCTCAACTGCCTCTTCCAGCGTAGTAAACCGTTGACCACTGACGTTTTTGCTTATTTTCCCTATTTCTTCAAAAACTTTTGGCAAACAAATAGTTGTGTACCATTCGGAATTCACCGTTCTACAACTCTCTAAAGGCACGGTTGCAACGTGACCGGTTTTTCCGAAAAAACACGACCATTTATTTTGATGTGCTTCGAGCGTGAACTTTTGTTGGTTTTCGTTCATCTTGGAATATCCACACAGTCGACTGCTGGTTACTATCGGGCTCATACGTATAGATCCAAGATTCATCACCTGTGACGACTTTATACATGTTCTTTGAAACACCGACATTGTATTTTTTGTGCATTTCTTGGCACCAATCGACGCGAGTCCTTTTTTGAGCGGTTGTCAAATTATGTGGTATCCAACGTGAACATAGCTTCTTAACGGCTAAATGTTCATACAGGATCTTGTGCACACTGGTGTTACTAATACCTAGAGATGCATCGATCTCACAGTCACATGACGGTCTTGCATTATCAATTCAGACACTGCATTAATGTTTCTCGACACAATAACATTTGTAAGACAGCCTTCACGAAATTCATCGTCCAAAGAACGCCGTCCAAGTTTGAATTCACTATACCAACGATATACTGTAGTTTTCGATGGTGCTTCATCACCATATAAAGAATTCAGTTCGCCGATGCATTCTTGTTGAGATAATCCACGCCGAAAGTTATGAAAAATTCTTTCGCTGACATAAAATTTTCAAGTTTGCATTATTAATGATAAATTACGGATTTATCACGCTGAGAATCCCGGGATCGATCCCGATGCCCTGACTGACGTTCGGCGCGGGCGTAATAAGTTATGGCCTGAAATGCCAACTGTAACTGTAATTTTATTATTAATATTATACTGACACCTAATAAATCGTTTTGATAATAACACTCGCCAGGACACCAAGAGGATATAACTTGTCGACAACTTATCAAAAAAGCAAGACTGACTGACAGTAGTTTTAATTAATTACACTTTATTTGGCAATTTGCCGTATTTGCTGTTTGCTTGGTCAATAGATGTACTGTTGCATGGCGCATAAAGCAATGAAAGTGCTTTTACTTCAATCTGAGGAATATGCGTAAAGTTCTCTCATTACCTCAGTTATTATAAAGAAGATTTTGCACAAAGTTATTATTCACTCTAAACACCAAATTTTTTTTCGAGACATAAATTTTTTAAAATAACTATATGTTACATTTACTCAAAATACTTTATATACCATTAGACTTAAAACTATTTAGTTCTTAAAGCAATCTTTTACTTTCGCATTTTTTAAATGTTTAATAAACATGTTCGATGCATTGCTAATAGATGACTAAAGAGAGTAATTAAATAAATGCTTTGTGAAATAATGCGTTTAATGTAGTTTTCCTAAAATTATTTTTTGTGGTTTAATAATTTTCCTGGTGAGTATATGAACATAAACTTTCGTAAGTAAATGCATGTATGTACATATACATATATACACAGCTGTGAGCAGATCTTTTTTAGTGTTGTGTTAAAACAGGGTGCTACAAAATAAACTACATAATAGGATTTATAACCTTTTTTTATTGAATAAATTAATATTTAATGCTACCTCTTGCAACTTTTATTATAGCATTAATTCTTTGAGTTTATAAACGTTTCTAGCGAAATGGACGCCGATTTCTGAAACACTGTCCATTTGAGCGCTTCTTTAGAGGTGTGATTGCCTTTATGAGTCCTTTCCCTTAAAATATGCCATAAGTTTTCTATGGGTGAGAGATCAGGAGACTGTTGAGACCAATCCAAAAGCTTCACTCGATTATCATCAAACCATCTAATTACAGATCGAGCTTTATGACTAGTAGTGTTCTCCTGTTGAAAGTAGCAACCGCCTGAATCGATATCAAAAAATTGTACAATAGATGATTCAAGAACTTCTTCCACTATGCCGATATTGCGCACTCCATTTATGCGTCCCCTCGTAGTAATGCACTTTTCCGATATTCTGTGCAGTCATACACCCCAAATCATGATGGTCCCACTACTGTGTTTAACAGTGGATGAAATACAGTCAGGTAAAGATGCTTCTCCTGACCTCCAGGAGATCTGTATATCTGCAGTAAATATACGAAGAGCTTTAGCTTTTTGAGTATATCCATTTAAGTGAAGAAACAACAACTCTGAGTTCTGTTATGCTTATTACATGGATTTTGTGATATTTTTAAGTATTTACACGTCAATATTAGATTCATCGAACCAAATTATTACTTTGGCCTAGTCATCCATATTCCAGTGTTGATATTTTTTGCCCTTGTAAGGCGCTGTTGACGATACAACTTGATGAGCAAAGGTATTCGTCACAGTTTCCGGGCAGATAAATTCGCTGCATTCAATCGCGTTCTAACTGTATGCACAGAAATTGGGGTCTTGCGTTAGGTACATAGTTCAGTAGAAATCGCTATAGCGGATTTGTGTCTATCCTGGAGTGCGATTTGCTGTATTAGTCGATCTTTCCGATCAGTTGTAACACGTTTTCAACCGCTTTTAGGTAAATTATGACACCAGCCAGTCGTTCAGTAACGGTTAATTGTGTTTTGCACAGCACAATCCGAACACTTTATTGTTTTAGCAATTTTTACTTGGGATAACACCGGCTTATGTAATAAAATTGTCTAGCCTCATAAAGTCGCAGATAATTGTCGTTTTTTGACATATTGTTTATGTACACGTATACACACAAACTCATGAAAGAAAAATCGCATTTTAAAATAATCTTGAAGTCGACAAACGATCCCTTCTTCTGTACGTATAATATGCTACTAAACGTAACAATCTGAAATTTTATCTTACACACACACCTAGTGTATATTTACTAGAAATTTCTGCTTTAAATACTGTAATTAACGGTTACACGTATTTTCTAAATAACCCTTATCTCAGAACTACTACCTGCTTTGTGAAACACTGCTTTACTAGGGCCTATAACATTTGCTCACAGCTGTGTGTATATATACATACGTATACCCACACACACGCACACACACACACACAGTATAATTATTGTAATCAAGAATCGGAGTATTTATAATACGTATCGTGAAATAAATAAATTAACGATTTAGTTATAACCCAATAACTTGTACAATATCATGAGTATTATCATGCTGCAACAGATATAACCGCTATCTGAATTCTAAACAAACAAGAAACGAATGTATAAACGGGTCAATACCTTCTATGAAATGGAGTGCGTAGAATTTACGGAAGCCAGACAAACAAAACAAAATATTTTGCCTTGACTGTTGATCATTCTCAATATGGCGTTTTCTATTAATATACAAATATACATGTTTATACTACTGTTGTTTTTTTCATTAAAATAAAGTTTGGATCTATCACAAGCCATTTCTTATTGCGTATGTTTTGCGTAGTTGTGTGTAAACATAATCACGTCGAGAAAAATAAAATATTTGCTGTACTTTAAAAAATATTAGGCGGTCAATTATCTTCAATTAATACTGCGGCAAATTGCTATAACCGAAACTCACAAATAAATATTTACAAAATATGTCTGTGCAAAACTATGCGGACATGCGCACATACATGCATGCAAATGTAACAAACAGAGGCGTATAATACTGATTTTTTTTTCAAACGAGCCCGCAAGAAACGTATAATACTGATTTATATCAAACAACAAGCCTGCATCAATTACTTTAATAAAATAATGGATTGAAATACATTTAAATAAGCAAATATAGGAAATATGTGTTTATCGTTTTCTGATTTGAAAGTTACAATTTATTTAAATTAATTTAGCCAAATTTTCTGTTTATTACATACTATATTCTTTAAAAAAAACTATTCCTCCTCATGAGACCATTTCGAAAATATTTCATAAAGAAAATAGAAAAGCCTTGTGTTAAATTAAATAATTTGATCTTATAGCATGACAGAACTTTCGATACTTTGTTGCACTTATTTTGTTTTCAAAAGCGGACTTTGTTTACAAATTAATTTTGCCTGCAGTTTAACACTTTCAACAACTATATTATTTTCGTGCAATTCAACCTTGGTAATAGCATATCAAATTGATCACAAAAAAAAAACTTCATAAGAAATAACACAAGCTCATATTGTTTTCATAAAAACCAATAATTGCATAAAAATAGATTGTTTGGGATAGAAACTATTTAAAAAATAAGTTAGGCAATGTTGAGTACAGTTGTTCGAAAAATCCGTAACGATTTAACGTATAATATATTTTGGCGATGTTCCAACATGCTAAAGGTTGTTCGAATGCATCATGCATAGATGTTTTAATAGTGGCAATTTCCGAATCTTTACTATACTATGAAATTGTGTTACGTAACAGACTACTATCGGTGGACCGTGTAAATAAATTTATCGGACAATTCTCAGACTTAAAATACGATGGTGTTGAAGTTTATTTAGTGTGACACACCATTCGTCTGTCGGAATGAAAGGGACTATTTTAAATACGTAAACTACCACAAACACAAATATAGAAAATGCGGTCAAAGGTCAAAGGATCAATGTGTACCAGATTTAATCTTTATGTTGATAGCTTGTAATGTACCGTTTAAGATAGTGAAAAGGAACCGTTCCGTAAGTTTTGGACAAAATATAATCTTTGACCATGAATTACGTAGAGAACAACGTTAAGAAATTACTTACTGTTTGCATGCAAAAATATTGAGACCTGTAAACTGTAAAAAAAGTGTGGTTAAACTGTGATGAAGCCTACAGAATGTAAAGAAAATATTAATATTATAGTATATACACTTGACCTCATCCACGGTCATCTCCATTTTTATTTGCTAGCAAATGCTTGTCAAACTATACATCGGTAAAGCTATTAATACTGTGAATACACTAAGAACGCTAGACAAATTTAAATGACTATAAACAAAGAAATGATGTTTGTTATTGATGCCCGTTCGTCAATACTTTGTACTGGAAGTTATTTTAAAGATGAGTTACAGTTTACTATATGTGTCATGTAACACGTTTTATATCTGGTCGCAAAAAACATCCAGACGCAGATGACTTAACAACAAATACAAAAAAAGCTTTTCCCAAATCTTCTAAACTGATACGGGAATTTTGCAAACACATTATTACATACTGAGGCACATAGCTCTGAACTGGAATGAAACTGGATATATTTACGTAATTTTACCCTATTGCGGTAGTTTGACAACCGAGGTCTACTTAGCTGGTACTAAATATAATGCCAAATAAAAAGATTTACCAGCTGAAATTAAAGAGCCCAAATTTGTGGAAAAGTCTACTGCAGCATATAAGAAAGAAAATACTTAGGCCTCGTATGGAAAGGCAAATTTTTTGAACTCGTGCGATGCAACAAGCATCAAATCCATTACAAGGTAATGTCTAGCTAATTCAGATTGTTAATACTTGTCTTGTGAGTATGTATTTAACAACATAATAACATAAAATATATTGCTTACTATCAATTCTGAATTATTTATTGCAGTACATATTGTATGTCTAGGGTATATGTCACACTTTATTAGTAGAAAGTTCAAACAAGATTTACAAAAGCAACGACTTATTAACGATATATTTTAGACATAATATTTCCTATATTACATCTTAGATATGAACACGTGAGCGATTAAATATATTTAGTAAATACAGAGAAAAAGACATTATTAACAGACTTCATTATATATTATTAAATTCCAGAATTCAAAAATTACATTTAGACGTACCTATCCATTTCCTTCTGTTATAAGACAAAATTTGAAGCTTTAAACACAAATTGTTTGCACAATTAAAGTGATGTGACATATTTAAAATTATGCAGATTTATCTTGAACAAGTATTGATTTATTTCATACCGACAGAAACCAATGATATTTGTCAAATATTTCAACAAACGAAGTATACACAAATACGTCGGATGTTTTAAGTTTTGCATAGTGGGACATAGTGGACGCCACTAATCAAATGTCAGTACCAAAAATTAACATCCATCTTTAGTTAGCCTAAATCCAAAGTTTCAGTGCGATATGTGTAGTGTTGTAGTTGCAACGAACTGTCAAAGTCGAGAAGTTAGTTGAAAAATGGAATTAAACCGAGAACATTTTCGCTGAATAATTTTTTATAATTTTCGAAGACAATTATTTCAACAAGAATGCCTCGCCGAGTTGGTTTCTGTTTTCGGCAATGAAACACCACATCGGTCAACAATTCTCGTGTGTATGGAGAGTTCAATCGTGGACGGATTAGTGTCAGCGACGATTCAAGAGAAGCTTCACCAAAAACGGCAGTCATTAAAGAAAACGTCGAT
Organism: Dermolepida albohirtum; assembly: GCA_031893035.1. Lineage (NCBI taxonomy): Eukaryota > Metazoa > Arthropoda > Insecta > Coleoptera > Scarabaeidae > Dermolepida > Dermolepida albohirtum. The sequence continues at coordinate 59,162 of JAVIWB010005838.1, forward strand.
GCTGTGCGCAAGATCATCAACGAAGATCAACATGTGACATATCGCCAGATTGAAGCATTATTGGGGATTTCTAAGACCTCAATTCAAAAAGTTTTGCAAAAAGAATTGTGTGTAAAAAAATTAGTTTTCAGCTAGGGTGAATTGGTGTCAAAAAACTCTCGACCGCTTCAACACTGGAAACTCTAAAAAACTTGCACAACATTGTCAGTGGTAGTGAATCTTGAATTTACTCATACGAGCCAGAAAATAAACGCCAGTCGTCTGTTTGAGTGTTCCAAGGTGAAGAAAAGCCGACAAAAGTCATCCGTTCTCGAAGTGTCTCCAAAAAGATGATCACGATCTGCTTCTGGGTTTCCGGGCTGGAACCGCGTCACTAGTATATCTGCCGACGTTTCGTACCCATTTGTATGGGACATCTTCAGGGCTGAACTACTGCACTGAAACTGATCACGATATTTGTCTCAAAAGCAAGTCACGTAACAACAATTACTATACAAGATCAAAGAACTGTTACTGCTGATTGGTATATAACCAATTGTTTACCGCAAGTCATTGCTGAGCTTCGAAAAACCAATCCCAAACGACGAATCATCCTCCTCCACTAAGACAATGCAAGTTCGCACATAGCACGCAAGACAATTGAATTTTTAACGCAACAAAATGTCGAATTATTGGACCATCCTCCGTATAGTCCGAACCTAAATCCCAAAGATTTCTTTGCCTGAAAATCAAGAACGGACTGCGTGGTCAAAGGTTCCAATCATCATAAGGAGCAGTCGATGCCTTAAAAAATGCAAATTTAACTGCACCAACAAACGAGTGGAACAAGTGCTTCCAGAGTTGGTTCGAGCGCATGAAAAAGTGTATTAATCTCGTGGGGAATACTTCGAAAAACAATGAAGTCTTTAAAAGCTATCTACTATTTTATTCCAGTTTATTTGCAAAACTTAAAAGATAACCCATGTATAATATTAAAAAAAGAATGAACTTTCCCTGTTTCATGTGCAATAATGTGCTGCTAATTCTTCATACGTACAAATAAAGAATTACTTTCTTATAATGCATACAAGGTGGCATTGTACCTAAAATGCAGTTGCATTGAAAGTAGTTATTAACGATTACGTACAAATTTACAAAGCAATAGAGAAAGTGTAAAATGTCCTCTAGACAACTGTCAATTTATAGAAATGCATTGACGTTTTTCAAGTAGTAGTAAATAGTGAGGGATAATATTAAAGCTTATTTTCAAACATGTGTTTTAAATTGATTTATAGTTATAAAATAAAAATAAGGTTAATCTATACTATATGAGGTTTACTACACAAATGTCGGAATGTGAAATTACAGTCAGAAAGTTAACGAACACCCATAAATGTTCAAAATTATGAAATGTAAACATCCGATTATGAGAGAGCGTATTTATTTCCATTTAACAAAGTTAATAAACTTTAATTACAATAAATAATAATAAATTAATTTTATTTGACCATAATCTCCTTGCAAAATACATAGCAATTGATAAGTCGTCAATAAAATAGTACATAAAATAAATGCATAAAACAATCCATACAGAGATGGTCAACATTTTAAAAAGTCATCGTTTATCATTACTATAATATGTAAAGTATTCATCCAGACTATAAAAACAATTTATATACAGCATATTTTTAACTTTTTACTTGAAACGCTAGAAAACATTTATATTTTTAATACAAGGTGCGACAGGGATGTGCTATGCTTCTCAAAACACTTTAGCACAGATGTTTTTGGACAAATTTCAATTTTTATTTTTTCAAAAGATTATAACATAATGCCATTTATAAAACGTAAAGCAAAATAAAAGAATGTAATTTAGTTGGAAAAAATTATGTCACTAAAGTGGTGATCGTTTCTATCCAAGCATTGTTGGAAAATTATCCATCGTCTTTTCAAATATAGAGAGTGAAATTGCTCCAATTTTTAGTTATCGTGTCTCAAAGAGCTTCAAAAGTCCGGTGTTTGGTGTGATAAACTTTAGCTTTCAGCTAGCCCCATAAAAAATAAATACAGTGAAAGATTTGTTGATCGAGGAGCACACTCCACATTCCCGACCAAAATGTTTTCTTAAAAATGATAAATATTCTATTTTGGCATAGTAAATAGCACCATCGCCAAATCCTATAGAGGGCAATCTGATGTCTTCTCAATTCAGATATCAAAAATTGTTAGAACATCCTTAAGTAACGCTGTGAGTTGATTATCACAGTGCATCCGTTTTCTGGGAAAAAGATTCAATTCAATTCAATAAGATTCAATTATGTCAAATTGAGCTATTCCGCACCACGCAATTACTCTCTTGTCGTGAATTATTTTTCGCCCAGAATCAGCAATTTTATTCATTTACATCATTTGATAAATGAAAATAAGCCTCATCACTCGCATTCAGAATGTCATCTTCTAAAGTTTTCAGCATCGCCGTAGCTAGTCATTTTCCTTCAGTTGTTGATCGACGATTTTGTCATGAAAGTATAGGTTTAATCTTAATGACACTATACGGTTCTTCTCATTTATCCAGAACTTCTTTCATGCTACTCGGCCATAATAATCAGTTTTTTACATACAAATTTTTGCATAGTATTTTCTACTAGCACTTTAAATTTTGGGGCAGTGAACAATGGATTATTTTTAATTTTTCTTAAAACGTAACGTTTATTAACGTTTTTGTCTAAACAAATGTGGACGGCCGGCTCGTGGCATGTTTTCAAAATGTATGTCTTTTTTATATATACACCATATTGGTAGTAAAACATATTAGGACCTTTGTTTTGGGGAGGGGTGGCATATTCGTCTAACACACATGCCAGGTGTACAGGAAAGTCATTACCGGTTTTTTCGTAAAAAATCTACACAATTTTCAAGAAAATGGAAAAATTTATTTATTCAAAGTATTGGCCATTTGATTCCACACATCTTGCCCATTTTCAGGCAATTTATGGATGCCATCCCAAAGAAACTGTTTGTCCTTTGAACAAAACCATTTATCGAGCCATTTTCTAACTTCTTCGAAATTGGAGAAGTGCTGCTCTGCATGCGCGTGTCCCATTTATGCGAATATTATGTCCCATCCAAGTACTTTCTACGCTTCCTCGACCAGTTTTGTTGTATGGGACGGCGCATTATCGTGCTATAAAATCACTTTACCGTCTTCGGGCCCATTCTGGACGTTTTTCTATCAATGCATGGTTCAAATCGATAATTTGTTGTCGGTAGCGATCAGTATTAATTATTTCACACGGTTTCAACAGTTCGCAATACACCACGCCACTTTGGTCCCACCAAACACAGAGAATTGTCTTGTGACCAAAACGATTTAGTCTTGGAGTCGATGGGCCGGCTTCGCCAAATAATAACCATGATTTTTTGCACTTAGGGTTTTCGAAATAAATGTCTTAGAAAAACCGGTCATGACTTTCCGGTACACCTGGTATACACGTATAAATGAATAATACTGTAATGCGTTAATCGCTACATTAAAGCAACATATGTGAACAAAAAATTGAGTTACATTTCGAACATTAACTACAATACTAACACACTATATACTAAATAGAATAACTCAGTTATTACATAAATTTTTTAGACTAACTTTTCCACTTTGCAACGTTTGATAACTAAATTTTCTTTTGTGGCATGAGGTTTCTTTACGCAACATTTTTCTTGATATTTCTAACAGCAACTTATGAAAATAAACACTATATTAGCGTTCAGTAAATCCCCTGATATTTCTCGGTTATAACTAATATCGTCCAGGATTTATCTGCCTTAAGACATATAAATCGCAATGTCTGATAACTTTTGTAGGATTAACTTTCTCAATAATACTTTTTATTGATTCGAATTACAGGAATTCTAGTTTTGATATCGTCATGAGACCTATAGGGTGACGATTCAAAGAAGTGTGCGTTCCAATACGAGAATATTTGAAATGCAGCCGACGTATATAAGCAGCTGATATGCGTGAGAAATCCTTAGTGATATTGACTTTAATACATAAAAATCGTAGTCATCAGTGTTATTACGAGAAAGATAAGAGAAATAATGTTTTGATATTATTTATTACCAAAAGTGTATGCTAATGAGTTATTAACTTGTAATTATTGTTAATAAAAAGTTGATAAAGTTTGTTATTTCTACGTTTAATTTATTGTTGCCAAAGAATAATCCCGACAAGTACGTAACCATATTTGAATAGTAAATGGTAACTATCAGTAAACCATACTTTAGTTAATACATAAGAAATTATATTTTTAAACGCTTCATTGTGGTAGAACTTTTTAGTTTTATTTTTATACGCTGCTGTCCCATAATTTATATAAGTCACTGTAAATAAAACGGCGATGGTAATTTATACTGATATATAATTAGCATCATAAACAACAGTAATAATAGCTAGATAGGTGAACATAAATAAACACATGATTCCGATCCCGAATAATAACAAAATAATGTAAAAACATATTATTTAAAATTTTTACCAAAACAACTATTTGGCCTTTCAATTGTAATTTTCTGGATAACAAATGCAGTTCTGCTGTTAACGGTTTCTACAAATTTGCCTAACAAGTTGTAAATAGAAGTAATTAAATGTGTTTTATTGGAAAATAATAATGGTTATCTTGCGCGTGCTATGTTCAAAGTTAAATACAGCAATAAAAATTACTACATTTGCTCTGACAAGACTTCCTATCTTTGCAAGGCAGTGTATGATTGCGTTGCCAACGGTATCAGCGCAAAAATATTCTCAATGCTATTCTTCGACAAACAAGTATGATCTAAATTTAAAACAAGTACGCTGTAACATAAGACTTCAGGGTTTTGTGCATGGCAAAATCAACGAAAATATTCCCTAATGTTTTACGATGTACAATGTGCAGTAAACAAATTAGTAATTTCCTTCAAATATTCGAAGAACATATAAACAAAATGTACTTTTACGTTACAATTATTTTTGCGATAGTTACTACAATTTATTATTGCATGATCGTTTCTTTAACATAATGAACACGAAAGCAGGCGTTCTTTATGAATATACATCACCGTTCTTGGAAGTTTGACCAATGGAGAAAGTTTTACCATACCTTCATTTAGTTGAATTTGATGGAGCCTGTGGTTGATTGACTTGATCAATAAGGTTGATATATAACCCCTTTCCACAATTAACTATTTGTAAATTCTGTATACGCATTTCGACAACCAAGTTGTCATCATCAGCAGATAATTTCAAAGTGTCGCACCTGGTAAAACACAGCGAAAAAATTGTACGAAAAATAAACTCCGTACGCGATCCGCACCGTTGAAAACCAAGATGTGCACTGTGTCTGTTTCACAAGATTTTTAGAAAATACTTTTACTTAAACTAACATGCACTACATCGAAAAAGGTTATTATGGACAAAAGTGTCTGTGTGATTTATGTGTGTTTTATGATATTGTTCCTCTTGTCTTTCAGTAGAGAGAAGAGAGGCGTTTGCAGAGGGCCGGCGTCATAAACGTTTACCAGATGGCTTGAATTCTTTACGATGTGCATGCTTTCATACGCGTCCAGTTCGCGATAATTGTACACGTTCTTTATCAAATGTAAACAATCCATATTAACACTGTGGTTATTTTCTAATACATGTCTCGCTATACCCGATTTTTCCGGTCGGTTGAATTTTATGTGCGAAAGGTGTTCTTTATACCTGGTTTCGATCGATCTTTTGGTTTGGCCGATGTATTGTTTATTGCACTCCAAACATTCAATTCGGTAGATTCCCGATTTTTTATTCTCTTCAATTTTGTCTTTTGCATTTCCTAACAGCATTTTTAGGGTATTATTAGGGCGGGAACATACTTTAAACCCGTGATCTTTAAAAATACTATTCAGATTTTTTGTCACACGATGGAAAGGTAAACAAACAAAATACTTTTCCCGATTGCTCTGTGGTGAAAGACATGTGGTGTCACGGATTGTTTTTCTTATGTTGGCCTTTCTAATTAATCCATTGATTATTTCCGAATTGAAACCGTTGTATACCGCGATATTCTTAATGAGGTTCAATTCTCTTTCATATCTTACTTTTGTTAGTGGGAAATTGATCAAACGATTAATCAGAAAATTGAATGAAGCCATCTTCTGTTGCATGCTGTGATTTGAGTCAGCCGTAATGAATCTATTGACATTGGTTTCTTTTCGGAAAATATCAATTTCTATTTTGAGATCTTTCTTAATAACTAAGGTGTCCAAAAAAGGCAACTTGTCATTGTTTTCTTTTTCTACTGTGAATTTAATTGTCGGGAATTTTGAATTTAACTGTTTAACGAAAACATTTAAGTTGCATTTTTGTGTATTGAAGACCGCGAAAATATCATCGACATACCTGACCCAAATTCTAGGAAAATATTTAGCTTTATTTTTTAGTTCTATTTCAAAGTTACTCATAAACAGGTCCGCTATGAAAGGAGAAAGACAATTGCCCATTGCAGTTCCCTGTTTTTGTTCATAGAACTTCCCTTCGAACTGAAAACAATTTTGGGACATGCAAAGGTTTGTTAATTTCACGTATTCCTTTATTTTCTCTGGTTCGATCTTATTTTTGTGAAGCAATTCTTCTAAATATTTTAAAGTTTCATTCGACGTTACGTCATTGTTTCCTTCGGTACGGCTGACTCAAATCACAGCATGCAACAGAAGATGGCTTCATTCAATTTTCTGATTAATCGTTTGATCAATTTCCCACTAACAAAAGTAAGATATGAAAGAGAATTGAACCTCATTAAGAATATCGCGGTATACAACGGTTTCGATTCGGAAATAATCAATGGATTAATTAGAAAGGCCAACATAAGAAAAACAATCCGTGACACCACATGTCTTTCACCACAAAGCAATCAGGAAAAGTATTTTGTTTGTTTACCTTTCCATCGTGTGACAAAAAATCTGAATAGTATTTTTAAAGATCACGGGTTTAAAGTATGTTCCCGCCCTAATAATACCCTTAAAATGCTGTTAGGAAATGCAAAAGACAAAATTGAAGAGAATAAAAAATCGGGAATCTACCGAATTGAATGTTTGGAGTGCAATAAACAATACATCGGCCAAACCAAAAGATCGATCGAAACCAGGTATAAAGAACACCTTTCGCACATAAAATAAAATTCAACCGACCGGAAAAATCGGGTATAGCGAGACATGTATTAGAAAATAACCACAGTGTTAATATGGATTGTTTACATTTGATAAAGAACGTGTACAATTATCGCGAACTGGACGCGTATGAAAGCATGCACATCGTAAAGAATTCAAGCCATCTGGTAAACGTTTATGACGCCGGCCCTCTGCAAACGCCTCTCTTCTCTCTACTGAAAGACAAGAGGAACAATATCATAAAACACACATAAATCACACAGACACTTTTGTCCATAATAACCTTTTTCGATGTAGTGCATGTTAGTTTAAGTAAAAGTATTTTCTAAAAATCTTGTGAAACAGACACAGTGCACATCTTGGTTTTCAACGGTGCGGATCGCGTACGGAGTTTATTTTTCGTACAAGTTTTTCGCCGTGTTTTACCAGGTGCGACACTTTGAAATTATCTGCTGATGATGGCAACTTGGTTGTCGAAATGCGTATACAGAATTTACAAATAGTTAATTGTGGAAAGGGGTTATATATCAACCTTATTGATCATACCTTCATTTAATAAGTTTTATTGTATTCACCGATGATAATCTTAATACAAATTTGTATTAAACACATCTGCAACTGAAATAAAGATTAACGAACAAAAGATGTATTTTAACATTTTATAACCCCAAATATCCAACCGTATTTGCATCTAATAATTATTCTAACCTATATATTAGACATGTTTAATCGAAGAGATCAAGCACATATAGATTTTATTGCATACTCTCTCTCTCCCTCTCTCTCTCTCTCTTAAGAGCTCATTCCTACTCAGCTTAGGAGTTCGTTCCTACTCAGCTTAGGAGCTCATTAATACTCAGCTTGATCATTTACAAAATTTTAATGCGATTTTAGTTTCTGTTTAAATATTATTGTGGTAGTACAAAAAGTGAATAACAGTTTACGAAATGCCCTATGGTAAATCAAGATGTTGCTAAATCAAGGTGTTGCCCTATGGTAAATCAAGGTATGCTCCAGCATAATAACTTCGCATAAAGAAGGTTATGTCAGCATGCAAATTGGCGAAAAATTAAATTTAAGCGCGTTGATAGTAAAATGTACCACTCGCCAATAACAAGAATGTGGCAACTTAGATGACTGTGACCGTCCAAGTCCGTCACTAATAACCAACCCAGCATATGATCGTTTACTACAACTAATAAGCAAACGAAATCGCAGAAAAATAGCACCAAAAATAACGAGCGTCAAACGCCGACTGGCGAAAAGGGACTTATATGGTCATCTGGCAGTTCATAAACCATTTCTACCCCGAGGTAATCGTTTGAAAAGGCTACGATAGGAACATCGGGACTGAACGGTAGAACAATGGCAAAATATTTTATGGACTGACGAATCAATATCTAAAGCAGGAGAGTGTCTGTTAGACCGTCCGGTAATGAGAGAATGCGTATCAAATGCGTTGTACCAACAATAAAACAGGGTAGCGGTTCAGGTACGATTTGAGTTGCTTTTCTTACTCAGAGACATACCTCTATTTAGAAAAAAAAGAACTTAGATAATTAACAATAATTATCCTAGAATCCGGTGCTCCGCCTGTGGCACTACAACGGATGTAACCTAACCTTAATCTTTAGTTATTACAAAGCTAACTATCAAAATCTAAACTAGTCTTATCTAAAGCTCTAAATGGGGCCTAGTCCGCTTCCTGCTTAAATATTTATTACTCACAATTCCGCTCCTACCCTGCGGAAGCAGTCCGGTCCTTATAAATCTCATTCACTAAAATGTCTAATATTCTGTCATACACATCCCTTCAGATCGAGAGGCCGATGTCGTTCTTCACAGTTATCTTGTCTCCGCTCTCCTTACTCAGAGACAGCAACATTAAACCGAATTAAAGGAATAATGCGGAAAAAGCACCCTTCTGGGCTGCAAGAAATCGGCGAGCATTCTACTTTTATACACGATGAAGATCGGAAGCATACAGCTCGAATATGCAAATAATATCTGAATGAGCAAAATCAAGCGAATATTTTACATGTTGTGACAGTCATCGCAGAGTCTGGATCTCAACTCTATTGAGTTACTGTGAAATGAGCTTGATAGAAGAGTCCGAATTGTAAGTGCTACTTCCAAGAAATAGCTCTAGAATATTCTCCAACAAGAATGTAAGAACATCCTAGGCGACTTAATCGTAAGTTGTTCAAGCAATTATCAATGCAAAAGGTGGATTTTTGACGAAAACAATGTTGAAGAATTTTGTTAATAAGGGATAGTAAAAAACAAAATTTTCATTAGGTTTTGATATACTAACAAATTTATTTCTTTAGTATTAGTTGCCTTTTAATTTTTGATTCTTTGAACTTTTTACTTGGCCAAACCTCAATGGGCGGTGGTGTATAATTACATATTTTTAGTAGTAACAGTTTTAGTACGTACTCGTTTTCAGAATTTATCATGTGACACTTACATACCATGTTACAATTCCACTTACCAATTTTTTCCTTGGGCCTGTACTAAATCGATTTTACTAAACACTCAAGTAATAATAAAACATAAAAAACAAAATAAGAAAACATTAGTCATAAATGCACAATAGTTGCTTTGCATTTAGCTAATGTTTCTTGTAGTTAAATAAAGTCGTAGTCTGTACACATAGACCAGTTACCAATTCGCACGTTTTTCACAAAGAATAATTCTCATAAAGAAAAAAAATTATAATTCTTTTAAATCTACATAAATAAACATTACAACCAAAGTGATACGGTACCGTGAAAGTATCAGGACATTCGTAGTCTACTACAGCAGCAAAAAAAATTTTTAATTCGAAATATTTTGTTATTGAATACAATCTACTTTTAACTTACTACGTTTTTTTCAAAAAACCTACAACGTCTATAACCCCATAAAAAAATTAGTTTTACTATACAAACTAGACCTCTCCACCTCCTATCGCCCCTTCAATGGAAGAAAATTAGAGATCCATTAGACATTCTTCAGGTGAACAAAGAGGTGATAATTGAAAGCCAAATTAGGCGTGTTCAAATAATTCTAACACTAAATCACGAATTTTTTCCAAGGCGTAGAAAAGCATTGTCCTTTGGAGAATTATACATATATTTTCTTCCTTAGCTTTTCTTGTAGAGTAAATTGAATAATAGTTGCCTTTACTCTTACCCACAAAATTAATAATGATTACTCGGTGGCAAACCCAAAAAACTGAATCAAAAACCTTTCCAACAGGTCTTTAAACATCAAACTTCTTATACATTGAAGAATCGAAGTGTCTTTATTCCATGGATTACTGTATTGTTTCCGGATTGTAGAAATGCATTCACGCATCCATTTCATTCATGATAACAACACATTCTAAAAAGTTAGCATCTTTCTCATATATGGCACAACTTGGCCATGATGTATTCGCCTTTTCTCGCTTCTAATGAGCATTCAGACATTTGGGAAGCCATTTGTAGACCTTTTTCATGTTCAAATCGACATGGAACTATGTTATGTACACGTTCATATGAAATATTCAGTTTCTTGGATATTTGTTTTAGTTTCAATAGTTAGTTAAGATATAAAAAATGTACCTAATTCCTAATATGAACTAAACAAATTTGAAACAAATAATAAAAAAGAAAATTATGCAATTCGTATTAAGGATTAAAATTATATTAAATTTTGATGCACAGTTCATTTGAGGGATTAGTTTCTTTAGTTAGTTCGGATTCGTTTTGCAGTTCGTATACACTGCATTTAAGTCAAATAATTTAAAAGAAATTTTATTTGTGCTTAGGTAACTGTAAAGGAACTAGTCAGTTATATTATAAATCGCGAGCACGATGTTATTAACAACGAAAACTTCTTAGACTTCTTCATTATGAATTTAAATAACTCTCTTTAAATAAATTTTATTTCGACTTTTAATGTGACCGCATGAAATGTGTGTGTAAATAATAACTAGAAACTAATCAATACTTTGTCATTGCGGAAACTTTCCGAAAAGATATTTCTACTACTCCCATTACACATACTATGAGTTCATTTTTTGAACATAAATATTATTTAATATAAATATTGTAGAATTACATTATTAATAGTATCTCTAAATGTATATAATTAATATCCATGCTTTCATAGTTCGGATTTATTGGAAGAATAACGCCCCAGGAAAATTTAGAAGGCGAATGGAATATCGTAATCTGTATGAGTAAAAGTACGAAAAAAGAAGTATATTTTTGTACTTTTGCACATTCTTATTGCCAATTTAAATGTTTTGGGGATGGTTTAGATTTATAGAAAAAATGTTTTTACCGTCTGTGAAACAACAATCTGAAGAAGACAAAACATTAGGGATATTTGTAGGAAGGCAACAATACGTAGCATCTTAGCCGATGTTGTATATTCTGAAATAATGAAAATAAGCCCTAGATTGGCTCTGACAGTTTCTCGATGTGAATCCTTTGAAAAAATCTATGAGATCTAACAAAGCACAAACTTCCCAGAAGACCCTTTTTTATTTTAAAAGCTTTATCTAGAAAATTAAGAAAAATATGTCAATTAACTATATGCAAAAATTGGCTTCTAGCATACCTAAACTGTGTCGAGCCATAGTGCATAATTGTGAGATAGTATTGTCTTCTTTATATAATGCAAGATACGTTCTTCTGTTAGCCACTGCATCTATATATTAACTTCGTTTTAATATACACAATATATAACTTTATCTTGTATTATTTTCATAATTTGTTTGATATGACGTGAAAATAATAAGTTTTGTCAAGAAATTATCATTTTATCAACTATAATTATTGAGACGACTCCACTGTACAGATAAAAGTATAATATTTGAAAACAAATGGTATATATTATTATTAATGTTATTATTTTTAATCCCACGACTTATTAGTATGTCAGCGATAACAAATTGGCAATCATTAATTACAGTTTTCGTCCAGCGCCAAGTTGACGCAAAATTTATCAGATTCGACTTAAATTCATTTTTACGTAACTTAAATACAAGGAAATTATTCACGACATCCGTTTAGTAGAATTTAGGTTTCACCCTATTTCTCTAAATATATTTTCCGAAAATAACTTTCACACGAAGACAACCGAATAACGTATAAAATAAAGTTAATATTTTACATTTAGTTTAGAAAATTATGTAATACATAATCTATCTTTACATTTTCACTTTTTAAAAACTTACATTTAAATACTAATAATTGGTTGGCATATAAAATGCATTTATATAGAGAACTTAATTAGTCGTATACATATTGCATTATAAGTTCACAACAAAATTAGATAATCTTATCTGCTTTTATTGTATATGTTTATGAAGTATTTAAATTGTAGGCGTAACCCAAAAAGGGCCCACGTCTTCCCCCAATACGTTCCTGTTCTCCTATGCGCAGACTCTATCCAAACAGGTAAGATGTATACAAAACAACGTGACGAACCACATGTCTATGATCGGAAAACGTATAGTATGACGGGTTACTCGAATTCAAAAGGATACATAATATAACAGTTGACGACCGCAGCAGCGTTCAGTTGTTACTGATACATTTCTTTAAAGATATACATTCTGATTTTATATTTCTGAGTGCACATTAACTATAAAAGAGTGTTTCTAAACAGAAATAATAAAGACAATTACAATAAAGAAATCGTGCTACGAAATTTATTTATTATGCTTTTACAAATGTTCGAACGGAAAAGAGTTCGATTAACAACGTTTGTGTAGTAAAGTATAAATATCGCATTTATAATTGCATTTTATGAACTACAACAGACTTAAAAATAAATACGGAATAAAATGATGCTCTATGAATCGCTTCATTTTCAAGTGAGTGATCACTTCGACAGCCCTGCAAATGATAGACTGAGTGAAAGACGAACCAGTACACCTCTAACTGCCTTTCCTAAATTGAAGAACCCTAAAGAGTTTGGCAGGACAAATAGTTATGTAGTTGGACAAAAGCTAAGAGAGTCCAAATGGTTAGCGCATGATGAAATGAAAATATTCTGTGCTGTAGTTGAAACAGGATTTATCGTGGAGAGAAAGACTGATGAAGAACAACCCAAAATATTCGGTGTTGTGGTTTGGGACACAGGCTTTGGTGAGTTGATAACGCAAATATGCCAAAATAAAACAAAATCAGAAATTAGTAACAAGTGCTAAAAAAACATATGCTTGTACCAAAAACAAATAAATTCCAGCTAATATTTACTTATTATAAAAGTTCTATAAAAAATGAAGTAATCCAAGTAAATTATCATACTTCGTGTTATTTTTAAAATTCTTAATTGCGCTAACAATATTAATCTTGAACAAAATTTAAACAAAGATAACTTATTTTTCAGTAAGTAATTTAAAACATGAAGCACATGTGTAAAATTAAATTTCAAGTTAATTTATGCCAGTTAGCAACACGAAACTCGTGTAATTTTTTTCAAGATAAAGCTCATAAACAATTTTCAAGTGTATTTGCCACTCTACAAAAGATAATAATGCTTCGGCCACTAACGAATTTGGACAATATTAATTTGCTATCAAGAAAGGTGAAGATCCCGCGTAAACGACAGAAAGAACTCATCTCTTGTTTGTTGACATTAACGGAAACCTTCGCGATAAGTTTTAATCGCGGAATACATATTTTTTAAATTCTAATAATAACTTTCATTTAATTTGTGGTTAATCTACTGCACATAATATTAAAACCAAATTATTTTTAATAAATGTGAATCGTCAATATTTACGAAATTTTATAAAACATGCGGATATTAATCTCTTCGCAAATAATCTATCAATTAAATAGGTAAATTACTGGTAAAATATCAATTCTCACATAAAAATATATAGTAATCGCAAGGTATAACGTAGAATAAGCCCACTTATACAATTCAAAGTAAAACACCATAGAACTAATATACACTGCTGCAATGCATTTAAGTAGAAATTCTAGGAATTCTAGGTCTTATACCTTATAGTATTTGTTATCAATTACAAGTACATAAGTTCAAAAAATAAAAAATATTTTTATAATACAAAAGCTTTACTATTGAAACCTATCAGAAAATATTTACACTAAGATATTTATTAAGTATTAAATACTTGTAATCTCTGTCGCCGAAACTAAATAATAAAAAAGCACGATAGATAAATAACCAAGGAAAGTAAGTAATAAAAATTAAATAATAACTCATTCCTATATTGGTAAAAATCTATTTTATATAATAGGTACAAAAATATAACGAATAAATTTTATAACAGCGTTTAACTGAATCATGCCATATAAGTGTACTTCAACTAAACTTCATTTGATATTATAATAGAATTAATAGTATGTAGTATATTTAATAAACATACTTTTAAAATAGAATCAAAAACAATACGAAACATATTTATTTAAATGCTAGATATTGAATTGCTATAGAATATTGAATTTGCACAAAATATTCTTCACTTTATACATTTCTTAAGAGAAATAAAAAAATACACATAAATGTGTGACACTCTCAATTTTGTAATACAGTTAATTCGGTCGCATAAAGACCAAGGTCAATGATCTGAATTAAACACGTACTCACTTGAAATATTATTTATGAACAGCTTTGTATATTTTAATATATTGAAAATGTTATGAACATCAGTGCATTTATTGTTGTACATATGTTATTTGTACTTGGTATTAAAACTAATATAAATATGTAATATAGTACAAATATAAATATATACATGTGCACATATGTACATCTACCATCTGCATTACTAAATATCCACGCAGAAAAAGCAAATATTCCCAATAAACTGTGGTAAACATGTGCATAGTTTACATTTTTCTTTGCGTTTAATGAAGAAATAAAATGAATTTCCCACTCGGTATTATGGCCTGCGGCAGTAATTTGTGCAATGTTTACAATAGAACGACTATGTAAACAACTTTCATATTTTGATGTAATTTATTAAACGAGTTTTATTCCACAATATAGTTCTGCAGTGATTGTTTGAATTAAAAAAAGACCTTGACTAGGTCAATTTTTAAATTAAATGAGACGCCACACAATGAACTGTAGTTACTTTATCAATAATTGCATTCTTATCAATTTTTTTCCTCAACAATCAATTTTAACACGAAATATTAATCTGATACGATCAAGTACATTGAAATGATTAAATCAACACATACTTCACAAATATAAATGAGATAAGTTAATTTCTTGAGTAATATACAATATTTATTAGTACGTGGGCTGTCTTTAAAGTTTTGCATATAAAACTGTAATAAAACAGTAGACAGCTTTTAAAGACTTCATTGTTTTTCGAGGTATTCTCCACGAAGATTAATGCACTTTAGCATGCGCTCGAACCAACTCTGAAAGCAGTTGTTCCACTCGCTTGGTGGTACAGTCAAAATTGCTTGATCAATAAGGTTGATATATAACCCCTTTCCACATTAACTTTTGTAAATTCTGTATACGCATTTCGACAACCAAGTTGTCATCATCAGCAGATAATTTCAAAGTGTCGCACCTGGTAAAACACGGCGAAAAAATTGTACGAAAAACAAACTCCGTACGCGATCCACACCGTTCAAAACCAAGATGTGCACTGTGTCTGTTCAACTAGTCAAAATTGCGTTTTTAAAGGCATCGACTGCTCCTTCTATGGACTGAAACCTTTGACCACGCATTCCGTTCTTGATTTTTGGAAAGGTAAAGAAATCGCTGGTACTTAGGTTCGGACTATACGGAGGATGGTCCAATAATTCGACATTTTGTTGCGTTAAAAATTCAATTGTCTTGCGTGCTATGTGCGAACTTGCATTGTCTTAGTGGAGGAGGATGATTCGTCGTTTGGGATTGGTTTTTCGAAGCTCAGCAATGACTTGCGGTAAACAATTGGTTATATACCAATCAGCAGTAACAGTTCTTTGATCTTGTAGAGGAATTGTTGCTACATGACCTGCTTTCGAAACAAATGTCACGACCATCTTTTTGGAGACACCTCGAGAACGCATGACTTTTGTCGGCTTTTCTTCACCTTGGAACATCCGAACAGACGACTGGCGTTTATTTTCTGGCTCGTATGAGTAAATCCAAGATTCATCACCACTGACAATGTTGTACACGTTTTTAGAGTTTCCGGCGTTGAAGCGATCTAGAGTCTTTTGATACCAATTCACCTTAGCCGTTTCCTGTTCTTCGGTTAATAAATGCGGTATCCAACAACAAACTAATTTTTAACACACAATTTGTTTTGCAAAACTTTTTAAATTGAGGTCTTTGAAATCGCCAATAATACTTCAATCTGGCGATATGTTACATATCGATCTTCGTTGATCTAGGGCACAGCATCGACGTTTTCCTGAGTGACTGCCGTTTTTGGTAAACCTGCTCTTGGATCGACGCTAAGACTAATCTATCCACGTATGAAATCTTCATACCAACGAGAAATTGTTGACTGATGTGGTGCTTCATTGCCGAAAACAGAAATTAACTCGGTGAGGTATTCTTGTTGAAATAATTGTCTCCGAAAATTATAAAAAATTATTCCGCTAAAATATTCTCGGTTTAATTCCATTTTTCAAATAACTTGTCAACTTTGACAGTTCGTTGTAGCTACAACACTACACGTATCCCACTGACACTTTGGATTTAGGTTAACTGAAGATGGAGGTTAATTTTTAGTACTGACATTTGATTAGTGGAGTCGTCTATGTCCTACTATGCAAAACTTAAAAGACATCCCACGTATCTTTCTTGCAGTAAAGAACTTGCGCCGAGCATATTATATATTAGAAAATATTATTTAACACTAGAAAAAGAACACTGTGTAGAAAAAAGTTATCATTTAACGTTGAGAAAATTCTACTAAAAATTAAACAGAAATAACGATGACTTTTAACTAAAACGAAAGGAAATCTCAAAGGAATAGTAAATAAACCAGAAAAGTGTGAATTATGGTAATAAGCAATATTATTTTTCGAATAAATGGAGAATAAATAATAAAGGGTTTTCCAATAGGGACTTGACAACTTTTAATTCAATTTGTGAACGCACCCTTTCACTAATCATCGAAATGTCACTGTCAATTTATTCAGTAAACTTAACATTTTCATCATGGTAAAGTACACGAACGAACAACGTCTGCGTATTATAAAAATTTACTACAGAAATTCGGAGTCGGTGACCGCTACTTTAAGAGCGTTAACTCCGATTTTTAGTCGTAATTCCCGCCCTAGTAGACAGGCAGTAACAAGTTTAGTGCAAAAATTTGAGTCTACATATTCGTTGTGTGATATTGCCGTGCCAGTGAGACAACGGGTTGGTCGAAGTGTCGAAAATATCAATGCCGTTGAAACGTCCGTAGAAAATGATCCAAATCAGTCAATTCCACGGCGTTCTCAAGAGTTGGGCATCGCCCAGACCACTTTATGGCGAATTTTGCGTAAGGATCTTGGTTTACACCCATACAAGATCAAGTTGACTCAAGAATTGAAGCCGATGGACCATTTGAAGCGACGTACGTTCTCCGATTGGGCTCTGGAAAAGATGCGCCAAGATGATCAATTTCATCGTAAAATCATTTTCAGTGACGAAGCTCATTTTTGGCTCAATGGGTTCGCCAATAAGCAAAATATGCGTTATTGGTCGGGTGAAAATCCACATGTGCGTCATGAAACACCACTTCATCCACAAAATATAACTGTTTGGTGGTCATAGGGCCATATTTTTTCGTCGACGATAATGATCGTCACGTTACTGTGAATGGTAATCGTTATCGCGCCATGATTACCGATTATTTTTGGCCCGAATTGGAAGATATGGACTTGGACAACATGTGGTTTCAGCAGGATGGTGCCACAAGCCACACAGCACACGTTACAATCGATTTATTGAAGAGTAAGTTTGATGAGCGGGTTATCTCAAGAAATGGACCAGTCGATTGGCCGCCTCGTTCGTGCGATTTAACGCCTCTAGACTATTTTTCTTTGGGGCTACGTCAAGTCATTGGTCTATGCCAACAAGCCGACAACGTTGGAAGAGCTCAGAGCCAACATTGAACGCGAAATAGCAGCCGTTTCGGCCGAATTGTGTGGCCGAGTCATCGAAAATTGGGTCCAACGAATCGACCGCTGCAAACATGCCCGTGGTGGCCATATGAACGAAGTCGAGTTCCATTCATAAATGTTTTGATTGTACTTCAACCCGATAATAAACTTTTTGAAATATCTCAAATGGTCTGCATTTTATTTTGAGAAAAAGTTGTCAAGTTCTTATTGGAAAGCCCTTTATATAGGATATTATATAGATGGATATTCAAAATACACTTGCAAAAGATATCTTTATTTTTATTTTCTTCATATGTTGGTCAAGAATAATTGACGACCATTCTAAAACATATTGGAAAACCCTTTATATCTCCAAGGAATTGCTGGAGAGTGTATAGATTTTTTGAGAATGAAACTATTATTTTTCCGCATCCCTAAACATTTATGCACTTCAAAAATGTTAGTAATATATAATTTCAAATTTCACTTTACATTAAATTAGAACTGTTATACTGAGATATATAATATATATGTGTGTGTGTGTGTGTGTGTGTGTGTGTGTGTGTGTGTGTGTGTGTGTGTGTGTGTGTGTGTGTGTGTGTGTGTGTGTGTGTGTGTGTGTGTTTATGATTACAAAATGTATGTAATTTTAATATATTATTCCTTTATTAAATAAATTTTGTTTAATATTAAAATTTGTATTTAAAAAATACCACTTCGATTTTCGAAGCGCAGTTGATATATTTTTTTGGCCTCTGATAATTTTACAATTTGTTGTGTATTTAATTTATTGTTTAATATATAACAATAAAATAACAAAATATTACTTTCTCACAATATGCAAGAAAATCCAGCAAACTCCACAAGTAAAATTTAAACTTTCACACCAAATAAAATACGAATGTACTTTTTTGATATTTTGTTCTAATAAATAAATAGAAGTGATGAATATTTAAACTTTAAACTGAGCAGTTTCTTTGCATAAAAGTTTGGTATAATTTTCTTTGATTTTCAAAAATTAATTTTAATTTATTACTTTTAAAAATTGAAATTTATTTCGTGAAAGTAAGATGTCTTATTTCAATAATTTAATTTTAAAGATCTTGTTAGAAATACAGTTTATGGAATATGTATGTACAATGTGTAATCACCATTTTTATTTCTCAATTATAGAATACGTTTTTTATTATACAAAATTATTTAATTAATAAAATTAGTCATTATAATATTTTACAGTTTAATCTAGATTAATACAATTAAAATACTTTGACTTTTTCCCAACATAGACACATAATTTAACTAATTTTTGTAAATGTATAAATCAATTAGAAAAAAAATATTGTTTTCGTAAAATCACAAAAAGCATTATTGAAAATATACTTAATGCGAAAAGATGTTCATACTTTCTCTAGATAATCGAGTGTACATAAAGTTTTTGATTAAACCCACCCACCATTTAGACCAGAAGTGACTCTTCTAAATTTATACATAGTGAAATACGGAGAAGGACCAGAACCAATCTGAAGGTGTATAGGTGCTTCAGGTGCTGATTGGCATTTCATAAAGGGAATTATAGATTTAAATATTTTAAAGCAAAATTTAAAACCTCATGTAGAAAAATATAGCGTTACAAGATCCATTTCATTTTTATCAGGATAACCACAATCTTCTGATATTAACGTGATTGAAAATCATTAGAATCGATTATGTTGAGGTATTAGTAATCACCATAACTCATCACAGGAAGATTTAAAAAGTGTGCGAACACAAGAATGGGGTACCACAATCTTCGGATATTAACATGATTAAAAATCATCAGAATCAATAATATTGAGGTATTAGTAATCACCATAACTCATCAAAGGAAGATTTAAAAAGTGTGCTAACACAGGAATGAGGTAAAATAGAAAACAATTTCACTGAAACACTCTCCAAATGTTCTCAAAGCTGCAATTGTAATAACTGATATTTAACGAAGTATTAAAAAAGTACTACAAGTGGATTACTTGCATTGCGGCTCTTAAGAATATACCTTTGGGTTTTTAATTTTTTGATGTTATAGATCATTTTTAAATTTCTATTTAGTTTACTGCAATCCGAATTAAACTTCTTATGGTGATTCACTTTCATTGCGAGTCCCTACATATATGACGATTCTAGAAATTTTGCAATCTCTTACATTGTAGTGTATGCTTGCTATTGGAAAACAAGAACAATTACTTAAACAGTTTTTAGAAATCTAAATGTGAGTATATAAACATTACAGAGAGAATATGCATACATAGCGCGACTTCATGCATTTTACATTGTTATTATCTTTCTACACACCCATATACATGAATGTATGAATATATTATTTCAACGCCACAACAATGTTATAACACAATATTACATTACATCTATTTTTATTCTTTAATTGGTAACTTGTTCTTTTAAAAATAGAAAGCTAAAGTATATACAAATATTATGTAACGTATTTGAAAAGGATTTTATGATAACGACTTTATAAGTTTATGCTGGCACTGTATATAAAATTCCTTTAAAAATGAATTACGTTGAGGAATTCATACACGTCAAAACAAGAATATATTGTGTATAATAAATTAAGGTATATTTAGCTAAACTTTACAATAATGATAAAGAAATGTAAACTTATCTGTCGGTACGAATTTAGTACTTACTAGTAATCTATATAATGAGATAAAAATATTAATACCGGGTAAGTGTATCATGGATTACAATGCATGCAAGTACGAATTAGGAACAGTATATTTTATCTGTATAATTGGCTCATAAAATTATTATGTTACGAAATTTTGTATTCCAAAAATTCAAGTCTTATTGATAGAATTTATTTATTTGGAATTGCAGATATTCTGTACCGTTTAAAAAAATGTAACAAAAAAGATCCCTATTTTATGACGAAATTTAATAGGGCACTTTTACTTTTTTATCACTGAAGATTTGATGAAATTATTACTTCAGCCAAATCCAGTAATTTTAGTTCAAATTGTATAATAAAAAAAATAAAATTAATAAGTTTTCTCCTATTAATTAATGATAATATTATCATTAATGCCAACGAAGCTTCCATACTTTTAAGGATATTAGTAAAACAAATTCTTGCTATTTTTTTAAATAAATTGATAACTAACTTTCAATTCAATTTAATAAATGTCGTCCATAAATACTATTGCTTGGAATATTTTTTGCTTTGAAACATAATTTTTTTAAAGCACTATTATCGGCAATGAACTCACGATGAATGATAAAATTATTGGAATATGTGGAAAATGAACAGTGTACCTCTTATCATTTACAGTTTAAAGCTATTTTAAATACTACATGTTTATTGAATATTAAAAACACTTGGTTCTTGCCATCTTCTAATTATAATCAAGTGCTATTGGTTCAGAAAAAATTTTTAAGAATATTTGACATGAATGCCAGGAACTCGTGCAAACCTTGTTTTTCAAATATTTTGTTATTTACATCCATTTGTATCTATAGGGTCATCCAACTTAAAGAAAAATATTAATTTGTCTAAAACATGGAAGTTGTCAAATTCAGCAAACTATATTTTTCTAAACATTCATCAAGGAATATTGAAAAGATTGCCAATATATCTTTGCATTAAAATTTTTAATAAACTTTCTCCTATAAAAAAAATATGGAAAATCTCATAATATTCATTTTAAGATAAAGTTCTTGGTTAAGTTTTCTTTTCTGCATATGTATGTATATCATTCAGCAGTTTAGTTGAAAATATTTATACATTATATACATACATATGCAGGTGTACTAAGTGGTTTACGATAAGCGTCCAAGGTTGGTAGTAAAATATTCCTAGATTTGTAAGAAAGTAGGTCATTTTCATTTCTGTAGGTTACCCACACTCTATAATTTATCTAACGTCAAAATATTAACTTTGTATATATACGTAAAGGGTTTTCCAATAGGGACTTGACAACTTTTAATTCAATTTGTGAACGCATCCTTTCACTAATCATTCAACTGTCACTGTCAATTTATTCAGTAAACTTAACATTTTCATCATGGTAAAGTACGCGAACGAACAACGTCTACAAATTATAAAAATTTACTACAGAAATTCGGAGTCGGTGACCGCTACTTTAAGAGCGTTAACTCCGATTTTTGGTCGTAATTCCCGCCCTAGTAGACAGGCAGTAACAAGTTTAGTGCAAAAATTTTAGTCTACATATTCGTTGTGTGATGTTGCCGTGCCAGTGAGACAACGGGTTGGTCGAAGTGTCGAAAATATCAATGCCGTTGAAACGTCCGTGCATTTTATTTTGAAAAAAAGTTGTCAAGTCCTTATTGGAAAACCCTTTATAAACATTTGAAGTTGTGGATTAACTTTTATATTCATTATTTAAAACCAACCTGAATTTATTCATAAATTATCAAATACTAAACATAACTAATAATGTGACATAATCTGGTTCAAATTAAAATTGGAACAGTTTAGTGCAGGGGTTCTCAAAGTATGCGCCGCGACAGCCTCGCGAAAACGAAAAAAAATTGAAAAATATCATTTTATAAAAATGAATTTATTAGGGCCGAAAACATTTTTGAAACTCTTATTACTTGTACCCAATTACGTTTAAAATGATTCTGTTTTGTATTAATTAATTACTATTTCTGTTCTCAAAATAAATGTGATTTTCTTTATTTTTAGATTTATTTACGTTTTACTTCTCCTCCTTATTATAATTACTAATAGAAGTAAATTTACCAACAACTATTCACAAAGTATTTAAACAAAATTAAAATCTTATAAAAATAAAAAAGTTGAATTTAAAGATCATAGCATAGAGTTTATTTAAATTTAGGATTTTAGACTTAAAATTATCAGGTCTCCAGTTTTGCTTCATATGAACGTTAAGTCTCCATGGCTTCAAAATTTTGGGAACCTATGGTTTAGTGGATCATTTAGTATATGTCAACACTTTTACTAAATATTTGACATTTCGACATTAATACCACCTACAACAAACTTTTTGATGCAACATTTTTTTTTAATTCATTCATCGATTATCATAGGAAATTACTTCCATTTTCATAGCTTTGAATACTAAAACTGGTACAATTGCAACTCATCTCTAGTGACTTAATTTCAAATGTAATAAATTCTATAAATACAGAAGAATTGAGTCAATGCGCCATTAATGATATCACTTTTACAAGCTAAAGTTGAATACTCGTAATTATAAAACTAAGCTACTGTAATGATACATAATAGTGAATCTGAATTTCTTGCTCGGAAAGCTCAAAAGAACAACGTATTGATTTTGTTTTAAGATATACTAAAGCAATAATAATATTAAAGAACTTCTTGTAACATATTACGTTGTTCATAAAGTCTACATATTTTCTCATAGTCAATGGTAAAGCAAAATCGATGGGTTAGGATAAGAGACTTAGTAACAAACATTGAAATTTTCTATACAACAGTCTTTAATCATTTAAAGTCTCATGTTTTGTAAGGTGGATAGTTTGCACCATAGAAAATAAGTGAAAAGAATTTGTTAAACCAATATGGTATCTTTTCCTTATTCATCGTAAATGTGAACCATTTTTAGACCGAATTGAAAAATGGAATTAAGAAATTGTTACCAACTCGACAAATTAAAGGAAACCTTACGTAAAAAGAGACCAAACTTGATCAATAGAAAACGATTAATTTTTCATCAAGATAATGCAAGACCATCTAAGAAAACTGCAAGAGTATACAATTGGAAAACTGAGTGTGCAAATCCATCCTTCATATTCGCCGGATATTGCACATCTTTGTGTTAAGAAATTAAAAATATTCGATAAACTGAAAACGTGTGTTAGTGACTATTTTCATTCAAAGCATGAACAATTTCAGAAAAGTGGTATATTTAAGCTTCTTGACAGATGGAAAATGAATAAGTGTAAATGAAATCTATCTAATAAAAAAAAGCTTCTTTATCAAACTATTTGGCTTTAGTTATTTAACTAAATAGTACTAAGAAATTATATTTTTAAACGTTATAAATATATTAGCCTGCTTAATCTATTTGATCAAATCATGCATATCTAATTACCATTAGCGGGTCTGGATAAGTTACATATCAAAACAATTGCATTGTTCGCTATTGTTTCAACATGAATTTATTTTATTAAATTTAGGAACATTCATAATTTAGTAAAAACATTTTATCATACATAATACTAATAGAACTATTATTACATATTTTTCCAATAAATAATACATAAAAAAATAAAATAAATATTATTTGGAACGTTAACGTTGACTACGTAGGATGGAAAAATATCAGTATGTAATATTCTGATTTAAATAATTTCAATGAGTGAAACTAATATGTTTATAAAATCAATTTCGTTTTTTGATGTTTATATTTATTAAAACATTATAAATAAAAACAACATAATTAGATTATGCGAATTAATATTAGGCTACTAATGCACAACGTAAATACTTTCTAAAAGATAATTATTTACAGACAGTTGTTTACCACCTTTTTCAAGTGCTGCCAAGATAAGCTACTAATGATAAATGCTTGGATAACATCCAAGGCCAAGATTTTATCGAACTTCAAAAAATGGTCCATTTGATTTTTTATTGTTTTGTATCATTCCGTGATCAAAATATATTCATTTAAATTTAAATAACATGTTTGCTTTTTCGATATACTCATCCATTACATACTCTTTTTTAATTGAGCGCTGTTCGATTGAAACCTTGATATTTTATATTTGTATACACAATGTTAAATATTTGTTACGTATTAAATTTCATCTATGATTATTTATAGAAACGTATAACTATTAGTACATATACAGGCAATATGTTTAATCAAGGGTAAAAGACGATTATTACGTAATTTATGTCACAAATACATTCTTGCTATGTTTGTTCATGCTTACACGTGATCACTTATAAAATGAACGTGATCACATTTTAAAAATAGTGAATATAAAAAATACATTTATTTGTGAACCACTACAAATATTATATAACGAACTTATACTGCTTTCTTATTCAACTATTTTGTTGTTAAGTGTGGTATTTATATATTTCTCTTTACCATGTTTATTTAACAAATTTTCTTCGATTCTCTTGTTTGATAAATAGGATACACTAAGGACTTCGGAATTCATACCAGATTAATATCCTCAATTATAAAATAACAAACGTTAATGGAAATAATTTAGAAGTACAGGGTAAAACACAAGACCAACATTTTCAATCTTAAAATGATTATCATAAATTTAAAGTTAGAGGCAAATGTGCTTATCACATGTTCTTTGAGATACCTAAACTGATAAAGTAATTTGCTTATGCATAAGTAGGTTTCATAAACGAAAAAAATTTTTAGCGAACCATGCTCCATTTTTCAAAAAATATAAATGAAGAAAAACTTAAAAGTGTCAAAGCATCTAGAGAAAATTTATAAAAGCCAAAACTCCAAAAAGCAAATGCGAGATGCCCACTTATGTACTAATGTAATACACGTTATTATGGTTAGAATTGTTCGCCTTTTACCTTACCAAATGTTTGGTAAATTTAAATATAAAAATTATGCACGTGAACATAAAATTGCTGAATTGTTTCCAGCTTAAGAACAAAAAAGAATTCGATCATTTAAAATCGTCATTTATTTTGCTTTAACGCAACTTTCCTCTATCAATTTTTATATTTGATATCTCAATAGGAATATTATTATATGTACATAAGTTATTACTACTTATTAAAACAGATTCCCTAATTTTTCGAACTTTTGTTTTTCAGAAAAAAGTAAAAATCCAGGTAAAATTAGTATATATTCTCTGAAAGACTGCAAAAATCTATGGAAAGTACATAAATTCACGTTATTGGAGTTTTGGCCGGAAGATACTTCCATCAGAATCAACAATCATAGCGATAGAATCGAAACACCTCATTCTGAAGATGTTATTAGGAAACACATCACGCATGCCGAGAAGAAAAAGATGAAATGGCACAACAGCGAGCATTTCACATATTGGTGCCGGTACGCCCAAGTCGATCTCAGCAGGACCAAACATGTAAGTAAAAAATGAGTAATGGCTTCGTTCGAGGTGACCCCTTCGCATAAATTTCAGTTAAAACCTGCTTGGAACAAATTAAGCGAAGGTAGCAACGACGAGTCGAAAGCTAACTATTACGGTTGGAAGGAAAAGATTAGAAGATATATTTATGGAAAGGGTAATGTAGCCGATTGCCTAAAGCAATTTTAAGAGAATAGAGTTTTGCTTAATTGATCTGCTAGTAGTATATACACCTAATTGTTTTCTTTTGACCAAATGTATCTCACCTATTACTTATCCGATTATGATTTATTATTCCTGTTCCAAATCCCAATACAGATCAGAACATATAAAATTGAGCAAGTCTAAAAAACCAATACTTACTTCAATTTAACCTTCTACTTTTCAATGTTCTAATCTGTATATGTACACGCATATCTGTTAAGCAAAATCTATTGAGGTTTCGCAAAGTGGGATAATAGCTGCACTTTAAACATGGGCTTTTCTAACCAATTTGCAATTACTTATACTGCAAGAGTTTTAGTATCATTTTTGTTGGTTGACATATTCACAGCACATCAAAATTCTTTTCACTGTTCATATTAATCGAACACAGTCAGTATTTTTATTTTTGCTTTTAAAAATATTTCTGAAAATTTATTGAAAAACTGCTGGTTAAAAACACCTTTATTTATTTGACGAAAAGTAGTTCATGTAATAACATGAAAGAAATAGCAAATAGCCAAAGGTGTTTCCAAGTTTCCTTTTTCAATAAAACATTAATTAATAATTCATTTTCTCGCTTCAAACAAAGCACTATAGTTTATATCTATATGTTACAAACTTATCATAATTGGAATTATGAAATCCTTTCCTGATCTACAATATAGGTATATTTTGTACAAAAATAAATAGTATTGTAAAAAGGCAAAATATTCCAAATTATTTTATTCTGTTACTGTACAGATTTTTCAAAAATAACGGCTAAATGACAACTATATATTTACTTCAAACTAATTAAGAACAATACTGAAAACCTTCATAAAACAAATTTGCAGTGAAAATCAAAAGATATAAAATAACACAATCAAGGTCGTATAAAAATAAAGACTTGCGCTCTATACATGATTAAAGTCACAGACTTAATAAAATTCATAATTAATTATTCTCTTATTTTATCAATACATTATCATTTCCATTTAACTTGCACGTAATGGGATTTTGTAAGTGCTTTGAAAAAAGAAAAACATGTATTAATTCCTTTTTTTTCTTTACAGACAAGTGAAAATACACACATCAAAGGAATCAATTTTGGTTTATATTCGGGTTTCGCAATGCTGAAAAGAATGCGACGTACTTCATCACATAAATAACCTTGTTATACAAGGATCGTTAATTTTAGTGTTATATTTTGTAGATATGTAAATTATGAATGTAAATACGTAAATATTAATACATTATTAAAAAAAAATGCATTACGTCAAATCAAACGATAAACGTTTAATAAATAATACTGTATTGTCACAGCTAAGCTTTTTAACGTTTGATTGAAACACTTATACTCTCCATTCCTTTTCTCTTTAATATTGTAACAAGCGCAGGCTGTGATATTTTATTAATTTTAAATATATCTGACGCTTTTATATAAATGTAATAATGCTAATTTAAAACACAAATGTTTATATTTATTTTATAAAGCTAACTTATTATATGTTAAAATAAATACGACCTGTTTTTATATATAAGCATGTATATTATACCTAACGTACGTATCGAAGGAAATATATTAGGTGTATACTTTATATTAATTTTAGGACAAAAATAAAAGCGAATACACTAAATCTTATTTTATTTAATATTTTATCATTTAATTATTCTAATAGAGACGCATAAGCGGATTAATATACGAAAAATGATACGCACCAAATTCAGTATTAGATAGTTGTAGTTTTTTTCATCATCTTCTAATTTGTTTTATATAATTTCAAACACTTGCTTAGTGATGATATTTTGCATAATGTTGGAATAATACAAATTTTCTATTGCACGCCACTAAGGACGTCACAAACTGTTTTTAGATAAACTCAATAAAATTTAGAAAATAATGTATAGGGCAATGAAATAGTGGTGAAGAATACTCTTAAAGTGAAAGTTAAAAAAGATGTAACATTGTGGAAAAATAAAACACCCAATTCTAGCATTATTCTATAATGTACTCTAGTTTTAGAAATAATAATTCTTTCTTTCAACATAATCAAACTTCTAATAATCGCTTTTTCTAACTATAATGGACAACCGTAGCATAACAATAAAATATTTTATCAAAATTGGATAAAGTTGACCGACGTGTTTTAAAAAATTTCACCGATGGCTCGAAAAAAAAGAAAGGATGCGATTGTACTTATTATGTACAAGATCATTAGTTAAACATAAAGTTTAAATTAGATTTAGAGGTAAATGTGTTTACGGTAGTGTCAACAGCAATTCCAGAAGCTTTACAATATGCACTGACTACTGCATATAGAAAGGTAGTTATTATAACAGATTCTATTATAATAGTATATTAAAAGCAAATTCTGTAAATGAAACCAAATATACCCTGGATAATATCACTAATACTCGAAATGTATTATAGGCGAAGCAGTTTGGGTTGAGTATGGTTGGGCGTATCAGTATAAAACCTAACAACATAGTCTATCAACTAGTTAAAGAGAATTATGTGGATAGCCAGATGTATATATCGATTCTTACTTTTCTGAACTTTCAAATATAGCAAAAAAGTATTACCTTGACATTACCATTACATTGTTAGACACTTGAAAATCCACGGTAAACTAGGGAATCATTTTCAAGATAGATTTCCAATGAATATTTAGTGTGGTATTATTGAAGACCGTCTCATTGGCTCGTTTATAATCGAACAACGTCTCACAGCAGTTCGTTATCTACATTTTCTGGAAAATGATCTTACAGTGACACTAAAAGGAACAGTAATATGATTACGTTTCTTCTAATGTTAGACGACGAATGTGAATACAGCACGGTAACGCACCTCCGATGAAGTAACAGATTTTCTTGGTCAAAATTATACGAACCGATGGATTGGAAGAGGTTCAATAGTTGTTTGATTACCAGGGTCACCAAACTTAAATCCCCTAGATTATTAGAACAACTTGAAAGCAGAAAACAACTTGTTACTAGAATTATAAATACCGCAAAAACTATTCCTCTTAATCCTGAGACTGTTAATAGAGCTACTTCTTCGATTCTAAGAAGATCTAGATAATGTATACAGCAACTTGGTGGATATTTTGAACAACTAATTCAATAAAACGACTCTTCTTTTTAAATTATTTTCATTGAGATTTTTTCATTGAGTTTTGGGCATATGTTCATTACATATTTTGAACTTGAAATTGCTTCCGTACCACATCTTTAAACTGTAGCAATCATGTCACGGGACACCCAGTATATCCATCCTTATACCAATTACTAGTGCATGGTACAAGAATTATAATTTGACAAATATTACCATAAAATCTTAAGCAGAATAAAGTTCGGACATAGAAAATGCCCAGTGCATTTTAGTACACATAAATCTCCCATGTGTTCTTGCGGTGACAAAGTAGGTGATATAAAAATCAATTAATTTTAGAATATACCATCCAAAAGACTATTATTAATGAAATATATAAAAAGAATTAACTAAAAATTACATTTTTCTACCAAAGAGTGTTGTACTTTTTCATATCTTGACATCCGTTTAGCCTAAAACTTAAACTTTTCCCCTAGAAACATGATTCAACAACAAAGCTATATACTGAGAATTCTTAGAAAGATGATTAAAGTGATGCATCAACATCGCTAGTGCAAATGTATTAAAAATGCTTATATTATTGGCAAGAACACTTTACGATAAAGTTAACATGCATATACTACATTTATTTTAAATGTAATATGTTATATTTTTATATATGCATGTTCGAGGAATATTTTCAAAGTTATAAGAATTTGGCCCTAACTCAATTGTCATATATGTCACGCTATTGGTCAGTGAAGTCTTAACGCTTTTACCCAACTATTCCGTGCAATATTGTTTAGTTTACTTCAGTTACTTGACTGTTACAGACG
Source organism: Dermolepida albohirtum (assembly GCA_031893035.1). Lineage (NCBI taxonomy): Eukaryota > Metazoa > Arthropoda > Insecta > Coleoptera > Scarabaeidae > Dermolepida > Dermolepida albohirtum. Next base: position 89,578 of record JAVIWB010005838.1, read on the forward strand.
TATTTCCGTACCAGTGGACCATAAAGAGCATCATTTTCTTTAAAGAGGATGTCACACCCCACTCTACACTAGTGCTTAATGTAGATAGTAGCACTACAAACACGTATTGCTTACCTTTATAAAGTTAACAAAACTTACTGTCTTTTGCTACTTCCAGGGAGGAACTACTCTGAATATTCGGAGAGTGGGGGGATTAATGTAAGAAAGTTCTTAAGGAGCACCACAGCATATAATTCTTAGAACTATCCCTGCAAATGCTGAAGCATTTGGAACCAATACGTGCCAATGACAAAATAACAAAATTGGGCAAAACAAAAAAAAAAATGTAAAATAAAAAGTTCGTCAACACTGGTTAACAGTCGACTTGTTTATTAAGAAAAAGAAAAGTTGAACAATAACTCTCAATTACACAAGGAAATTTTCCTCACAAATAAATCGTATATTAAAAAAATAAATGCTACTGGTATTTCAAAAACTTGCACTATTAGAATATAAGGATAAAGATCTACTAGTTGACCCCTAACAATTCTAAGACAATTAGTTTTAAGAGATCTTAAATGGTAACTTCTTAATCGATTAACACTGTGTTGGGCTGGATATGCATGCGGCTTACAAGTTTTTTACAATAACCTTATATCAATTGGCTTACTTATATATGTGAATGACTGATGAAAATGAAACTTATATTTATAAGCTGAAGGCCCATTCATTAAATATATTAGATAACAAATCATTTACTATTAATGACACTAAACGAACTAATTAACTAAACACTTTCATCATGTGATTAGGACCAATTTACTTAAACTTGAATGATTAATACAAATAAAATTTGTTTATGAGCCTATTCACAAAATATAGTAGATAAATGATTTGCCATTAATGGCTGATGGAACTAATTAACTAAACTTTCACAATGTGATACGATCTATTTACTTAAATTGGAATGGCTGACAAAAATAAAACTTACATTTATGAGCTGAAGACCCATTCGCAGAATATAATAGATAATAAATGACTTACCATTAATAACTGATCGTACTTAACTAAATACCTTAACAATGAGATATGATCAATTTACTTGAACTTAGATGACTGACAGAAATAAAACTTATGTTTCTTGAGATATACAGATGGCAATTATTCATTTAAATTAGCTACCTTGACAAGAGAAGTCTGCAACGAGACAATCCTGAGGCTGTTCGAGTCACCAATAACTACAGGACGACTTGGAAATGGTCTCGATACAGATACACAAATGACCTCGGGGCAAGGTAATCCCTATTACAGGTTGGTCAGCGTGGTAAGATGTTGTTTAGCTTTCAAGACTATCTCTCCTTGATGAAGAACAATAAAAAGATAAGACTTTTGGTGGTAACATAAAAAAAATTCTAAAAATTTCACAAGAAAACACTAGCAAAAAAAATTCTAAAAATTTCACAAGAAAACACTAGCAACTAGTCTAATATAATTGTAATGAATAATAATATCTCAATGGTTAGAGGAATCTAAGAAAGTTTCGAACGATGGCAGCCCAAAGTGGCATCAATGGCTTCCACACACACTGTCTTCGACAAAGAATTTTTCTCAAAATAACTAACTCGATTTTGTCGAACGTCAATTAGACAAAGCAAAGTCCGATAATCGGACGAAATAGCTCCATGAAGGAAGACGGCTAAAAACGCGTGCACTCACTAGAACAGCTCGTACTAAGATGTATTCTCGAATGTTCCTTTAACTTAACGAAACGACCCAAAAGGAAAAAAACACGATAAAAGACGGTAATTTTGATGGAGTCTGTGGTTGATTAATTTAATCACTGAAGGTTGATATATAACCCCTTTCTACATTAATTTTCGTATTCTGTATACGTATTTCGATAACTTAATGTGGAAAGAGGATATACACTGCAGGCCATAAGTTTGGAATCAGTTCCAGTAAATTCATAAAAATTAAAATTTATCTATGTTACGTTCGTATTACTTTGATATAAGTACAAAGGATTATTCTTAAGTACATTATAAAGCTTTACATAAAAGATGTAGTTTTAAATGCATTAATAGTTGGAAAATAACCAGAGATTAAGGAAACTCTGCGTGCGGTATTATTTATTCGAGCAGGTAATATTTCTGCATAATGAACGATTACCTGGAATGGACAAATTTTATTGCAGACCCTTCCGCATAAACCTTTTGTAATTACATTTAGTTTTTATATTTATAAGTATTTATACATTTTGAAGTAATGAGAATATTTTAGTTGCTTCGTATCATTTAAAGTGTGTAGACACATAAAAGTGTGTAGAATCAGTAAACATCGTTTGATTATGGCGAAGAGAAAGCAGATATCGCTAGAAAAACGTGTAGAAATTATTAGTCATCATAATCGGGGAGATTCTATACGGGATATCGCGAAAAGAATGAAGATATCGTACAAAGGTGTACAAAATACAATTAAAAGATACTAGTCTACTGGAGGGTATACGGACAGAAAACGATCAGGAAGACCAAAAATTACAACTCCTGCAGAAGATCAGACAATTATATTGACGTCGAAAAGAGATAGAAGATTAACGGCCTCGCAAATCCGCGGTGAGTTTAACAGGGAGCGTGAAACTCGGATCTCTTTAACCACAGTAAAAAGGCGGCTCAGAGCGGCTGGACTGATGGGACGTGTAGCAGTTCGCAAACCGCTTCTACGTCCGCAAAATAAAATAAAAAGGCTACAATGGGCTAAGTTACACAAAGATTGGACAATAGAACAGTGGGAAAAAGTACTATGGACCGACGAATCAAAGTACGAGGTCTTCGGTTCCAGACGTCGGATATTTGTAAGAAGAACTGCTACGGAAAAAATGTTACCGCAATGTGTGGTGCCCACGGTAAAACATGGTGGCGGTTCTGTAATGGTTTGGGGATGTTTTTCTTCGGCTGGTGTAGGAGATCTGGTGAAAATCGACGGAGTTTTGAAAAAAGAGGGTTACAGACAGATTCTCGAACACAACGCTGTGCCCTCCGGTCTGAGATTACTTGGAGAAAACTTTATATTCATGCAAGACAACGACCCAAAACATTCTTCTCATTTATGTAGAGGATATCTACAACAACAGGAAGCTGACGGTGTTTTACAAAACATGGTTTGGCCGGCACAATCACCAGACCTCAATCCAATAGAGCTGTTGTGGGAAGAATTGGATAGAAAAGTGCGTGAAAAGTGTCCGACGTCCCAGACTCACATGTGGCAAGTTATACAAGATTCTTGGGCAAATATACCCAATGTCGCGTTTACCGCGATTGTGTGCTGCAGTCATTAAAGCAAAAGGAGGGTATTTCGATGAAAAGTCCGTTTAGTTGATAATAAAAATAAGTGGATGTAAATAAATAAAATTTGCTTTTTTTCCTGCTTATTTTATAATAAAACGTTTTGGTATATTAATATTGTTTTATTTTTACAATGTTTGTTAAAGCCACTACAATATTTTCATTATATTCAGAAGTGATTCCTAACTTATGCAAGTGATTCCAAACTTATGGCCTGCAGTGTATATCAACCTTCAATGATTAAACGATAAAAGCTGTATATCCGGCCACATGCATGTATCAACAATAACCAGCAAAGGCTTATTCTTCTTTAATAACTGTTAATTATAAAAAACCAATATAGAATCGAAACGGCACAACTTGAATCAGGTATATATTGTGCGTCTAAGAAATTGAAAGGGCTCGATAAATGATTGAAAATTGGGCAGGTTATTATAGTCACAAAGTGTTAAATTACTACATACAGTAATGTTCACGAAATTTGGGATGCAGGCCAAAATAAGCGTGTAACAAGGGTGTGAAGCCTTCGGAAATTGTTCAACGTTAGACTTATTTGAAGAGTCTGCAGGTATGTAAAAGTATGTACTGTCGATACTATTGAGGAGTATCATTTTAAAGCCGACAGAAGGTAACTAGAAGATGATTGGCGCAATCACATCTGCAAGTGAAAGAAATGTTGCTGTCGTGAAGAATCTACTCAAAAATGACAAGGGAATAACTTTTCGTAAAATAAATGTTCGTGTGGAAATAGGTTCACGATAGGTTTGTGAGATTTTGCAGGAACGTTTAGGGAGTGGCTAAGATTTCAACCCGCTGTGCAGCAAGGCTGTTAAAATTCGAAAAGAGGCTCAAGAGGTCCTACACATGTTGTCAAGGGCTTTTAACCCACGAGGGCGACCAATATTAGCAACGGATAATAACTACTGACGAAACACGGATACCTTACTTCAATCCTAAACCAAAAAGTTAATCCAAAGAGTGATTCAAACTCGAAGAAGGGCCTTTGCTTAAACCACCTGTAATTTCGTCGGCTGATAAAGTAAGGATTACTATTCTGGGATTGCGAAGGGTTTATTCTTCCTTCCACTACTGCCATATTCACCTGATTTGGAATCTAATGCTTATTCTTCCCAAATTCGAAAAAATCACTACGAGGTGTTCGATCTCCGAGCTTAAATGAAGTAAAACTTGCTATAAGTAGGTGGATTACAGAGCCTCCAAAAATTTTTTGTGGACGAATTAAATAAATTAGTTTCACGTTGGGATAAGTATATTCAATTGAATGAAGATTATATTTTAAAAACTACATGATAATTTTGATGAAAAAAAAATTATAGCCAAATTTCTAGAAGTTCGGAAACATGCCTTGTATTAATATATTTAACTAGATGTGTTTATCTCTGCGATATTTTAATAAATTTGTGTATGTAACTGAATTTTTATTTTATTAACGATTTAATTCTCTCAGTATGCAGCCATTTCCTAGCATTAAAACAATTTCATCACTTCATTTCCTTATGTATTGGGTTGGCAACTAAGTACTTTCGGTTTTGTAGTATAAAATAAAACACTTTTTTTTAAACAAAGAATAGTTTTTAATCAATTATATATTTTCCATTTTGCTCAATGACCTTTTGCCATCTTTCTTTCAGCTGCATGATTCCGCGCTCATAAAATTTCTGGTCCTTATCAGCAAAAAAGTGAACCAGGTGCGAGTGAAGGTCATCGTCATTTGTGAAAGTTTTACCATTCAAAGAATTCTGCAAACTTCGAAATAAATGGTAATCAGATGGTGCTAGACCAGGGCTGTATGGGGGATGTGGCATCACTTCCCAGCCAAGCTCCAATAGTTTCCCACGAGTTGCCAAAGATGTGTGAGGCCTTGCATTATCTTGGTGGAAAACTACACCTTTCCGATTTGACAATTCTGGCCGTTTTTCTTTGATTGCTTCATCCAGTTTTATTAATTGGTGACAGCAAACATCAGAATTGATTATTTAGTTCCTTGGAAGCAGCTCAAAAAACACAACACTTTTGTAATCCCACCAAACTGACAGCATGATCTTTTTTGGATGCAATTCAGCTTTCGATGTGGTTTGAGCTGGTTTATCGTGTTTGCTCCATGATCGTTTTCGAACTGTTACTGTACAGGACCCATTTTTCATCACCAGTGATGATTCTTTTTAAGAAAGGGTCGGCTTATTGTCGTCTAAGGTGCATATCGCAAAAGTTGATTCTTTGGGTTAAATGAATTTCTTTCAATTCGTGAGGTACACAAATATCAAGCTTCTTAACTAGCCCAAGACATTTTAAATGTTTTTCAATTGTTGTGTGCGAGACATGTAGCCTCTCCGCAACCTCTCGAACAGTTATATGACGATCCTCTTCAATTATGACTTTGATTTGGTCATCATCAACTTCAGTAGGCCGACCAAAACGTTGCTCATCTTTGAGGGAAAAATCTCCAGAACGGAATTTTTTATACCAATTCTGACACGTGCGCTCTGTTAAGCAATTAGCACCATAAACTTCACATATCTTGTGAAGCCGCAGCAGCTTTCTTTCCTTTACGGAAATAAAATAGTAAAATATGTCGAAAATGTTCGTTTCTGCACTCCATTTAAAATTAATCCACAACTAATAGCTTTAATAAAAATCACGCACTACTTGCTTCTGAAGTTACGTCAATGTGACTAGTATCACGCGACAAACGGTAAAGTACAGCACTAACATACGTTATACAAAAAATAAAGCAACGCTCTCTATCAGTAAAAACCGAAAGTACTTAGTTGCCAACCCAATAGCATTCTGCTAATAATTCAATAAAACGTTCAAGTGGGTTATATTACTTCTACGGACAAAAAGCTAATTCATTATTGCATTACATTTTCCATTTATTCGTTAAATAACAATTATTTATGTAACTGAAATAAATCTGTAGAAGTTTTCCACTTAAGTTATTTCACATTCGGAAGTTTTATTATTGACTCAGTCATATTTAGAACTTCTGTTTCTCAGTCATTCTCAACTCGTGACCTTCTTTTAAAATTAATAGAATATTTCACAATAAATTAATGGTTATTTATGCATTTGCATTCTACACCAATTCCACCAAGTAGAAATAAAATTTTACTTTAATGTGGGAATGGATCTAGTATATGACAATTGTATTTAATTACGTTTCACTCCTTATTAATCCAAATCAAGTATCTTAAGTTTAAATATAAACGACGCGCACAGATATTGTACATAAATTTGAAAATATATACATCTTATTTACATGCGCCTAAAACACTCTTTTTGTATGCTTTTAACGAAATAATTCTGTAAAACATTTTCTTTATCCATTTTAACTAATGTGCGCGAGTACATATATTTTTATTAAGGAGTAAGTTTTAACATAAATATGTATCTGGATTTAGAACACGTAATTTATATTTTAATGCAGAATTTTGTACAATTCTTCTCTCTTTTGTACAGTAGCTTTTATCACACATGAAGAAACTGAATCTCATTCACAAATCGAGAGAGACGTCAGAGTTGTTAGAGTAATTAATCAACAAATACAAAAATTAACGCTAAAATTGGAAGAATGTCAACAGAAAGTTAATACAAAATTTTAAAATAGAAAATGGTTTAAAATTACAGAAACTTATTTTATTTATTCCCTTTTCAAGACTACCATGAATTATAAAATAACACTTTGTGGAATTAAACAAAGTAGATTATGTAATAATTTCAAGACACAACAAGCTAATTTCCTCACATTTCAGGAAATTGTGTTCTTTTTTGAAAGAAAGCTCTTCGACACCAAAGAGAAGCTACACTCACGATTTTTATGAATTTTCACATTATTAAATTTGTTATCAAAAAATAACATAAAATGCAAATATAAGTATTTCCTTAAAGCCTGTAATAATGTAATGTGATATGTAAGTACAATATACTTTTACATCCTTTAATACTAATCCAGTTATTATGAGATATCTGATTAGAACACTAAAGTTAAAATCAAATTGAGATTCATATTTACAAAAGGAAACCTTATTAAGCTGATTAATTTCCCATCAAAAGAAAATTCGGGAAAGAATTTTACAAAATATATAACGCTTCATTGTTAATAAGTTCCCGCGAAAGTTCAATTACTCTTAAAAGAATTACTATGTAAATAAAAATTGATACAAAAGTTAAGAAATGTATAAAATTGAAAGCAGTAAATACATACAATAACTTGTAAGTCCATCAAAGTGCTCTATTAGAACTAGATTTAACGAACAGTTATCGTGTGATAGACAAAAAATACATTTCATTATGAATTGACAATATATTTAATTCTTTACGTACATAACACACGATAATGTACAATACCATGCAAACGAATTAGAACCACCTGTAATTTTTAGATATTTTAATTATAAATATAATTGTATTTTAATTTAAAAAATATCTAATTACTTAATCTAAATCTTCTATATTGTATTGACGATAATGCTCAGCACCGGGTATAAAACTCTTATTATCCTAACCACCACCAGATATCTTTATGAACGATAGGGAGATTTAAGAGTAATACGAAAGAGTACTTTTACCTGCTTTTCATTACATTGTGTCTATTGTTGCAAGTGTTAAGTGAATGTTTGGCAACGATTACAGATATTTGCTAAATATTTATTGCATACTTTATAATATTTTAAGAATTAAAAAATGTAAGTGTTGTACGTCCAGTGTTAAATTTTAAATGAGAAAACAAAGACGTTTCGAATGAAAAAAGATCGCAATAGATATTTTATTGAAAACAGGAAGCTTTTATTAGCTATTATTGCCGTATTTCCAGGTGCGACACTGTTTAATTATTTTCTGATGATGACAACTACGTTGTCGAAATACGTATACCCAATGCGAAAATTAATGTGGAAAGAGGTTATATATCGACCTTAAGTGATTAAAAAGAAGTAAACATACAAAATGTTATCCGTCATCTTAGAAAGAGTTTGCGTTACATGTCATTTATATGTTGGTGGGTTGCAATCTACCATTTAAGATAGTAGAGAAGGGATCCTTCCGTCAATTTTTGAGTACACACAATGCGGACTACGTATTGCCAAACACTCGAACGTTAAGAAAGGTTCAGATTTTGTCGGATTAAGAAACAGTAATTCATTTTAAAGGACATTTTAACTATGCAAATATTACATCAGTATACACCGAACAATCATTCTCTCATTTTTACAACGCGCAAACATCATTCAACGAGAAGACTCGAAAGGTGTCTATGTTGTAGATGTTTAGTTGAACAAATTCAGATTCTTAATACTTCTGCTGTAGATAAGTGTTTAACAACAATAATAACATAAAACGTGTTTTTTATATTTATTCATTATGTATTGTGTTATTGTACACATTTCTTGCGTCTCACGATGTATGCGCTTTTGACATCGCCGCGCCCGGATATATGTAAGTGACGGCCTGGACTGCCAGAGACATTCGTACCAGCTTCGTTCGATGTCCATATATGGCGTCTAAATATCCCCGCTTTAGTTATTACATGTATTTATAATTACATAGAGATCTTTCTAATAGTTAATTTTGAAATGATTTTTGTAATTCGTAAAAATTTACACCTCAAGATATCGAATTTCTTTATTTATTCACAATGATATGAGTAAATAGGTTATCAAACAAATTTGGTAAACACCGCTGTGGGTGTGTGTTAACTTCTTTGTTAGTGGGTGTATTTGTTGAATTTTGAAGTGAACAAATATAATCGATCAATTACTGCTAAAGACAAAAGAAGAATATAGTACTTGTTTGTACACATTGTCTGGTCTTATATAATTAAAATTCTCTAATTTAACTTTCCGTTATTATATGATCATGATTGAACTGACTAAAAAATAATGATCTTATTTACACCCACCAAATCAGCGATGTACTGGAATAATCTTTGACTAACAAGTGTATTCTAAATTTCTAATGTAAATACAATATTTGTCAAATAACGGTAACTCATACTTTCTTTAAAAGCTATTTATATAATTCCAACAAAATTATACTTACCTCTCTAAGTAAACCAAATAGAACATCTGTGCTTAGCGAACGTTCATGAGCTTCATCCATTATAATAGCACTATAATGATCCAAATCGGGTTCTCTTAAACTTTCTCTAAGGAGAATACCATCTGTCATATATTTAATGACAGTATTCTCAGAAGTACAATCTTCAAAACGAATGGCATAACCAACTTCACCTCCTATTTAACCAAAAAGAACAAAAATTAATAAATAAAAAAAATATTAAATTTCTATTATACTCTGTGCCACTTAACGCTATTTTTAAAATACGCAATACTGTTAAGCATTCACTTAATAAAAGGCTTGTGTTATTAATAAGGTTTTCTACACATTCTCTAGCCAGCAGTAGCCATATTTTTTTAATTTTTCAAACTAATTGTTTCTATTCGTTAATATTCGTGTTCCATTCAACTTTCTTTTCATTAACGCACACATATTATCAGGAGTTCACATTTGGCAATGATGTAGATCACTTGATAGTATAGTGATGTTTGTTTTCTATGTCCCATATAGGCAATTATTATATTTCGCGTCATTGTTTTCTTCCGCCAGCCATCCTCTCATGTCTTCACTATATTACTATTGGTAATTGAGTAATAATTTTTTTCATAAATTCTATTCATGTTTTGCATTTAGATTATCAGTAAACATATATAAATACCAAAATCCATGTTTACCGAAACACTTCCAAAAACTGACTCTGTTTTATTATCAACTGATTAACTGTCTCTAACTAGACCCGTATATTTCATAATGGTAACAAAATGTATATTATTGAGCCCATTTAAGTCTGTTATTGGCAAGGCACGTCGTAACATACGCAAACCATGGACTATAGATTTGCATCCAATTCGATTGAAAGTGGTTACATTCGATATGTTTGTTCTAGATGTAGATGCCATCATTAATTATTTTAGACGCGTCAAATCTGTTTCCGCTGTTCAAGTAAGGTATGAGAGTGTGGTATGTTTGGCTATCATTTTCTAGAGCAGTTGCTTTCCTTGCGCATGATGCAAAATACAAATATTTAAAACTATTTGAAATCACTTATAAGAGATATGAATATATCGCGTTTTACTAATTACAGGAGTTAAAACTGCATAATATAATCAACGAACTTAGATAGTTTATTTAACATAAGAGTTTGTGACATTGTAAAGAAAGAAAAGGCCTGAAAGACAAAATACCATCTCCGTTACTGCAATAAATTCTTCATTCGACCGAAATATCTTTCTACCAAGGAAAAATTTGAGTTCAGGAAATAAACGAAAGTCACTCGGGGCAAGATCTAACAGAGTGGATTAGGCACAATTTTAAATTTCAATTGATCCAATTTTTCGCGAACAACTTAATTGACATATGGAGGTGCATGATGGAAGAAATATTTTGTATCAGGACGATACATTAAGGTTGCAAACAGAAACTATACTTCCATTTTTCGAACAGGAATGAAACTATCTAAATGAAGAACAATACAATGAGGAAACTTATCCCGTAAAATGCAAAACTAAGCTTCGATTACACATAGTGTAATCTACACACAAATCCTATAAACATGACGAGTGACTAATAGTTGAATAAGGGCAAATCTACTCTGGATGAGATCTTGATTAACACGTGTTTCACAATCAATCTCGGACCTTGTCGTTCTTTTCACCCAATATTTCGTATCGAGACACTATATCAAGGTAGCGAACAGAAACTATACTTCCATCTTTCGAATAGAAATAAATGTAAGGAGTATAGAATGATTTACTAATGTACTTCCTATTACGACATGGATGAAACCAATATTATTTTTGTATATTTGATACTAAGACTTTTTATGACATAAAATCAGTGCTCTTTTTTTATCATTCAATTCAAATGTTTTAAACCTCACGAGTGAGTAAAAAGTCAAATTATCAATAAGATAAAAAGAATTTTTTTACGCGTTTTTTTTTCGTGTGAAAAAAGTATAAAAAATATAATTTCACCAACAAAAAAATATCACTCACAAATAATATTGAAAATATACAAACCCAATTGTGTTCCCATTTCATCACTAACTCGTTTAGCAACTGACATAGCTGCAACTCTTCTCGGCTGCGTACAACCAATCATTCCGTATTTGCTGTAACCATCTTCGTGTAAGTACTGAGTTAATTGTGTGGTTTTACCACTACCCGTTTCACCTTAAAAAGTAATTTGTTTTAAGAGTTCTTTGGGAATAGTAAGAGACAACATACCAACTATTATGACAACAGAATTTTCTCTTATGACATTTAATAATTCTTGACGGACAGCAAACACTGGTAAATATCGTCTTTGTTCTGATATAGATTTCTTTCTAGCAAAATCACTTGATGCTTCAGTTTTAGTCATATGTTCCGCAAATTTTTGATCTGTCTTATAATCTGCAGTATCATCATCTCTGTTAAACCTCTTATCTTCGTCTTCTTCTTTCTTTTTAATACCCATAATATTTCCTGAAAAACAAGAAGTTATTAAATAAAATCAGAGAAATTATTCCTATTCAATATTTATATGTCAGTCAACATATGCGAAAATACTGCAATATAGTAACACTAAAACTTTCTTTAAACATACCAATAGTAGTGCCTCCAAGTTCCCAATGCTTTTTTTGGGCTTTGCGCCTTTCTTTCTGTTCTCTATAAACACGAACTAAATGAGAACCCTTCCTGGCCACTACAGCCATATCAGAAGTGGGGTCTCTGAAAAGATAAAATTCAATGTTAGCATTCATATGTAAAAAGTCAATTATCATATTTATAATAATTTCCGAAATAAATATTAATAGTAAGGATATTGCGAAAAATAAATGATTTTAAAATTAAAATTGTTCATTTAATATTTTCTATAATTTTTTGGATTTTTTAATAAAATTCACCATTATTAGAGCTCGTCAAGACATAAACTCAATAATAAAAAATTTAATTAGCATCCCTCACGTCTCTCGAATCTAAGGGAGAGACGCTTTTGAAAAGAAAATCTATACAAACAGTGTATATTTATTTATGTCACGCTCATAAAGTTATTGTTTGCGTATACATTTTATTTATTTTTAGCACATATGTGCTTCAATTAGAATAAGAACTTAATTTTAATTATAAGGAAATTTTGTTGTAAATTTAGTCAGGTAAATGTTTTTGTATTTGCGCATAACACAGGTAATAAGTCAGTGTATTTTACCATTAATATTCAAAATACATTCATATTTTTCTTTATAATTGGTACCTTATTATTAGAGTTGGCACTGCGAACGTTCGTACCTGACCCTTTGCACTTCTTCGAAGCGCCCTACTTCGAAGAAGTGCAAAGGGTTTGTCAGGTAATTAATGTAAATAAACACTACCCTTTTAAACAGTTTTCAGTATGCAGTAACATACCTGATTCCGAAAATGTTTATCTTATCCTCTTTATGCATTATACTGAAAAGTTTCTTTAGAAGGGTAAATGTTTATTTACGTTTATTACCTGCTAAACGATATGCTACTTTTATTATATATCTGTGTTTTGTATATATCATCAAAGTATTAATATCTCTACATATTTATAAATAAACATACATACATAGTAATGCAATGTTTGCTTCTAATAGCTATATATACAGTGAAGTACAAAATTCTTGGTTCAAATCAAGAGGATAACATCCACATTATTTCACTTTTCAATGGAGTCTTACAGCAAGGATATTTCATATTTCATATTTCTTTTATCGTCATATAAGAAAAAAATTACAAAATTATTATTACGCAGTTTTAAATTTCGCTCACCTTTTTTTACGCCAAAGTATTCACGTAGATGTCTGATTAGCTTGCCGATAGCTAACTAATAAATAGCTATAGTAGCTTGAAATATACACACGTACTTGTTCAAATATACTGAAACGCGAATAGTGATGTTAATACAAATACGCCCGTCACGGATGATACCTCTATTCAGGGGATTAAATTATTACACTTCATATGTCTTATAAAACAGAGATTTATCATAGATTGCAATGTTACTGATAAACAAAATAACATTGTTTTTGTCAACAATATCTGCACCAAATACAGTTTAAAACTTTCAATTTTTGAATGTAGTTACGCTTCTATAAAGTATAACTCTGATGCCCGAGTTAGATCTTAAAATTTTGTTACACATATCGATCAGTTAACTACTCTTTTTCCGCCTCTGAAATTTTGCATATTGTTTGACATGATTACTAATGCTATAATCAAGGCAGAAATAGGAAGAAAAGGAAAAAACATAAAGTAAGCTACAACATGAAAAACACAGTTCCCCAATATAAATATGCAAATAATAAAACTTTTTGAAAATGACAAAACAGAACAGATGAGAATTTACAAGATGGAAAGCAAAAAAAATTTAGATAAATTTTCTAAGGCACCCATAAATGTGACTGAGTAAAATAAAACGGTTATAGATTAAACAAAGTAGGTTTAAAACAATTCAGGTAAAGAAATATTTGTATAAAACAGCTACTATGCTAGGTAGTCAATAACAAAATGATAGTTATTCTACTAAAAAAGGAGAGACAACAGTTCTGCCAATTATATAGAATCGACCTAAATTAAACATAAATAAACATCATCACAATCTATCAAATAAGGAAACTGTATTTTTCAATGGGTTTTTGCTATTTTAATTCTAAATAATAGTAAAGTATAAAATCCACTAATTGTACATGGAAATGCTCTCTGTACATTACCAAAATTATTTGATTAAATTAGTATTACTAACGAAAAAAATTCACTATGAATTACTTTCAAAAGGTTTAATTAAGGTTTAATTAAAAATTTGTAATCAATGTCAATATATATATATATATATATATATATATATTGCCCTTAGACTAAAATGTCCACATTAAAACTGATCCCAAAATCAGTGTTTTAATTTAGTATACTTTCAAAGGCAACTGAAATATCTATTACCCATTTTTCTTTAGTTATTGAATTATTACTAACATACCTAACTGGTACTACTGGTTCGGGTTGTTTAGTAAATACAATACGACCATCTAAAAATGGTGGTACAATATTGTGAACCAACAAATGCACTCGATCAACAGATTCTTCATCATAATCTTCATTAAAATCAATGGAATGCACGACACCTGATGTAATCATACGATTCCTTTCCCATAATTCATTATCTTTATTTATTTGTCTTTGCTGGGCTGACATACGTTTCTTTTTACGTTGTTCTAACTGTTCTTCCTTTTTCTTTGTATATTCATCACTTACTGTTGAAAATGGATTATTTTCATCATCATAGCCTAAAAGAAGAAAAAAGATGAGCATATTTATCAAGCAAAATGTAAACAGTTGCATTTATATTTTTATCATGAAACAGAAAGAAATTAAATATAAACACAGTTAATAGTGCTAATAATTATATAAAAATATATAATTAAGCATTTTACATTGGGAAATTAATGAAAATTTGTATTTTCTACTGTGCCATCACTAATTATAATCACAGAAATGAATTAAAAATGTCTGTGATTGTAACCAAGAATGGCACAGCAGAAAAAACAATTTTCATTAACAGTTAACTAGTAACTGTTAATGAAAATTCGTTTTTTAGAGAACTGCATAATTACTTTTTAAATATTACATCAGCATAATATAGCAAAATGTGCTATCAAGATTTTAAAAAATGATGTGATTCATTAAATTTTTAATTAACAAATTTTATTACATTACTACTTTTTGACATTTTTTTACTGACGTCAGAAAGGTAATAATTAAAGCAATGTTAATATTAAAATAATAAAATAAAATATTAATAGCTCTTTTTAATTATAGAAATAGTTACTTATAATTTTAACCAATACTTCATATCAAATACAATGTGTAATTTAATATATTAATTAAACATTAGTATAAAAACTAAGTCTTGTTATAGCAATAAATTAATAAATAAATAGCTATGTTTACTAATTACCTTCATCCATATTATACCATTCTCTATCAATTCGACGCTGTTCTTCTTCCCACAATTGTCTATCAACAGTAGATTCCCATTTAACAGGATTTTCCTCTTTAAAATGCCCTGGAGTTGCACCTGTTTTCTTTCTGTCTTTAGCCCAAGTGTTGTATTTATGCGCTGGAGTAGCTCTAGGTGTATTGTCAGTATAATGTTTATTATCTCGATGTTTGTCTTTTCTATCTGACTTTTTATATGAATGATCATCATCGTATTTAGATTTCGTACTTCTTTCAGACCAATCTCCGCCGGTTTTATGAAGTGTTGGCGTTGGAAAATCCCAGGAGGATTTTTTAGCGGGTATTAGATCGTCATCATCCCATGATGATCTTGATGTTATGTCTTTTATTTTGATATTTGGGGTTTGTGGTTCGTCCTTAAACTTCGGTGTTTTAGACTCACTACGTGAACCATCTGGTTCTCTCCAAGAGTGTTCTTTATGATACCTATCATACCTGTCATACTTTTTCCTTTCTACATTAGCATGCTTATCTTGTTTTAAGTCTTTTGTGCTAGCATATACTCCTTTCTCCTTCCTTCTTTTAGAATTCATTCTTTCTAAGAGTCGTTTTCTGGCCTCCTCTGTTATTCCACCAGTATAAGTAGGAGTTTCAGGATTTGGTTGTCGAAACTTTCTACTCTGCTGACTTTGTCTAATACTATGTTGACCAGATTCTTCACTACTCTCCTCTTCTGAAATAGAAAAAGACATTTTGCGTGCATTTTCTTCTTTCTCTTTACGTTTAGCTGCTGCAAGTTTATCTAAACCTAACAATGAAGGTTGGGGAACCTTGAATGTTGGTGCTTTTTTTTTAATAATAAGTCCACCTTTCTGGTTAACAGACCCCTCCAATCGATGAAGATTATCTTCTTCGTCCATTATCGTATTATTACAACTTATAAATTGTTGAGGAATTTAAATTTAATAAACTTAACCCCACTTTTCATATTTGATTTACTTTTGACATATTGCTATCGTAGTTATAATTACAGCCAATAGAACATTTTAAACGTTTAGAAGACGAAATAACTAGAAATCTGTATAATCAATAGCCAGTTATAAAAATTTGTTTATTCTGGAGTTTTACATTAGTTTCGTATTGTGTCATATTTTATCCAATTCGTATGGCAATAAATTAAGTAAACACTTTTTTAATAAATACATTGGGAATATAGCGCCAACCAAAATTAATGTCCACAGCTTAAATTATTTGAAATTGTTTAAATTAGAATTTGTATGCACCATGCACTAGCGAGTATCATAAATTTAAAATTACTCATTTGACACTAAGAAATTTCATATAAGTGTGTATTTCTATCAATATACATAAATTAGCAGACTAATCAAATATTAAGGCAATTATTTTTATAGCAGTTTAATAACAAAGGCTCTATAATTGTAGTCCTCGAAACCTGTTATAGTGCAATAAATAATTTCTATAATCAAGAACAGTCAATATTATCTTATGAATGTAATGCGCTGAATGCTCCTTACACATAACAACTAGAGCGGTCACATTTGTCTGCACATCAGGTTCGTAAAAAGTACACATTGAATATTTACTGTGACCCAACCAAGGCCGATCGCTCTGCTCAGTTATGTTTGTTGATACATACGTATATACTTACGCATTTACTACATCGGATCCTATTCTGTCGCGCCGATAAAAATTGACCGCTAACAGATTTAGATAACATTAATGTCATTTAGAGAAATACGGTAGTATCAGTGACTATGAAACTATTAATTCGGAGGAAAAACTCGAAAGCCATCAGCTCTGATCATCAGATTGGATACATTTTTTTGCATTTTTAATGAATCGAAATCAAAAGTAACGCAATCGGCCTAATATAAATTGATGCTATGGACGAGACAGTGACAAATGTAAATGAGTGATTAAAAAATTTAATATAGACCAGAAAAAAAATCAATGACCAAGGTATACCGGCTACAATTGAATTTAGCGCTGGAACCGACACACCTTTAAAGTTTACTTTTCACCAAAGGAACGTTGCTACATATAATAATAATGATGATTCATACATTAACATCTCCCAAATTAGAGGAGACATTGATAGGCACGAGTTATTATTACGCCCATGCTCATGGTATGACTTAATTTTTAACAGTCGGTATTCGTCTTAAACGAGAAGAGAAACAACAGAAAACAGACTGTCAAATTCAATATCAAGACTCTAAACCAATAACTTACCACTAGTTTTCAGTCAGCTTAAGTATAAAGTAGTATATAAGTATCGTAATGTTAACAAATTATAAAGTTACAGTACACACAAAATAGAAATCTACACAGTTGAAGTGAACCTTTGTTGGGCTTATTATTATATACGTCTTCCATAAATTCCAAAATTAAAGATTTATTAATATTCTTTATAATGGATGATGTTAAAAAGGAAATTTTCATATACACCAACATTTCTAGTGATATAATTTTCTATTGAGTTGATTTCGTTTCAACACACAAAAAGAATCCAGCCTTATCTATAAATTCCATATTTAAAAAATGTCTCAAAATTGTCACACAGTATACTTACCAAGCTTCGAGTTTTATATTAACGAAATATTAATTCCGTGCAAAGGCAAATTTAAACGTTTGCGTACCAAACAAATTCAAAAAATACAACACAAAACTTACCTGCTTAACAGACACCATTACTTATTTTTCTTTATCTGTACGAGTAATTAGGATTTAAATCACCAGATTCATAGTAAGTAACTAAAACTATATTATATTTAACTAATCCAAACTAGGACATAGTTATTTCAAGAGATGTATGAAGAACTTACAAAACATGGTCTAGTTCATGTAGGAACACTTACAAAATAATTGGAAAATACTTACTTTATGAATTTTTATCAATAAGAGGAACATTTGACTATATGACATTTTTGGTCATACGACACTATTTTCACTGTTTTAATGAAATGATGTATAAACAATTATATCAAAAATAAGCGTTGCTTTTATTTTCATCTGTAATAATTACTCCCAAATATTGTATTTTCCAACCCTCTTGTAGTGCAGTACAGTATTGGTCCGTTAACCTGTATCCCTATCAGCAAACTTTGTTTCCACCCATTATCAGATCTATCCTATAATAATTAAAATATGTAGTTCTTTTATTGACTTTGTGACTAGTACTAAACCGTCCGCAGAAGCAATACAAGTTTGTACAATTAATTCTAGAAAAAATTGTTATAAAATACAGTTTAAAATATATATTATTATCCTAGTTTTCAAATATAATATTTATATTATATATTAATTAATTTTTTGAAGTGAAATTATTTGATATATTATGTACCCTAATTGTAATTATTATTATTTATTAAATGTGCAGTATAATAGCGTCATACGCATATTAATTCATTTTTCAAATATTTCTGCAAAACAATAACCTTTTTCAATTACCTAAGTATGCTATTTTTGAAAATATATGTGGAATAATGAAGTTCGTTTTTGGTCTCTCCAAGTTGTAATCTCTAAGTCAGAATGTCTTCTATTATTCCATAAGTTACGTGCATAATTTTTCGTGACGCATATATCCACCCAAACAGTAGCGTGTGGTAATGCTGACAGAATTCATGATCAGCATTATTAATTTTAAATAATAAATTTGCCCAATATTCAATTTTGTCCAAAACGGGATAGGCATTAGATGCCATGTGTCTACTTTAACATCATTAGTCTGTGAATGTTTCCTATTACACTTTAATCGAGGAGATTTGGCACGATACATATATTTTTTACAAAAATGTTTTCGCCAAAGGTCCGTTATTTTTCGCCACAATGATATTTATAATCTAGACAATTAGCATTCGGTACAAGTCGCTTGATTATATAATCGCTATAAAATCGACCATATTCGGTGCCAAATATTTAATTACAACAGTATTATTAAGAATACATTTGAATTGAATTTTTATAAAATTTTATTTATTTCTTTTAACTTCTATTTGAACTCTTTAAAACAGATAATGTTAAATTTACAGAAAATAATGAACATAAATAATAAAGCAACACGTAAATAATTTACTTCCTGTTTAAATACGCATCTATAGCACACGAAAGCAAATAGAGATAATTAAATACAAGCGAAAATTTTCATCCATTCATTAAATCATTAAAGTAATATTAACAAGAGCGTATGTTAATTTGTTTTCATATTTTAAATACTTTAGAGAATGTACAATCTATTTAAAAACTGCGGCACAGTTGGAAAATTCTTTATTTAAAAATAACGTAGCCTATATCGGACAGAAATATTATGAAGCAATTCAATTTTCTGTATTATCAATAATCATCAAAATTTTATGAATATGTCATAAATTTTTTCTATTGATTTGAAAGTACGATATAATTTGATTAATTAATTAGCTTTGTAGCTATATACATATGCGATAAGTCACGCGCTTTTTATTTACGAAGGTAGGCTGAAAATTACTGGAAATATAAATAAAGGAAAACACATACAGACTTTGTGTTTGCCTTGACAAAATTCAGAGCTCAAATTGAATTAAATTACGCGTCCAAAGCAGCATTAACACCCTTGTCTGTTGAAAATTTCTGACCTGTAAAGTATTTTTTTAGGTATGAAGAAAGGTGATAATCTGACACTGATCCAGCCAATAATGTAGGTGTGACAAGAATAGAAGCCTAATTCGATCATTTTTAGCATAGCAACGATACCTGTCTGGGGCTGCACATCGTTTTGGTGAAAAATAATTTATTTATTGAATAAACCAAGATGCTTTTAATTAATTTTTTGCTTTAATTTGTCCAAAAGATTCGCATAATATGCGCCTATAACGGCTTGGCCTTTTGGAAGTTAATCAACAAACAGAATACCTATTGTCTTGTAGTAGTTGTCAATATAATAAACTTTCGTAGACTGTATTTCTTTAATTTCTGTTAAACAAACATTGAATTTACAAATATTGTCATCATCTCTTTTTCTAGACAACACAACTCGTTATTCATATCGCAATGGGCACAATTTAAAATTTAAATGTGATACTTCGCCTTGATACTACAAAGTAACGACGCCAGATGTGTTCCATTATCTGGTGTAGTCTGAAACTTATTCAGTCTGCATTCTTTGTAATTAACGGGGCTTGACTCAGAAAAAGTCGATAGTGTTCGTTGCTCGTTCAAATAAAAAGTAAGCGGGTGTTAAGAGATTGTTATCAAAAGGATCGGATGATAATGGTCAAACAGGTTTGGAGTTGAGGACTATTTCGATTTATATTAATAATGTGCAAAAGTCTGTATAATCCAAGCACATATTCCCTAAATCCCACCTCAAGTGGTACTTCACCCTTTTTACTTCTGCCTCCCATAAACCTCCAAAAATTGTTGGCCCTGGCGGATTAAAATGCCATGTAATATTATCGTTAGCTAAAGAATTAAATATTGTTTTTGATCATTTTGAATTTAAGAATGTATATAATTCACGCAAATGAACATTAGCACCCACAAACATTGTTCCATTGTTGGAATAAATAGTGGTTGGTTTCCCCTTCCTACCAATGAAACGTTTTAATGTAGCTAAGAAAGCTTGTGTTGTTAACTCAGTTACAAATTCTAAATGCATAGCTTTCGTACATATAAATAGACAAATGTATGCCTTTAGCCTTCGTTTTCTAGATTGACTTGAATTGTATTCTACAAATCTTTGTCTTGTTTTAACCAAGATGGCCCATTCCACTAAAGTTCGCAATTCTAGATTAGATTAGCATCAATATCCCTAGAAAGACGATCAGCTGGGTTATCTTCAGATTTTACATGACCCCGATCTTGTGGATTTTTTAAATCTTGTTTGTCGCTAACTCGATCAGCGACAAGTGTTTTCCTTTGGTTGTTGGTGCCTTTATTCAGCTTTATTATTGTCGAATCACAAAAGTAATAGTACTTGTCGATTGATAATTGTAAAGAATGACTGAACTTTAGCATCAAATGCGCCAACAATAGAATTATGCATAATTCTAGCCTTGGCAATGTGAGTCGCTTCAATGGTGCTACTCTGGATTTTGCAGACACGAGCTTTGTTATGTTTTCGCGATTTACAAGTTCATATCAAAAACGCAGGTTCCGTACGCTTTCTCGGACGCGTCCGAAATTCCATGTAACTCTATTAGAATATGATGCTTTGTTAAGATCCATCTAAGGATTTTAATGGCAATTAGCAATGAAATGTTACCGAGAAATTTTGTCCAGTCAGAACATATACTCTGTGGAACGATCTGATCCTAAGACAGTTTATATTGCCACAAGCGCTATATAATAACGTTGGCTTTTTTTACTACTGGTCCCAGCAACCCCTACGAATTGAAAATCTGAACTATTGTTGACAAGATAGTGCTCTTGGTGATTGTAATCACAGTCATGGTTTTAACTGAAAATTCAATATCTGTTCTTGCATTCCATAAAACACACAAGGTCTTGTTTTGAAAGTTATCCTCCGTCTTCTTTGTTTACTTCCATTGCCTCGATTACCTCGTGATTGACAGCCATTTTCTTAATTCATAGCTAGTTCCTGCTAGAATACTCATGTCCTTTTGAATCTCTAATAGGTCATTAATCGAGTCAGATTATGTCGAAAAATCGTCCACATAAGTCAGTTTTTATAATGATGTTGGTTTTAGGTTAATCGACCTCGTTGCTGTAGCTACTTGATGTAGACATTTTGTTGCCAAATGTAGCGTTGAAGCCGTGCCGTAAGTGAATGGCAAGTTTTTGCCCATTGAAATCTGTTCTCTACTTATCAATTCCCAAAACATGCCTGTTTCTAGCAATAGGTCAATTAGGCTTTCCTAATAGAATTTTGGATTCGCTAGTTTAATGTTGTTCGAAATATTTTCTGGTTCAAAAGAATTCATTGGTATTTTTCCCGTTACTTTGGGTATGACTAGACACGAGATTTCTAGATTCTAATTTTAAACTATTGACGTTAAGTATAACTTGGTGCTATATTCTATATTCAACAAACACTGATCTGTTCTTTGTATTGCAAAATTGATTCTGGTTCTTAGTAAGTTTAAATTCCGCCACAAACTAATGGTAACGAAGTTACTCTGTTTTCCACAGTCCAACAACACTCTCACTGGATGGTGTTGACGGCTTGAATTTTTTATTTCGTAATATCAGTGGAAAATAAAATTTTTAACATATAAATCTTGACATAATAAGAGATTGCCCAATCGACTCCTTTTCTTATTCTATATTTTCATCCTTGTCCTCGCTTCTAGCCTCAATATGTAATAGTGTGTTGTGTTTCTCTTGCATTTTTAACGGATGGTTTTTTACTTGTCGGTATCGAAAATATTTGATAATTTTAATAGTTTCAGTAAATTAAACAAGAATTTTCACAAAAAATAACATTTTAAAATATTTCTCTTAGTATTGATATGACATTGGAATTTCCCTTTAATTTTATTTCTTGTGTATTTTGATTAAGTTTTTCTAAAATATTACGTTTTTGTTTTAAAGATTTATGCATATCATCCACACTCGGTAGCACATCTGTATATTATATGCTTCCCACTCGCGCGTTATAGTCACGTCCAACTTATTTGCCAAAATATAAATAATCAAAGCGTCTCAATGTTGGTTTCATAATTTTAATGCCTCTAGGGTGCATAAATGTTTAGTAATATCATTAACAAGCCTTCTTAGTTTAATATGAGATTCTTTTTGTACAACATTTATTTCAAAAATTGATTTTACATGTGTTTTGTTTTCATATCTTTGTAGCAATAATTTCCATGCCAAACCGTAATTTTCATTGGTAACATCAATGGCATGAATAACACGAAATGCTTCATCGCTTAAATATTTTATATAATAAAACTTTTCACTTTTTCTAATACTCCTATTATTTATTACCATCGTGATAAAGGCATCTCGAAATTCGAAAAATTAGTCAAACGTGCCCTTGAACATAATAGGAAATTTTATAGTGGAGTTCGTATTATTCGTATGAGCACTGTTACTTGTTTTGGGTTATTTCTAGAGAAATCTGATAAGCCACTTGTTGCATATGATTTTATAACAGAATTAATATTAGTAATTCAAAATATTCAATCTATCTTTCTTTAGAATCATTGTTTGGGTTTACCTTATCAATTTCTAGTTGAATATTGCAAATTCTGAGAACGGGCTCAAATTTTAGTCTTAATTGTAACTAATATTTTTGTATCGTTTAAAGTGTTTAGATCAATATCATTAAAATAATTTTGTACACGGGTTCATGTTCCCTTAACATAGCTTCGTTTTATCTTTAAAGCCGTTAATTCGCTCATTTTGCACAATACATATACAAACAGAACAGAATCGTAGGTTATTATTGATCTGAAATTTATTAGGCTTAATGTAAATAAAGATAATAGACAGGACGGACTTACAGGAATGCTTTTGTTATAGTACTAGCTTGTTTATTCCTTGGATTCTTGCTTCTTGTTGCTTGGTTTACAGGCTTTCTTTGGTGAATAACTACCGAGCCGCCACTGTTTAAATTGGTTTGTTTTTGAGCGTGGAATGGTGAATCCAGGTTTCATCTTTGGCGGTAGATTAGCGCATAAAATCTAATTTTTTTTTAGAAACGCTTCAAACACACACTAGAAGTTTACATTCGCACAAGTTTTTGATAAACACTAAGCAGTCGACGTGCTCACCTCACAGATAGCTTCTTTATAGCCAACAAAGTATATATAAATCTATATATCCATGTATTCCCTCTTGTTTTCTCTTCTTAGCATTACTTGAAGTCGCTCAATTTTCGCTAATTTTGCGAGTTTTACTTAAAAGTATATAAGTGAAGTGTTATTGTAGATAATCGAAGAGAGCTGTTCTTGACTTTTGGTATAATTATAAGCCTTTGTAATTTAATTGAAACAAACTTATCTAGTAAAATTTAATAGACGCAATTATTTTTTACAATACCTAAAGTGTTTTCCAAATATTGTTATTTTAAGGGTTTCGTAAGGATGAAATATACATAGGTCATTTACTTTTCAAAATTGTAATTAATAATTTATTTTCAATAAAATGGTGTTAGATATTGGCATATACAGAGCGAAAGTTTTAATAAGCGGATAAACAAATTCGAAGTTATTGGTTGATCATAGAAGTTCCGTTATATTTTAATAAGACGGATTTACGTTTTGCCATACCTCGAGTTCTCGTGACGACCGAGACATGAAGTTTTTATTATAAGTATGTTTTAATTAAAGAAATAGTATACTGAAAGAGCACAATTTACCGCAAACTTGATATTAGAGATTTGTCATTCTCTACATAATTATTGTTATCTTTGAAACATCGGATAATTTCTCTAATAAATGTTCTAGTGATAAATTTCATCACAGCTTCATAACAATAAGAAAATAAAAAACGAATAATAGAAAAGGAAATTATAAAACTTAACCATAATAAATTCTTATTGTAACGTGATAGAAAGTTCTAGAAAATGAACTATTTACTGAATTCTCAAAAGCCACCCTCTTGAGAGGGACAGTAAATTAACCCGTCATAAAAATTACGTCAGACATTTACTAACATTTTCGGAGTTACATCATGACTAACTTCAATAATTCTTGTGCGTAATTGCTCGATTCAAAGGACGTTCATCCCAGTAACCCTATATGGTATTATTTATGAAGAGTAACAAAGTAATCATTTTGTAATAGATCAGATCACATTGGCTATTTAAGGGACTTGAATTGCCTATCCATCTATCTTCAAATAGTATTTAGAAAATTACTTGTATGATTATATGAGGGGTATTGTGTGCAGGGCAACCATCTTGCTGGAACCAAATTTCGTTAATATTAAATTGTTCTCGCACAACATGGATACAAATTCCCGTTAATAAAAAAGACGTCCAATTATTTTGTTTTGAAGAATACCAGCCCACACTGTGGAAACTGTTCACGTAGATGTTTAAATATAGATTTTTACGTGACCAATACCGAGATATTGCGCGATTATGCTGCCCATGCACGTGAAATGTTTTTTGTCTGTAAATATTATCATATTATTAAAAAATAATTCCTTATTATGATATTTATTAATCATTTCTTCACAAAATTCCATACAGCGATATTTTGTAAGACGGGTATTTATAGAAGAATTTAGTTCTACCAAAGAATAAATTTGTATTTCTAAATCGCCAACATTTTAATTAGGGACATTTTCATTTTTACTATGTAATAAAGTAAATGTTGTTTTCACCACAGAACCGTACTACGAATCATATTTGCGCTGGATAATTTACAACAAATAAATCCCAGTTCTTTCTGCAGTCCCACCTTAAAAATGTTTGTCAAAAATACTTTTTCTTCTGGCGTACGATAATGCATTTTTAATATAAAAAAGAAC
The DNA here is from genome assembly GCA_031893035.1 of Dermolepida albohirtum. Lineage (NCBI taxonomy): Eukaryota > Metazoa > Arthropoda > Insecta > Coleoptera > Scarabaeidae > Dermolepida > Dermolepida albohirtum. Next base: position 115,367 of record JAVIWB010005838.1, read on the forward strand.
ACGTCTATCTTAATATGCAATTACCGACGATTGAATTTACCTATTCCAGATGACCGCCATTTAAAAACTGATCGAACAAAGAAACAAATATGAATTGCACAGGCACCAACGGTCGATTGGTTGGGTAGATCATTGAGGTGATACTACCTTTTATCTTGAGTATGTTAGAAAGTGGACTTATTTTCCAATATATTGTGGCTATACCTACTATATTAGACAAAGATGTAGCATGTGACACAATCGCCCAGAAAACAAGTATGATTAGCTATTCTTACAACCACGAACTGTCTATTGTCCTCGTCTTACAACACCATCATACATCACTAGGAGGTTACTTTTCAACCAGTAGAGATTTTATTAAACTTTATTGTATTTTCAACCAGCGCAGGAAGAAAATTTTACAATAAAATTTAAATCAATCGGTTCTAATACAAAAGAACTAATTTCAAATGTTAATAAATGTAACGAGTTTCTCTAACGAAAAAACAACTTTAGAATCAACTCAGAAAATAAAAATATCAGTATAAAATGGAGTACAATTTTATTTCTGTTTGCAGAAAATGTGCAACAGAATTTCGGTTAAAAACTTCTATACGTTTCTACTCGAACGTAGCTTAATTTGCATTAATTTAATAGCGTTTGTGTTACAGAACTAATGCACTACAACACTCATTAACATGTATATTTGGTTTTACCTGATTGTACTTTACACTACGCTTAAATTTACATTTCTGTTACTACTACCTTTTTAATTTTTGCCCATTTTCTCGTTTTTGTTTGGAGTTCCGTAAACCTGCAATACTTAAAGAAAAACCGCCTCTTAGACATAGTATCCGTCTGTCTGCTTCAAAAATATTAGTGTTCATTATGAAAATGTCCAGAGTGCCTGGAAGCCATCAAATGTGAAATACCTACGTAATCTTCGATGTATAGTTGGTACTGGTGGCTAGTAATTGTCCAGAACTGGTGACAACGGTTCAGTTCATTCTTGAGAACCGTTCTACCGTTCTAAATATCTGCTACCGTTCAAAGTGCTCAAGCATGATCTGGTGTTAATCTAATGATAAATAAATATATTTCACATGCTACAGGCGCATTTTCAAAAACACCTTCAGTTCAATTTGTACCAGCTGTTTCCATGTGAAGAGGACTATATATAAATTTCATTCATTTTTGCACGATTTTTCATTAACTATTAGTTCTAGTAATTACCGAAAAAATAATGCAAACTAATAGTTAATAATATAATACTTTTACAAGCAAATGACTGATCAAACGTCATCCACACAAATAGTTGAAGAAATGAAAAGTATTTGCTCGAATTAAATAAAATCTGTGAATCATTAATGACGTGTTTTAAAACACCACAAATTATGTCTGGACTTGCGCAAACGATAACGTACTATTTTTTTCGTTTAAGAAAAATGTATTTTACATTTTCTTTTATTTATTAACTTATAAATAAACAATGGACATCGAATATATTCATTTTTTGTTCAAATTTTATAAAACTAATTTCTTTTGTATCTCATATAAATAATAAAGGCATATTGGCACGGTCCTAATGCGATGATAGCATTTATAAAGTCTATATGTACATACACTACCGTCATAAAGTTTGGAAGTAGTAAAATATTTTACGTCAATTTCAGGAATAGCCTTCAATGCGTGTAGCGATTCACGTTTAATGTCTTCAATTGACTCAAAACGGTTTCCCCGGAGCGGTCGTTTGAGTTTGCTGAATAGCCAGAAGTCACACGGAGCTAAATCAGGCGAATACGGTGGTTGCGGCACGATATTGGTTGAAAATTTGGCGAAAAACTCACGAAGAATTAATGCAGTATGCGACGGTGCATTATCGTGGTGCAAAAACCAAGAGTTGTCGGCCCATAATTCTGGCCTCTTTTTACGAATAGGATTGAGCAAACGACGCATAACACTCAAATAGTATTCTTTGTTGACAGTTTGGCCGGTCGGAAGGAATTTGGAGTGCACCACACCTGAATAATCGAATAAAACTGTCAACATAACCTTGATTTTTGACTTGCTTTGACGTGGTTTTTTGGGCTTCGGCTCACCTTTGATACGATATTCGGCCGATTGATCGTCTGTTTCCGGGTCATAAACGTAGATCCAAGTCAGTCTCATCTCCAGTTATGATGCCTTTCATTTTGTCTTGATAGTCGGAAAGCATTGTTTCACAGACGTTAACGCGACGCTGTTTTTCGAAAAAATTGAGTGATTTTGGAACAAATCGTGCTTTCACTTTTCTTAGGCCCAAATGATCTTTCAAAATGGTTTTCACTGATCCTTCCAATATTCCAACGATGCCAGTAAGGTCTCTGGCTGTTAATCGTCGATTCTCAAGCACCAATTCCTTGATTCTATTGACGTGTTGATCATCAGTTGATATTGATGGCCGTCCTGGACGTGGTTCGTCATCAACGCGTTCTCGACCCTCTTTGAATAATTTGTACCAATCAAAAACACTTGCTCGCGACAAACAATTATCACCGAAGGCCTTTTGCAACATTCTGAACGTTTCTGCACCAGAAATTTGATTCCGTACACAAAATTTAATGGAACTTCTTTGTTGAATAATTTCACTCATCGTAAAAATCGCCGAATGTACTTTTTGTACTTCAGAAAGACAAGCGTATACTAAACACTAATGATTATTTTGATGTGACATTTGGCACAGATGTCAGTGACAGTCATACCAACCTAGAAAAAAAAATATTTCGACGAATGGGTTTTCGCGCGAAATTTAAATTAAGAAGTTTACTATTTTTTGCCCACAGTAGTATATATACTATAAAACACGAAAGTTTGTCTGTAGTCGGTAGTCACATGTGTTGAAAAGAGGGCACAACTATTTTTCTAATAGAGTTGCGCGCTACGTCTTGCCAAGAAATCGTGAAGAAATAGAAACAGACGTATGCAGAGCATGTGTATTATACACACATGTCACGTATAATGCATATAAAATAGTGTTTTGACTTATGAAGTTTGTCTTTTCTACGGTTCCGATATTGTTATATGACTTGTATTTTATCAGTGTTTGTTATTGTTCTAACAGCTAATTTATCATATTTATTTCATTGCATATATTTCTAATTTATCATATTTATTTCATCATCCTTGTAAGTTTACACTTAGGTAACATACGTAGGCATTTTTACATTTGTTATTTAGAGGTTTACAGGTTAGGTATATAGTACATTATCGCATCTGACACCATATAAATATAGTATTTAATTTGACATCCTCACTTTCTGTCAAAATTTTATTTCATACGACAGTGATCACGTGATCGGAAAACATTCCTGAGTTAAACTATCTGTATGTATATGTATATACATATATATGTATATATATATATATATATATATATATATATATCAATTTTTAACTAAAGTTTTATTTACAAACACAAAGTATATTAGGAAACAATAATATACACATTTCTCGATTCTGTCTGGTTGTTGTTTCGCTGCGTTCGTTTAAACAATTTAATTTAAGTTTCTGTTATCTACACGCGCACTACTGCTTTTTGGTTTTTTACTTGTTTCCTCATTTTTGTTTGAAATTTGATAAAGCTGTCAAACAAATTATAACAGTGTATAAATTATATTTGTATTTGAATATTAATTTGTGGGAAAGCGTGCCAGAGAAAAAGAGAAATAAATCCCAAAAGTTATGAACTAATCGAATCACCAAAAACAAACTCAAAAAAGAAAATGGACCGTTATTTGCTTTGCTGTTTATGGAACTAATAAAGAAAAGGTGCCGAGCAAAACCAAAAAATCACACAGTAGAAACGAATATGGGGTTCTAAAGCTAAAGACAAGAATCTTCCGCGAAAAAACAGAAGACAAGGCCGAACCGGGGTCATCTACACAAGAAATACATAAAATTATGAAGGTTAGTACCATAGAGAAAATACATAGATCCGATGTCGCAGTGTGCAAAAGAAGGTAATCTAGATTCAAGATTATATAGAAACTAAAAGAGCCGTAATCAAGGCTAACTTTAACAAACATATATGAAGAAATCAACGATACTTCAGAGAGACATGTGGCCATCTCAAAAAATCTGTATCTCTTACCATGTAACCATGTTTCGTTCCATATTTAATAGAGAAGAGTTGAGGAAATGATGACTAAACTATATTCAATATGTTAAATATGTAATATAAAGTTTCATCAAAAATGATTATAGTCCAGGAACTAATCATCATTTTCCACTGCAAAATTTAAAATGCAGATATATAATTTTATTGACCGAATGTACTTTCAAACCACACTAAGCACAGCATCATTATATATCAAATTAACTGTTTACAAATAATGATCCAAAATTAAATGCGCATGTGAATCTAATACTTTAAATAGTTGATTCCGAATTTGTCCACAAAATTCTATTTATCTATAGACGCTAAGTTCACTTAAATAAAAATAGTTATTTATTTTAATAACTATAATTAACTCCTAATTTCTCGGAGTGCGAATTAATAAACACAAACTTTAAAACAGACAATACCTTTTTCTCTGCAGGAAGCATCTTCATATAAAATTTATTTTCATACGAGTTCACTATAAACAAATAAAAGTCAATAACGGCGATCATGTTATTGCAGAAAGTATATACTACAAATTTTTTGTTTAATTAAAATATTTCACATTCATGTCGCATACAAAACTTCTTAATTATTTATGTAACCCACAGAACCTTAACAAAAGCATATATCTGACAGTAACAGTAAGCGTATGAATCAAGTAAGTTTAGAACGTTTCAATTGATGAAGGTAATGGCGTTGCACTGGTTTATGTAGCGCCAGCTGTTCTAGAGCGTCGTCTATAGTGAACCATTGTCTTTTCCTGCCTATTGCTCTTGAATCTTCCCACTCATCCAATTCTTCTGTTACCGTCATAACATACACCTCTGTACGATGTTTGTGCTCACGATTCTGAAACAAAATTAAACTACTTAATAACGTCTCTGTAAGATGTATATTTTATTTTATCGAAGTGACAAGAACCTTAATATAAACTAGATTTGAAATTTAAGCTATAATGAAGAGAAAATACTGATTGACATTTTAAATATTTTTCAGTAAACTAATTATATGACTATTCGCCTTCAGATGGAATTGAAGAATAATTATTCAGAATATGAAAATTTAAAATAATTTTCTCACAATTCTTTAAAAAAAATATAGATGCCAAATTTATTTTTAAAAGTAACCTATAAATTATACTGTCACAAATACTCATAGTATTTCTTATCGGTCGTACTTAGATGTACTGAGTACTTTTTTATGTTTCATTCGTATTTTTAATGCGTATTTTTTCGGTGTTTTGCTTTCTACTGAATTGACAGTACTCACAAAGTTCGCACTGAGAGCGAATAAAGTGGACCTCAGCTTCATAATTTGGACCACTTCGGTGCAAATATGGAACTGAATGGGTGACCACATTTTCACTAATCCTTAGTGCGTACTAAGGACAACTATCAGAAAACAATACACAGCAAATTAATACTTTTATATAAACACAGAAATTATTCAAGCATACGGTACACGTCAGGAGAGTAGGCCAGCGGTGGGACTAAGTTCGCGCAGCATTAGAAGTAGCGGAAGGTCTTGTAATAGGTTTAACATGAAGTTTCAAGATGGCACAGGTGCCACAGACTACACAGGGCGGCACATTTCTGAAACCGACTACGTGGCAACCCCGCCACTCGCCATCTTTCCTTGCAATTACAGTATAAATCAACAATGAGAACAAATTTTCAAATATGGTGAATACATATTTGAAAACTATAATCTTTAACATTAATTTCTAGAATAATACAGACGAGAATAATATTTCCTGTGATTACGACCCGATTTTCCATATGTATAACCTAAAGAAAAGGCAGAGGACAATTAGCAAAACTTACTAATAAACTATTAGTAAAGTTAGTACATGAATAATAATTAGTAAATCAATATCTTCGACACAATAATTTAAAATAAATTCAAAAAAGGTATCGGGCAATTAGTTTTAATAAGTATTTAACTGTGTGTCTTGTCATGTACCAAAGGACGGTATTTAGAAATGTTTATGTTGTCTAGTGTTAATTACTTTAGAATATTGTGTACAGGACTATATATAGTCTTTGTTCACGATAGATCTAGGTTCTAGTAAATATAATCGACTCAACTCTCCCTTGCGACCAGAATTATACAAATATTATTTTCCTAATTCTATCTTAAATCCAGACTATTTATATTAAGTCATGTTAAAATGTGATTAAAAATGATTTTACTTCAGAAAATTACTTAATTAGACACTCTTTTATAACAAAATGACTATAAAACGTCTATTAAGTTCCAGACACATGGTAAACAAAATTTATTTGACTTAGACTTGCAGAAGAGAATTATATTTTAATAAAAGCACTAATGTTGTTTAACAATGAACAAGACACGTTTTTTTAGATTTATTTCTATTATTAATTTGTTACCACTTCGTATGCGTAAAGTTAAAGATCTTAAGATAAAGTCGTTATCATATTATTATTAAAGATCTTAAGATAAAGTCATTTTCTAAAATGGCTAAGAAATTAAAATTTTCGATAGAAACTTCTGCATTGATTATTAGTAACAAGCACAAAATTGCTCATTGCTATTGTATTGCTAAAAATTCATATAAATTTACATGTAAGCGTAATATTGGAAGTGTTATTTACGAAGAAATATTAATTTCGTAAAAGAACATTAATCCTTTGTCTTATACGTGACTCTTGTAAAAATACCAAAGACAAGAACATTGTTCGATGAGGATCATGTTTCATCATGAATAAATATTTGAAAATAACGTATTATTTGTCTTTCAATGATATTATAATTAATAGGAAAGAATTTCTGCAATATATGCATGCGTTCATTAGCTCGAATGTAATTTCATGCATTAAAAGTGAAAACGCAAATATACTGAATCTTTATTTTTAAAAAGATAATGAAACGCAATGAACCAAGATTCGATTTACAACATACAAGAACATACAAGGATAAAACTACTGTTGCACGTATGAATCTGTGTTAAATAATATTCCACAAGATTACATAACTGAGAGTGAAATTGGAAGAATTCAGTTAACAAACAAAAAGTGGAATAAAAGTATATACTCTTGCTAATAAGTCGTAATAGATTCATTTTAAGTAAACTAGAAGTAGCGTAATAAAATTACAATAACTGTTGGATTATTTTTACCGTCTTGATAATATCTTACTGTGATTTAATGAATGCAAATTACTATTTGCTTGTCGCTACTGTATGTATTACATATAAATTCACATACCTCAAATACGCCAAGACTGCGTCCTAACTTGCCTATAACTCCGGCTTCTTCTAATACTTCACGTGTTGCTGTAACACTGGGTTCTTCTTCAGGTTCAACACCGCCGCCAGGAACAATCCATTTTTCAGGTTTCCGAGAAGATGTAACCAGTAAAACCTACACAAGTATAACATTTTGTTATAAATTAACAGACATTTTCTGTTGAAAAACATTGGAAGTATTTAAATAGACTATAAAATATGAAGATAATTAATCGAAAAAGCTCTGGGAATCTCAATTTATTTGGTATAAGCTAAACACATATAAATAATTTTATTAAATATATGACTCGAAAATGAAAAATATCTGAAGCATAAAAAAATTTCTGCTTTAATTGTGTTTAATGTTTAATATGAAAATGATTTCGAACAAATAAAATCCTCAATGGCTATATGTTGGTCATCTTTTCTTCACTTTCGCATTATAATAACTATCTAGGTAACCTCCGTAATGATATCGTCTTACGATCGCTACCCTGTATATTGCAGTTTTTTGTTTTTTCTTTTATTAAAATTAATGCGTTTATTATATCTGTTTCTGAGAATCAACTACTGAAGAAGTATAAAATACAAGACAAGTTAAAATAAATCCTGTAAAAGTGAAATTCTTAACAAAATCTGGCCAAATATGAAAATTACCACGAAATATTCGGAAGATTCAGTAAACATATAAAACAAATAAAATTAGTAATTGAATGTAGTTAAGTATTTATAATAAGTCTATATCAAGTTATAATAATATATAATTTGTCTAAAAACAATGAATTCAAATGAATATATTACTTACTAATATGTTTCTAAGGATAGCATGTTAATTTTATTATATACATGCATTTGCAACACATTTGAAAAATATACTCCCAACATATTTTAACTTGTCGGTCTTTACTTCATTTCGATTTAATGTACTTTGCAAGAGCCTTTACTCAAAATAAGAAGAAAAACTTATCTAGGATATCCGCGGTTTTATCGGGGCACAAAATATCCATGGGCGTTCAAAAGTTGAAAAATGCAGGGCAACGACCGCTGTTCACAAAATAATATATGTCGCAAACAAATATTGAATAAAATAAGCTATTAATTCACAGCTACTTTTTAATTAATATTACGTATAACTGATAATATTGTCAGACATACCTCAGTTTCGGCATCAGAGCGAACACAAATACAAGCAGCACGCCGTCGAAAGCCTTCGTCGTCATAGATGCGGATGGAATTTGGCTTTTCTTTGACCATTGTGGGTACTCAAAGTAAATTAGAACTAAGAGGCAACAACTAATGCAAATAATATATATAACACAAATCAACTGAGACGTAAACGATTTATTGGACAGCCATTGCCGCTAAAATTATTTTATCACACTTTTTTTCTACATAACGATTTATCCATTTTAACCTGAGCATAGAAACATTTACAGATAAACTCTTACACAACAATTACACTTTGATTGAAAAATACGAGTTTTTTAGCTATAAGCTAGCTGTATGTAGAGAACTTAAGGCCCATGTTGAGCTAATTTAACTTTTCTATTCAACACACACACACTATTTTAAAAGGGAATCACAAAGTGAAGTAAAGTATACCGCAACCAGCTGTCACCTTACGACCACAACGAAAGTAAATAACTGTCAAACATAAACAGTAGAACCAACTTATATATAATTTGAAGCGACAATGAGTATATGTAAAACATAGGAATTTTTAATTTTTAAGGTTTCTAGAAATTGGCGCCATTATTGGTTCAATAATTGTCTTATGACATATGATAAAAGATAGTTTTTTAAAATATATTAATTTTAAGACGAATAAGAAATATATATAACAATTCGTTTTTATTTTGGAGAAATAAGTTAACATTTAGGTACAATAAATCCTATAATCATCCAAATAACCAAAACTTGATTTGGATACATATGCAAGTGAACACCAAGTAAATATTCTTTATCAGAAGAATCTGCATCGAAAATTTGAGAAGCTTTAATAACCTCAAAAATTGTTGAAATATTTGTATAAGGTAAGTCAATTACAAAACCATGCATCTAAAATAATATAATTAGCAATGTAAATAATGAACATTTTTTGACTTACTGAATTTGCATGTTCAATCGATTTCATATGAGATATATCATATTTATTAGATGTATAGTTATATTCAATATTTGCAATATAAGCTTTCAATTGATTGCATATAAAATTGTTCCAAGTGGTTCTTTCAGTCTTTCGCAATTTTAATATCTTCTTTCTTAATTTTTTTTCAATATGAAATTCAAAATCTTGCATATAGTTTATAGAGTGATAATTTAATTTCTGCTGCATTGAATTAGTAGGTGCAGAAATTTGATCATTAAAGAGACACTTCCAATCTGACCTTTTGGTGAAATCAAACTGCAATAAACTGATATCATGTGTTCTTTGAACGTTGGCCCATATCTAAAACATAACATTCAATTATATTTGTAAAATATATCACTATGCTACATAGATACATTATTCTCATTAACTACACAATAAACCTTTTGAAGAGGGCAAAGGGGATCCGTAAAACGGTATTTATTAGCTGTACTTGAATCATAAATGCAGTAAATTGGAGCATTATTATTATCATATTCTCGAATAAAAACATATGCCGTTAGTCCATGTGGTATTCCATATCCTAGCAATAACCATGTTTCAATATTTAGTGCCAAAAAGAAACATGTTAATGCTACACTATGGTCAATTAGTGATCCTACCATCAACTTTAACATTTCCTAGAAATCATAGTATGAAAGTTAAAATTTTCAACTACATTTTTCTAAAATTAAATTGAAATTGTAAAGATTTATATCTGCTTAATATTTAATGCAATTTACAAAATTTTACAATAGCAACAATTGTTTATTTATCTTTTTTTACAATTTCTCATTTTTTAGAATGACTAAATTAATGTACTTAAGATTAATTATTTGTTTTATGAACAACAAATTTTATGCAGATTATAGATCTTTAGAAAATGCATGTTTTGTCTAATAAAAATTGATTTAAAAATTTTTGTAAAATGCCTAAGCTATATAGTAGAGGTTACAGATAACACAATAAATTTTTCTGATCGCTGTTACCAATCCCATCCAAATGCTAAATGGATTTAAAAGCCCAACCCAATGAAATTTGGAAATTAACCCATATTCATTCATTTAACTACAACGTTCTTATTTAAACATTTAGTCTGTAAAAAAATATATAAATTCTTGTATTTTGCTAACTACTGTTAGTCTTCTAATTTTTATCTTAGAGACATTTCCAGCACATGCCCACTTTTAGCTTTTGAAATACTAAACTAATAAAACGTTGTTTAGTGAAATGATTGTATGGTGCATTTTTTCCTTTATACTAAAGCCACATTCTTGCAATGTTATTTAAAGCAAAAGGCCACAAATTGACGTGCAATCATGCTACTATTAAAAGAAACAACAATGTTTTAATCACAATTGGTATTTTCATTAAGGGTATATAGAGAGATATAATCATACTGCTAAGATTTATCATTTAACACTAAATAAAAAAGGAAAAAGCACAACAAACAATAGTCTTGTCAATAATACATCTTATTCAGCATGTTCTTCCAATATTTCAAAATACCAAAGGTGAGAAAATTTAGAGGAGCCTCTATTCCAACAAAATTTCCTAAGATGAGCATGAAAAAGAATTATGTTCATGAATAACATATTTTTGTTGTTAATGTAGCTATAAGCTTTTGTAGTATACTTATTTATGTGTGCTACTGATGCGTGTTTCAACATATTTATTTTAAATACAGTGATTATTGAAATATTATGTCGTGAATAATTTTGTAAGGAATCGTATACTATTGCAATTGTACTTCCACATATTTCTTTTGATTTAGAAGTTGTATTTTTATCACTGGCAACACTGTCATATTCAAAAAGCTGATCTCTTTATTTAATGTTGGAAGGGCATCATTCTTTTAGAAGACCGAAACCTTCAGTCAGTCGAAATATAACATAATCGTTATAAAATAGTCAAAAGAAATTTTAAAATAACCTCTGTTGTAAGCCATATGCTATCGTATAATTTATTACAATCGGTAAAAGGAATTAATGACACATAACGAGCACACTGTTCTGGAGTGACGTCGAAATCGTTTAAATTTATCTGTGGTGGTTCCAGTGGACGTATAAACCTTGTTAAACACACAGTTTTTCCCATGGAATCTATGGCAAACACAGAAAAATTATTTTGTGTATAACTTTCATTATAATCCTCGTTCCATTTATTGAGATGTTTCTGAAGATATGGAGGTTCACTACAAGGCAGTTCATTCTAAAAAATACACATAGAAAATGTATAACGATTAATTTGCAGCAATAATATTACCATATCAATTGTTAGTTTTGGAAAACTTGGTTCAACTTTTAACTTCAAATTCAAATATATATAATTCTGTTCATAATTTAAAAAAATTGGTGACTTTACTAAAAACAATCCTTCCATCTACAATTTTATTAATTTTTTGAAGGAATTATTTTTTTTAACTACTTACTTTACCACTGTAAACGATCGCAGACAATGAAATTTTAATAAATCCTAACCAATTAGATCCAAGTGATTGACCATGTTTATCAACAATATTTGTAAATACATTGATTGTAATGGAGTCATTGAGTGCGTTAGGGCTCATGTAATCTATGTTAGTTATGCTAAAAAATACAAAAGGAAAATAGTTATGTTTGATAAATATATATTTTAAAAAAATCTTAATATTCAATAAAGATGCTAAAGAAGTTGAATATAAAAACACACGCCAGTAAGAATAAATGCGTTTTTGAAATGACAATTTTCTTTCGTAAACATAGAACCAGTTATAAATCGTACTTTGTTATCGTTACTCTTAACAACAGTTGTTAATAAAGTTGTAAAATGAATCCAGAATTTAGACTATCTGCTTCTGGGCTTCCGGGCTGCAACCGCGTCACTGGTATAACTGTCGACGTTTCGTACCCACATTGTGTGAAACAGTTTCAGTGCGACAGACAGTAGCAATATTTGAGCCCTGAAGGTGTCCCATACGAGTGGGTACGAAACGTTGGCAGTTATACCAGTGACACGTTTCCAGCCCGGAAGGACAGAAGCAGATAATATGGACCACGACCGCGGAAGTCTACGTCCCAGATTATCCAGAATTTAGAATTTTTCTGCAGTTATCTGAAGACATATTTTCAAAGTATTTCAATTCTCTAAATGAACTTAAACTTTGAACGTTCAATGTTGTCTTCAACGTACATCCCAAATTTCACACCAATGTGGTAAATTATTCAGTACATAATAACCTGTTTCATATATTTCAGGTAAAATACATTTTAATACCAAAAGTCTTCTAATGCTACCTTGTCTATCATGTTCAGTTTTATACGTTTGTTATGTATTGAATAAGTGTTATTATTTTAGGACAGTTTCAATTAATGCTTCTACAATTATAGCTTTGGACACTATATTTTAAGACTGTTTTCTGCTCGTTGCGGTCAGGTTCAGTAAGTACTTTTTTTATGTTGCAGTGGTAATTTTGGGTGTATTATATCGGTGTTTTATTGGATTGACAGCACTGTTAACGTTCGCACTGAGCGAGAATAAAGTATACTTCTGCTTTGTAATTAGGCCACTTCAGTGCAAGAATATAGCTGATGATATTCCACTGATCTGATAATTTTTTATGACACTAGGTCATTGACCATGTGTATTCATTAAAAACTGGTAGGTAAAGAATAGGAATATATTTCGAAATTTTTATCATCTTCTAATCCACTTGGTATTTATTACTTTTATTTTATGGCATTTTCCACTGGTTTCCTAGTAGAAAACGCCATGAAACACATAATAGAATAGAAGATGCTAAAAATTTCGAAATACGATCCTATTCTTTAGTCTCTGACAAAACAAAAGCATATAAATATCTTTCATTTAATTTATATTAAATCATTATGCCCAAGACTTTGAGACAGAATCCACATCTCCACATTGTGCACAGCACATGGAACATGTATTAATAGTTTGAGTATGAGTGATCTATTGCATAAAGGATTTCTGGAACCTTTCTGAAAGCTAATCCCACAAAATAAATCTTTAGTCTTAAAAATTAAGTCGAAGTTGAGAGACTATAGTGTCTGGAACAACACTTTTCACTGATTTGGTTTGAATGCGCTTGTCCCGTAAAATTGAGCATAGGGTTCTGAACAAAAATTTTTTCTCAAAATTAGTTTTAGTTTAACTTTCAAAAATTTATAGAAATACTGTGCTTTGTCCGCCTTGATATATGGTATGCGTTAGTATAATACTATCATAGTCGGACACGACAGTCACTATAACTGTCACATTGCTAGATGTCTGACAACTTCTTGATTTTTGTGTCAACCATTCATTCCATTGGCATTTCAATTGTTTGGTTCATATCTCACTCAGCATAAAGATACGTCTACACATACGCAATACTTCAAGTAGGTACCAGAAATTAATACGGAACCTATGGTAATCCATATTTCTCATGCCGAACAATCCTACAGACAAAGGGTAGTAGGAAAGTTTTGCAATACAGCTTTGTTTATTTAATTTTTTCAAAGTAATTTCCTCTACACTCAATACTCCTCTCCATCCTCTGAAACCAATCTTTAAACCAGCTCTGCCATGTTTCACTAGAGAGAGACGCACACTTGTTGTCCCAAGCCCGCAGAAGGTCCTCATCACTGGAAAATCGCCTTCCTTTTAGCTTCATTTTCACATGCGGGAAGAGTGCAAAGTCGCAGGGAGCAAGATTTGGACTGTAGGGAGGGTGCTCGAGAAGTTTCAATCCTGTCGTGGTCAAATATACGGTGTAGGCTTTAGCGCAACGAGCTGGAACATTATCGTGATGGAGAAACCAGGTGTCCATTCTTGACTTTGGCCGCAGGTTTTTCATAGATCCAATGACTTTGGACAGGCACTGTTCAGTATACCACTTAGCTGTGACTGTCTTCTGTGTGTCCAAAACGACGCGTTCCACAATTCCACTCGATTTGAAAAATACAGCTATCATTTTCTTCTTTACATATCGGGATTTTCTGACAACTACGGGTGTGTCCTCATCATCAAAGACCCAAACTTTGTTTTGAGCTTTGGTCGGCACATCCTAATAGTACAGCCAAGTCTCGTCACTTATCACGATGTTGTTCGCATACCGAGATTGTCCCTTATTAAACTTTTGTAGCATCTCCCGGCACCAAGTCCCACGTCGTGTCATCTGCTCTTCAGTCAGTCGATGCGGCACCCAGAGAGAACAAAGTTTCTTCACGTGCGAATGATGATGCTGAATCGAACTAATTGCTGGTGCATTTAGGCTTGAAGTACCCTCTATCTATTAGTAGGTCACTCGCCTATCCTTGCCAAGCATTTTCTTCACAGTAGTAACGTTTTCCTCCGTAACTGACGTTCGTGGCCTTCCAGTCTCTCAGTTAAATTTACCCCTTGGAATTCTCTATACCACCTGAATATCGTTGTGCGACGTGGACAAACATCACCTAGTGCAAGAGTCATTTCTTCGAAGCACTGGTCTATGTTTAAACCACGCACGAAATTATAACGCAAAACTACTCTTATCTCATTTCGTGACCACGATGCCATCGCAAGCACTTTACACTCTGCTAATGAATAGCTGAGCCCATCGACATGGCGCGGCGGCTACTATGTACGTATGAACATGTCTCAACATGTAGCAACAAGCAGCTTCCTACGATTTATTGTTGCCTTATATTGCAAAACTTTTCTAGTACCCTTTGTAATATAAAATGCGGTCATATTATGATTCATGTAGTGCCGATTCGTATTCAATAATACGGAAACAGGATGCATTTCTTTATCATTGATCAAGCCAAGACGTGTTTGCTGCATTTAAGCATTTACTCACCTAACCACAATTTTGTAAGGCAATGTTAAAATATCCGTAGTAGTATTATATTATGCAGCCTCTAGCACACCCAATCTTTGTAAAATTAGACTATTCTAAGCTAATATGTGAGAAAAAGACGTTCATATGCTCTTATGTAACATGAGTATAGTATTCAGTCCTGACAGAATCACTTATATATATATATATATATATATATATATATATATATATATTGTATATATATATTCATCAAATTCTACTCAACATCCCTGATATGGAAACACAGAACAGGTTCCATTAAAAGGAAAATAAAATGAATCCCGCTTTTGCAATTAATTGTTAAAAAATAATAAATTTATGAAAATAAACGTTTATATAAACTAAATTTTATCACTTTAAATCTTGATTTAGGTTTTATTCTATTCTGTAAATTATTGAAATAAGTATTTTGCATAAATTACCTTAATGGAAAAATCATTTTTTCTTCCCAAATTGGATTCACTCCTTCTTTGCTTGTCGTTACTAATGACGTATCGTCGTAATTAACTTTTATATAAGTAGATGAGGGTTGAGCGTTGATAGTTTCGGGACTTGACCTAGCCTTCATTGACTTTTTTAAAGATATCTTGCTAGGAATATTTAAAGCTGATACAATACTGACATATAATTTAGAAGTCGCTTGTGGAAAATTTGCAAGATTGTCATTTGTTTTCACCATTCCCAATTGAGGCAAAGGTTTACTAATATCTGGTCTAATTTTAAACCAATTCAGAATGTTGGTGACCAATACTTTTATCCAATTCCTGTATTTGAATATTTTTAATATTAATATTAAATATTTAAATTTACTTACTGAAAATATAATAATAATCTTTCGTTGACAACATCATCGTATGTAAAGTTATTTGGAGTGTTTCTGCACTGTTGGAAGACTTTAATATGCAATTCTTTTAAATACTTTTGACCATTGAAAATTCTTCCATAAATATTGTCTTCTTCATTTGGTTCTAAACGATATTTCTTTTGATCATGTCTAATTCTTTTTTGATAAGAAGTTAGAACATTTGTAGGGATCTCCTTTATTCTGTTAGGTACTACCATACCTGCAAATTCCGGTTCGTTACTGTTGCGTAATTGTAGTATGCGAAACCTAATATTATCTTCAATGTCTGAACCATTGTAAAATATTAACCGTCCTAATTCGGGATTACATCTAAAGAAAAATATTTATTTAAAACTTTATTTAATCGTTCATGCATTTGTTACCTAAAATACTTCTTAGGTGTTTCGTTACAGTTTGAATTATTATTCTTGTATGCATCAATATAATCAAATAAGAGGGAATTGCTAGGATTTTGTGGGTCAATTTCTGCTCGATTAGTCCACTGAACAAGTTTAGATACATCTAAATGACCTTCAGTATCAAGCACACATTCACATGGATTTGTTGTATCAGTAAAACCCTCATTTGATTCACAAGACACTGTATAAGTCAGATAACCAGATGTATTAAAAATTTGCGCTTCTGGCGTATAAAAATTGCATATTGCACTCAATTCATCAATTACACATCCACTGCCAACTCCTTCATGATTATAATGAATTAATTCTTTTTTCTCAAATGTCGCATTAAATGATTTTATTTGTCTAGAAGTTAAAGTAGAAATATCAATGTTCAAATTAGCCAATTTCCTTTTCATCATAGTACTCGGCTGTTCGTATAATTGAATTGATACATTCTTAGGCATATCTTTAATTTGTAGCGAAAATGTTTCGTTAAATATACAAGTAAATTCATCATTAAGATTAACTTGATTAGACTTACAAACGTCAATTTCATTAAATAGTACCTTTAAATAAAATTTCGTCGTTCTAACAGCTTGTCTTCTTAAATTTTCCAAATTATTTTCAACTTTATTAGTTACTTCGTTTCCGAGATCAATATCAAATGATATTGTAGGTTCACCTGGCGGTTTGAAGGCTTCTATTAACTCCCTCGCAACATTTTCTCGTATTTCTTCTTCATCAATTAGGTTATATGGTTTTTTGGGCTTCTTTAAAGTTTTGTTATCTGACCATACTTTCAATTCATTTTGATATTTGTGTAAATTTTCTTGATATTCTTCAGTTTTCTCTCGAATTACTTCCGAAGTTATTTTGTTAATATTTTCTTCTAAATCTTTTACTTCATTCTCATATATATTTTTTCTTTTATAAATTAATAACTTGATGTTCGTACTAGAAAACTTCTTGTCTTTACGTATATTTTTGATAACTTTCCATGTTTGCAATATATCTTTTAACAATTGTCTATGCTCCAGACCTTCACTAATCTGTAATTCGCGCAATTTTTTTATTTCTTTAAAATTGTTTGTAGGTTCAGCATCTCCACAATTTAGTGCTTTACTTCTTAAAAGTTCTAATTTTTTACTTATTCTTTCTAATTTATTGCTAAAGGATTTTTCCTTATATTTCTCATAAAACTGCAGTAATCTTCTTTCAAAAATGTGCTCAATGCTAAAAAGTGGATGATGTTGAAATTTTATTTGTGAAACATGAATTTCGATAGTACTGGGATTATGTATATGAATAGAAGATAGTTCTTCACCAATTATCGTGTTTTTTGGTGTTACAAATTCTGTACTAAATTGTTCAGAATCATTGAACATTGGTCTGTAACAGTAACCAGAAATAGGGGACTCTATTGTTTTTAGTTTTCCTTCACAGTTAAACCATTTCCTAAAATATTAGTCTATTCAATAATAAAGCATTATAATGTCATACTACATAATTACATATTATCGATTAATAACCTTTCTTCCAATAATTTGATATTGGAATTTTTTTTTTGTTTTGGAACGTAAAAACCTTCATCCGATAATAAACGGCCATTATTCTTTAACTTTTCGGATGCGCTTCCGCGTTTACTAAAATAAATACAATTTCTCTCAATAAAAGTAAGTGAATTAGGTCGATGCATATGAAACGTCATTTTAATCTTTCTTTCGGAATTGTTGGGTAATATTGTGTGATGTGGTAAAAAGATAAATTTATACTTTCATAATCATACAAGCCTGTATGATTCATCATAAGAATCAATGCACGCCATCAACATAAGTTTCAGAATAACTAATATTACTTTCTTAAAATACCTAACCACATACAGCGCAATTACTAGAATTTTTAATATCATTATGAAAATCACTAATACAATGCTGACACGAAAGCTAAAAGCGTCTATATGCCCTTGCTTATTTTTTGCCATTAGATATTTAGACAATTAGCTGATACCTAACACATGGATCAATAAGTCCCGAGATTAACAATGAAAACAACATTTTTTTTGCAAAATTTTTTTTTATTCATCAACATAATCACCTTTTAGGGTGATACAATGGTTTCAACGCTTTTCCAATTTTTCAATACCATGTTTATAAAAAAATTTATCTTTCGCTTCAAAATAAGCTTCAGTTTCAGCGATGACCTCATTTGAGCCAAATCTTTTTCCCTGGAGCATTTTTTTAAGATCAGCAAAGAGCCAGTAGTCACTGGGGGCTACATCTGGCGAATATGGGGGGTGGGGAAGCAGATCAAAACCCAATTCGTTCAATTTTGCCATTGTTTTCATCGACTTGTGGCAGGGTGCATTGTCTTGGTGAAAAAGGATTTTTTTTCTCTGCATTTGCGGTCGTTTTTTTGCGATTTCCTCCTTCAAAAGCACCAGTAAGTCAATATAATAATCACTGTTGATCGATTTACCTTTTTCGAGGTAGTCAATGAAAATCACGCCATGTGTATCCCAAAAAACTGACGCCAGGACTTTGCCAGCTGACTGCTGCGTTTTCGGACGTTTCGGACGGCTTTCGCCAGCTGTGCGCCACTCAGATGACTGCCGCTTCGACTCTGGAGTGTAGTGATGTATCCATGTTTCGTCCATGGTCACGTAACGATGCAAGAAATCTTTTTTGTTGCGAGTAAATAGCGATAAACAGCTTTCTGAATCATCGACTCGTTGCTGTTTTTGTTCCATCGAGAGCAATCGCGGCACCCACTTGGAAAAAACCTTTTTCATGCTCAATTTTTCATGAAGGATAGTAAATACACTTCCATATGATATCTGTGTCATCTCAGCAATCTCACGGAGCTTCACTTTACGATCTTTCATTATAATTTTTGTCACTTCACTCACATTTTCCGGTGTAACGGCTTCCACAGGTCTACCCGAGCGTTCCGCGTCATTTGTGTCGGTACGACCACGTTTAAACTCGGCAAACCACCGACAAATCGTTGCTTTTGATGGACAAGAGTCCGGGTAACATTTTTCAATCCATTGTTTTGCTTGCGTGGTGTTTTTACCCATTAAAAAACAATGTTTTATCAGAACACGAAACTCGGTTTTTTCCATTGTTTAAACAAACTACAAAACGATTTTACTCCAACCTCGATAACTCAGCTGTTTCTGGTCCGATCGACTTAAAATTTTGACACGTTTCAAGTAAAGGTTAGTACTCTAGAAAGACGTGATTACTGGTTTACTACGAGCGCCATCTATGGGTTAGTCTCGGGACTTATTGATCTATGTGTTATTATGTGCGCTGATTCTTATCATGAATAGCCTGTAATCCATTGCATATACGTTTTCCGGATCTTACTTCTATTTGCTTTTGACGTTTCTTCAGAAAGCATCTAAAAACCGATGTCAAATTTTTTTTCTTTG
This sequence comes from Dermolepida albohirtum, assembly GCA_031893035.1. Lineage (NCBI taxonomy): Eukaryota > Metazoa > Arthropoda > Insecta > Coleoptera > Scarabaeidae > Dermolepida > Dermolepida albohirtum. Next base: position 135,382 of record JAVIWB010005838.1, read on the forward strand.
TTACTTGCCTAATTATTGCTTAGCTTAAACTGTATTTACGTCACTCCGATAAACTGTGTCTGTACTGGTGGTGTTATTGCGTCTCTCTCGGTGTTTTTCTACCCCCAGCGTCAACTTCCTTGTGTTAGTTTGTGTTCAGCTTTTCGAGTTATTGCGACTTTTCAGTATATTCAGTGATTCCTAAATTCCTCTTCCTCAAGTATTTTATTGTTTTTATAATCGATACAATATCATTCATTCTCAAACAAGCGTTCTGCTGCAGCTAACTTATCCATATGTTAATGTTTGCTACCTTGTTTGTGTTTTTTTACTATCCTCTGGATGCTTCTTTCTATCTGTCCAGCTATTTGTGTAGCTTTTTCACACTGACAGTCAAGTTGGCATAGGCCATTAATGTGTTCATCGGAGCAATACGGAGTTTTGCAAGACGAAGTAAAAATGAGATAAGCAGAGCAAATGACATCAGTCTTTAAATACTAAATAATACATAAATTAATATTACATGACAATCGAAGCAGTACATTTCAGTGGTTAATCATAAAACTTCAAAGCCTTCCCATTTAACAACAATTTCAGTAACAAAAAACTATAAAAACATGGTGGAATGTACACAAACTGATCATGCTTTTTTACTCAAACAGTTTCTGAATTTTGCAATTTAAACTGTGAAAACATCTAACATATTTACGTCCTACAAATTATTATTTTTTAAAATATCTGAAGGCCATCTTATAAAGAAAATCATTTCTTAATGAAGCAGAGGTTAGAAACAGCGCTAAAACTTTTGTCATCATAAATTTAGAATAATGACCCATGTTGGCAAAACCGTATTCAAGAAGGTGAAAATTATTTTCATTAATCAAAATTTATTTTCTAAAGCTAAAATTTAGATACTCATTTCACAGGCACCTATCAAAATATTATACATCGTCATGCATGTTATTAACACACCTCTATATTCTATTTAATATAAATATTATACTTTTAGTAGAATATATGTTAATATTTGGTAAGGCAAAGCAGATTTATATTTATAAGAGCATGAAAATTACAGTAACTGTATTTATTAGATATTATGTTCAGTAACTTAGACCTAAATCAAATAAGTAACGATTTTTTTTATAAAGATAAAATATTAATTTCATTAAACATTGCTTCATTGCGTTAATTATTAAAAAAATTATTAATATTACAGCATCTTTGGAATTGTGTTAAAATAGTTATACATATTGACAAACTTCGTTTTGTGTTTTCAAAATGGTTGAAAGAAAGTAGAAATCTAGGTATACAAAATTAGACAATAAGCCTGTAAATGTGATATAATAAACATTTTTTTTAAGTTTTATTATTTTCAAAAAAGTGTGCTAATTAAATACAGACTATTTCATGTCCCCACCTGTATGGATACCAAAGAGAATCCTCCATTGCCAATTCTAAAAAGTCCTGTAAAATTTCCGGCGGTGTATTTTGTACCACGTCATGAAGTTTATCCTTATTAATTTCCTCTATTGCTTCGTCATTGTTAATAGATATTTGCTCGTCGGTAGTCTTAAATAGAAAAGAATAGTGTATATTAATTTTATAGTATTAAATATTGACAAATACATATTAAGCCAACATTCCAAAAATTTACAACCGATATTAGCGGACAATTTTCTAATAATCGAGACTATAAGTTAATGTTTATTATACACATTTATAATTTAGTAGTAGCATAGTTTTAGTATTAATGATACTTAAAATTTACTTAATTTTATTGTTATTTAGTATTTAATTAAATTCCCTTTATTTGTTCTTGTCGTTGTAAATAATTATCTACTATCATGAATATTGGCAAACGTCTTCGCACAATTAATGGATGATCAAGTACAATGAATGTTTGTTTATTTTACACAGTACGGAAATATCATCATCCATTTTATATATATGTATATATATATATATATATATATATATATATATATATATATATATATATATATATATATATATATATATATATATGTATATGTATATGTATATATCAGTTTTAGGTATAATAAAAGAAATAAAATAAATCAAAGAGGGCTAAATTTCTTATAATAGTATTTTATTAAAAAAAATTAGTGTTTTGTTGCACCACCTTTTGCTTTGATTGCTGAATGTATGCTTCTTGCCATACTACATACAATCTCTGGTTAACACATTCGCGGACTAAAAATTTCAGTGAGCTGTAAAAAATAGACAATCAATTATTTTTAAAACTAGTTATACTCGTAATATCCGAAATCTAATTGCACTTATTTAAGTTTATGTTTAACATGAATAAAAAATTGGCTTTAAAAATTGAATGCTTTAGCATTCATGTCATTTTTCTTCACTATGAAAACAAATGCTATAGCATTCACGTCTGCGAACGTGTTACTTCAGGTAATAAATAATGTTGAACAAACCACCAGGTTGGTAGTGACGTACAGCTTCACCTGGAAGACTGGATAGGTGCGAATTATCGTTTCTGTAGATTCTAACGTAGAAAAACGATTTAGAAATTTATTTAGACCCGTCAAAGTTAACAATCCAACCTTGCGACGCATCTTCGTGCCCCCCTCCCCTCAACGAATTCATGTCAGTCACTGATTACCCGGAGGATTGTTCAACCGTAATCATCAAGCTGGTTTAAGAACAGAAGAAGAAACTAATTTTAGGAATCAAAAAGTATGAAAATTTGATTGATGATGAGACTGGACAAAGTTTGTATTCTGGGATAAATTCAATGTAAGGGTACGTACTTTTACTCTTATAAACGTAAATAACTCGGATTATCACAGATCAGAAGTAACATACATAGAAGTAACATACTGAAGTTAAATCAGAACTTCAGTATGTTACTTCTTCCTGCCTCCTACGAACAAGTTGAGCGTCAGAAGGAAAAAAGGAAAAAAATTATTCGTTAATGTATTTTTTATTCTTTTAAAAATGTGATAATCCGAGTTATTTACGTTTATAAGAGTAAAAGTACGTACCTTTACATTGAATTTATCCCAGAATACAAACTTTGTCCAGTCTCATCATCAATCAAATTTTCATACTTTTTGATTCCTAAAATTAGTTTCTTCTTCTGTTCCTAAACCAGCTTTTTGAACAGATATGATTATCCCATCTTGTTCGAACTCGCATGCATTAAGAGCGCCATCTTCTCTTGTCGTATCTTTCGTTTTCGCTGACTTTTTTATCTGTTAGAAAACGATTGTTTTCTGGCATCGTTTAATAGTAGTACGGACTGCACATTGCGGACACTTCAGTTTCTTCACTATTATAACAATTTCCTTTTTTTATGAATAGAGCAGGAGCATTTAGCACAATTGGCGTGTTCAAATGTTGCCCATGTTTTAGACATTGTGCGTAGCATTTAACTATGAAGACAGTGTAGAGATGCAACCCAATATAGGAAATTCGTTTGCAAAGACCAATAATGATACATTCATCATTTATATTTGTGCATACAATCTTGAATATATTCAGCGCTCACTTTAGAATTTAAAGGTAAATATCGTGTTTTCCCAGAAGTATCTAATACATATGAGCATAGCTGTATTTACTGTTTATGTACCGAAGAATATGTATCACGAGGGATGTAAAAACTCGAAAATATAATCAAAAACCAATTTAATGACTTTTTTATCTGTTGTTATTCCACAATCTAATCTCCAAAATTCAGTTTGAAGGAACTTTTTTTTGTAGAAATACACGTTAATTAATACCGACTTTCAAATTCGATCATGCATTATAATAATTTTTTGAAGTAAGTTAAATATTTTAAAAAGTAAAATATTCTTTATTAAGCAAGCACAACTCCAATAAGAGGGCAACTAAAAATATTCTTGGATAATTTGAAAATGATGCCAAAAAAATAGAAGTTGTTATCCTTTTTAATATATTCGAAATAAACACAATGTTTTAAAACTCCTGGAAAGCTTATTTTTAATTTTTGTTTCACTTTTCTAAGTAATTGCGATGTTAGATGCACGTTTTTAACAAATTCATTTCTGAGAAAAAAATTTAGACAATGTCGAATGTGGTTATTATAACTAATGCAGACTGCATTATATTCACATAAACTAATAGGAGAATTTCTATATACTCAAATAATAATAGTATTTTGAATTCCCGGATAAACAAGCTTACGTAGCTGTGACGTAGAAGTATTTATGTATTTATATAAAATTTGATAGAGCAATTATTAATATTACACGTCGAATCCCCTTCGTTATTATTAATGTAGATTTAAATATTTCAAATCTAAATATAACTCTTTGTTTTACTTTACACTCATAGTTTTTATAGCCATAATTTCAAGCATATGTTTATCACTTTGACTTACTAAAGTAGATCCTGAGCAACAAAAAATTGCTTAGAATTACTCTATGTTTAATTCGTTAGATGGAGTATTGTAAAAGAAAAACATTCTAAATGTAGTTCTAATGCTACTAGTTTTTGTTTGTTCCCCAACGTTTTCACACTATGGATACAAATAAGTGAATAATTTTAATTAAAAATGTATAATTCTCTATTAAAAACTAGATTAGCTGTATCATAAAATGTATATATGTATATAAAAATATTGGTCTGGATTCATATTTTTGTTACAAACAGTTTTCAAAATTTATTTTTATTCTTTATATATACAAGATTCCTTTTAATTTGTTTTTTTTTCTTGATAAATAATCGCCGAATTTCATATAAAGCGCAGTAATGTGTACCCTATGAATACTAAAAATTATCAAATGTAAACATCCGATTACAGCAGAGCATGCTTATTTCCATTTAACAACGTTAAAAACCTCCAATAACTATATAAAAGCGGTTATTATTTAAAACTACAAAAAAATTTTGTATTTCAACATCGAATGTCATAAAAGTTTTTGTACGCATAACAAAAATAATTTCATAATTAAAAAATGTTTAATACTTCATCGGGTCTCATTACCTTCTTATTTTGGAAATAGGTTCAACTAAATTTTTTGTAAAATTAGTAAAAATATTTTACCATCTTTCCAATAATGTTTTCTCCAATGATTTCTTATGGAGAAGTTATGGTTCCTGATTTTTTTTTTTTTTGAGATATTTCTATGCGTGTTCAGTCGGATTTAAATCCGACGACTGAGACGATGAAAGTATATTATAAAGTAACCATTCTTGATGATTTCTTGCGTTTCCATGCAAATACTGTTTCAAAATATCTAAATCTACTTATACTCATACTAAACTACCCACGCCAGTCGCCATCATAGATTCTCACATTATTGATTTGATTATTATATTATTGATCTGATTCTGTTTTGCAGTAGATAAACGTTACTGATGAATGGTTTATCACATATATTTATTTTTGCAATTCATCTACGAATTAGTTGCAAATGTATGGCTTATGGTGAAGAAATATGTGCATCTTAGGATGAAGTGTATAAAAACTAGTTTTTTTAACATTGTTAAGTGGAATAAATATGATATAAATATCATAATTAGACGTGGCTTGCAAATATACAAAACTTATACTATATATTTGCAAGCCACTGATATAGGTGTTGAAGACTGTCAAATGTCAACTAACTATTTCAGCCATACGAGGGTAGTTTGACAAGTAGTGAGAATGGAAAAGAAAAACGAATTTTTTAAATACAAAGTAATTTTAATTTTTCAATATATTCTCCTAAAAGAGCAATACATTTATTCCAACGGTGCTCCAATACCCTTATGCCATCTCTAAAATGCGATTCCGGAAGGCTTGCAAAATACTCATTTACGAAGATGATAAGCTCCTCGTTAGACGAAAATTTCATTCCGCCTAGTGCCGTTTTCAATTTTGGAAAAAGGTGGAAGTCGGAAGGGGCTAGATCCGGCGAATAAGGCGCATGCGGTACTAATTGCAAATGCAACTCGTGGATTTTGGACATCGCCACTGTGCTGGTATGTGAGGGAGCGTTGTCTTGGTGAAACAGAATCTTTTTCTTTGCTATTCCTGGCCGTTTAGCACGAATCTCAACATTTAATTTTTGTAGAAGTTCTGCATAATAATGTCCGTTTATTGTGGCACCTTTCTGAAGGTAATCAATGAGCAAAATGCCATTTGAATCCCAAAAAATTGATGCCATCACCTTGTTTGCCGAGGTGCAGAACCACGTTCTAACCATTGTTTCGACTGTTGTTTAGTTTCGGGTATACTGTAGTGTATCCAAATTTCATCGCAAGTAATAAATCGCGTACAAAAATCAACCGGATTCCGCTTATAAATGTCCAAACACTCATTGGAAATGCGCAAACGAGTGAACTTTTAATCAGTCGTAGGCAATCGCGGCACCCATCTTGCCGAAAGCTTGTAAAGGCCCAATTCTTTCGTTAAAATATGGTGTACGCGTTCTGTTGAAATGTTTACCATGTCACCTAATGTTTCCCGTAACTCATCTTTTATTTCGGTAGTTTTCATACCCTTAATTACGAAGTATTTAATCACCGCACGATACTCTGCTTTTTCCATTTTAACAAAACGACGTGTTGCTTCTTTTTCAATCAGCTGTCAAAAATAAACTAATCAACCGATTTATCTAAATATCGGAATGTAAACATATAAATAGGCAACCTAAATTACAGTGCATTTGTTTTACCAATTAGAGCGCCACCTATGTGTCATTCTCACTACTTGTCAAACTATCCTCGTATTCTGCCCATCCCGTCACGCTATAGATTTTACTCAATTTGAAGAATTCTCAAACTTGGTACAAGATTTATCACAGGTAAAGATTACAACTCAAAGCAAAGTTACTGGAGCGCACCGCTCATTTACCAAAAAAGAAGATTACAAAGTGTAGTAAAACCCAAACCTTTATTTTACTTCAACGGATGAAGCAACGTATTTTCCTAGTGATAGGAATAAACCACATGGCCTTATCGATTTCGGTGATACAAAAAAAAATTCCAAAATAAAATCTTTCAGTAAATCTTCGACGTATCATCAGATCATTCACCAGTCCTGATTACAATTAACTCCGAAGTCCTCCAACGAAATCAATCTTCAACTTTATGAAACCAACATACTAATTGGGAATAATTGAACTTGTAAGACATAATCCAGACCTGAGAATTACACTTAAGACGAATACTGAAATTGTCACCGCAGTTGAAAACTTATTCTTACAGTACATATGAATATATAACAGCTGTTACTTCAATCAATTTTTCAAATAATAACTTTCATATAGTTATTGTAGTTTTTTAAAGTTGTTAAATTAAATAAATATGCTGTGTCATAATCAGATGTGTGTGGTTTGTAAATATACACAATTCATACAGTGTACTTCCAAGCCAAGACCATATTTTTTTCTATTATTTTCTAATCGTTTCAGGTCGCAAGAAATAAACACAAAATAAAATCATATCACTCCTAAACTGAAGATCCTATTAAACAATCACAAGAATAAGAGAATTCGTAACTACCTAGAAAATCTAATACCAACTGAGCCCACGAAATATTCATTATGGAGGGCTGCAGAGAAAATAAATCGACCAATTATGACTAATCCTCCAATCAATCTAGAACGCAGAAATTTGTCTGGAAGTATGTAGAAAAAACCAATACTTTTGCAAAACATTTAACTCAATTTATGTACGCCTTCTTCGAATATTCGTATCAACATGATCCACCACTACTAATAGTCCTCACATTGAATGAAGTCAGAAACACTATTAATTTCAAATTTAACCCCAAAAAGTCAGACACTATTTAATCTCCACCACTATTCTAAAGAAATTACCAGAGAAAAGTCTAAGATCTGTAGTTCAAATCTTTAATATCACCCTCAGAACAGAACACTTACCGGCCCAGTGGATGGTGACCCAAATCATTCCCATTCTCATGCCTGGCAAACCCATGAACGATGTCAAATTCTACGCATGTTACCTATTACTGTATGAAAAACTCTTACTTTAAAAACCAGAAAAACAATCACAAGACACTCAAAATTCTACAACTGGTATTTGACCATCAATTCAGGTTTAGAATTCAACATACTATCATTGAGCTAATGCATTGAATAATTAAAAATATTAAGAATAAGCTCTATTGCACTGCAGTTTTCTTGGATATCTCACAAGCCATTGACAAGGTCTGGCATCTCAGTCTACTATATAAAATTAGAATTTTATTCCCGTATAGCTATTTTCAAATCCTTCAACCCTACTTGCAAAACCGTCATTTCTCAGTTCGTATGCACCTAGTCTGATCAGAAGTTCAAAAAGGAAGTACACTGTGCGCAGCTGACCTCCCAACGACTGGTAATGCAATCACGACTACATATGCAGACGATGTAGCTATTCTTACATCATATGCCAACTCTGTCGTCGCTTCATTGCAACTTCAATAAATGGTGAATCAAAGTAACGAAAATAAAATTGTCCATATGACATTTATGACAAGAAGTGACGTCACCCCTACTATAATTCTCAATAATCACCCCCTACCACAACGGGAAGAGGTTAGATACCTATAGATGCAGTTGAACCGAAGAACGACTTGGGTTTTTACTGGGTCTTAAACTCAGTATAATGTACTAGTTGATGACCGCATATCAAATCTTGCTCGGGAAAGTTGCTCACAGAATATCTCTAAAACCAGTCTGGAACTACGGGATTCAGTTTTGAACTTCCGCTTCAAACTCTAACATTGAAAAAAATTGTAATCCCAAATTCTCCGTCTAATCACCAACGTTCCTTAACATTTCCCAAAAAATCTGATAACCCAAGACTTGAGAATTAAAACTGAAAAAGAAAATCAAAAGTTTCTCCGATAAGTACACAAAGAGACTACCTAATTGCTTAGTTGCGAACCTGGTATCAGATCCAATCTGAAGGCGAAGACTCAAGAGGTATATTCCTTTAGACCTTCCTGCAAGATTCTAGAGACTTGCTAAACATATTACACATAATTTTCATATTCTCGAGGTGTACGAAAACTTTCAAGATTGACTGAATATGTGGGATTAAATTATACTTGATGTACCAACTCTTTTAGCAATACTTTTATATAACAAGCAAAAAATTTACTTCAACATAGCAAACAAAATTAGTTATATGATTATCATTTAACAAGTTTTGCTAAGATAATACTCACTTCAATATCTCCACTTTCTTCACAAAAGAAATGATAGCAATCTGTTTTACTGTATTCCTCAAATTTTTGTATACGTTTATCAATACTTGTTTCTATTTGCATATTTTCTTCTTTCAATAGCTTCATAGTTCCCTGTACATCTAGCGTCTGCGCCTTCAATATAGATGAACCTGCGTGTTCTTTCATTAATTTAAATCGCCTCCTTATTTTATCACGATAAGATTGTGATTCTGATCTACTTGGAAAATAGACGGAATTTGAATGTCCGCTTGATTTTTCTAAAGATTGTGACATAGGTGAGCCAACCATACTTTTCGATGGTGTTGTTTTCGGTGTATCTGTGTCATCTTGAGTAAATTGTTTCTTCATTTAGTACAACGTTTACAAAAATTCTAGCTAACGAAACAAAATATGTTAAATTATGGTTAGGATAGGACTTGTTACAATATTGATTTTTTATGTATTGATACGGTTTTGAATACCATAGCCTAGCAACCATAGTCTCTTTATACAAAACATTAAAAATATCGTGCATTTTATAAATATGTTTCTAGAACATAATAGTATAATTCAAGAAATTTTGAAACGGATATGTAATTGAAAAATATTTTCCTCATATTTCGCTTTCAGGTAGTAATTCCTTTAATTACTATTTTGTAATACGCAGTGTAAATCTCAATTTATAGTAGTAGTAAGCAGAAAGTGATCAAAATTACTATAATTATTATAATAATTGTTACACAATTGTGGGCTTATTTTGTCCTGTTTTTCTTTTCCCATAATATAAAGAATTTAAATAGTTGATTTACGGTTCAGTTAAAGTCAATAACTTTCAGTTACTCTGCTATTTGTTTCATTTTGATTTATTTTTATTTTGTAACGTAACTATTTTTCATATCGATATTGCACGAAAGTACTAAATTAAATAAAAGAATTTATGAAATTATTAATTTGTACTGCAAAATATCTTTTAATTATTTGAATTGTTCGCATGTTGGCTTAAAAATTATTTCTAAAACCAGATAGAAAAAGTTACATTGCAACTTAAATTTGTCTTTTTTATATGAAAAAGAATTTTATTGTTATATATTGAACTTTACAATGAGTAATAAAAACAATTAAATACTATTCTAGAGAGATTTATTCAGACTAATTACCGTATTATAATACGAAAGCTATATACTTTCTATCATTACCATTAATGGACTAACATTATTTCTCTATTAGGCACTTTCTCTCCCTTTAATCAGTATGTAACTTGCAAACTAATTTACATGGTTTAAATTACTATACGAAATGAAACAAATACTCCCAAAGTCTATTGAAAAAGATTTTGAATTCAAATATAAAAACATACACATCTGTATTTTTTAAACCGTTGAAATAGACATTCGAAACTAATAAAATTCCAAGCACATTCAAATCAACAAATAAAATGTACAAGCTTGGCCAAAAATAATAACCATATTGTGAATTTCGTGATCACGAGAATTTCTTCGGATAAAAGTTGCTTTAATATTTTCATTGTAATTGCCAATTTTACTGGTACTCGTATTTACTATAAATTGTGCAAATGTAATGGAGTCAATTCTTAAAATATTTTGGCGTTAATCCATTTTCGAAATTGCATTTGTCTCTTAAAATAATACTTGCGCTTGACCGTTATAGGACAAGCTACTTTATCTTATCGACATTTTTCATACATAAATGAGTTATTTTTATTATCATGATGCGACTTCACTAAACTTTTCTATTGAAATATCATACTCTAAAACGAAATTTTCACCTCTCTCGTAACTAACTTTGAACTCCAACTCTAACTACATATACCTCGCATACGCGCAAACTTTTTTTTTAATAGTAATTACTTGTTGCCATTTATCAGATAGCTTGTTGATGCCTTTGATGTAGAATTCATCTGGCCTTTTACAAACTTTGAAACTTGGTTGTCTCCATCTGCAGTTGATTGAAAAAGGAAATAATCAAATGGTATAAAAACTGTTAATTTAGATTTTCTTGTTTACTCTTGTTGTATTGTTTTTTCTCTGTCATGAAAATGCAGGACATTTTCCGATAAAACTAAATATGCCGCAGTTGATATGTTGTATGTCATTGCGGTTTACAATTTCATAATGAATGATAATCTCTCCATACAAACAATAAGAGCTGGCTTCCGTGAAATTCTGATTTTGGAGTATGTTGTGGAGATTAACTATCGTTAACCCATTCACTTTTACATTGAACATTGTCGTAAATTACCCAGTTTTCATCACTAATCATATATTTAAGAAACGATTCATTTCTCTATCTTGGAAGAAGAATTACTGTTATGTATAAACGATACTGACTATCCTATTTTTTTTAATGGCAGCATTTGGTGGACTTGGATGTATTTAACTTATTTGGATAATTTTCGAATCCTTTGGGGTGGATTGATTTCCGCCAATAGTTTTAAAACTTGATCAAAATGTTGTGAGGTTTGGGTTCGCCTTCTAAGGACGAGTTTCCTGAATAAAATTTAGTGAACCAATTACACAATTGTCAGTTATTATGACTCACCACAAACTCTGCATAGATTTTACATGTCTCCACAGCATTTTACCTCCTATAGCATTACGTGTCTAAAAAGCAGTTACGATTCCTCAATTTCAAAGATGAGAAATTCCCAAAGGCGGAAATTATTTTTGACTCATCCAAATATACAATTTTAATGTTTTTCCTACTAAATAACTGATGCGTATTGTTGTAAACTTCAAAACATTAATTGTCTAAAATGATGTTCTTCAAAACTATTGTAAAATTATTGAAATTAGAAAAATCACTTAGATCCATTTTATTCAATCACACCAAAGTTTCAGCGCTTCATTATATTTAAACGAGGCCGATATATAAGCACATGTTTTTTTACCAATTCAATGTTTTCTATATATTGTATGTATTGGTAAAAATTTAAGTTATCGTATAAAATGTACAATATGGTTCTGGCGAACAATTCAAAAAATTTTGAATTTATTTAGCTGAACAGAAAATTCTTTTACAATGTACTATACGAGACAGATAAAATTAGTTCAAATAGCATGACAAGGACTTTTCTTACACAGACGCCAAAAAAAGCACTCCTTCTAAATGTAGAAGGGCATTCTGAATAACTTTATCATTCATATGTAGTCTTAAGCATATCTTTCTGCATTATTTGCGAGGAAACTTCTGCTAGCCATTGGTAATCAGCAAGTTTTATATAAATTTTTTAAAGAGTACTGAATTGTCCGCTAATACGTTATACCATACATATGTAGATCAGTAAAACTATCAACACACAAAATTTAATACGCCATTGTCCTATAAAATTTTTGTCACAATAAGATATATTTTGATTTATTAAAAAATATCAACTTAATATTCATATACCTAAAAATGGCTTATCTACATATGAAATAATTTTAGAATAGTACTGATACTTCAATTTATTTTGGGCTTTCGTTTCGTCGACTCTTGCAAGAGTCGTTTTCTAAGCTGATGACCTTCACACAGGTTAGAAAGGGTATGTAATCCCTTTCTAAACTAATTGTCCTTCAGTTTCAGTGCAACTGTTGGAGCTGTTTCGCGTTACTAGAGTGCCATGTTTACGGTCGAGTGGTTTTGAAAGAAGGATTTACCACGTGTTGTGTAAAGAGTAGTCGTCATTGTGGATGTTCTTAGATTTCTTTGAATTTAAGGATTTTGCGGCATAGAATCTGGTCAGAATCAAATTGAATTTGGAGTCGGTTTCCAACATTAACTCTGCAAGTGTAGATCCAACCACGCGCAGCGTTCTAGTGCAACACTCTTGTTCAGTAACACGAATGCCAACCAAAATTGTTTGTCTCCAACTTGCAAAACAGCCACACGATCATGGAATCTTGTAGGCACCACAGATTTCTAAATAGTCACGATCATACATAGGTTTTTTCAATGTTGTGTTTTAGAAAGATACTACTGATATGATCGGTAACACCCTGTATATAAGGTAAATGAACACTTTAAATAGAAATGGGTTGAGAAACGGAGCTGCACGGTCTTAGATGGAGAAACGGAAGTGAACGGTCTTAGGTTGAGATGATGATTTGTGGTGCGATAGACATGTGGCTTTTAATATTTATTACTGACTAAGGTCTTAGTTATCGAAACAGTGAATTAGATTCAAATATAGAGAAGCCTCATTTGGTTAAAAAGTTCATGACACCAAGGTTTTATGCTGAATGGTGGTGAGAAAGGGCGTTTAAGTATCTATCGGTGGTTTACGATGAGCTGTTATCTGATGATTTACCATGATGTCTAAGAAAGGAAAGAAACCCTCTGGCTCAACTTCCATAGGGAAGCCAATGGAATGCCTCCATGAAAATGTTGACGATGACTAAAAATTGTGAAACACATGACTGCACGAAACATTTATTCGTAGTAGCAGTCAACGAAATTGGAAATAAGTAGAGATTAGAAAGGTTTACACTAGGTCATTATATCATCAGACTGGTTATCAGGAGATCGGATCTGTCGGATTTGTAATGTATCGAATATATATATACTTTCTTGAACAGAGATTTGACATCAAAACTTACCAGTAAATACTGAGGACTAACTGCAGCTTCGAACAAAAGTGCAATTTTTAATGAAGGATTCGCTGTTACCAGTGTAAGGCGTGAAGAAATGACGGTCGCCCTTTATACATGTGGCAAACCCTCCTTTCAAAACAATTCCACCGCAAAGACAATGTTCTATTGATTCGGAAAACTCCTATATTACACCTTCCAAACTAACGGATCTTCAGTTTCAATGCAGCAGTATAAAGATCAACAGCGTCCCTGAGGATATCTCTTGCGAAAGCAAACAAAATGTCGGCAAGTGAGGCAGTAGTATCAGAAACAGGGTTCCAGCCTAGAAACCCAGAAGAAACTATAGATGACGACAGCGAAAGTCTACAATCCAGATTAGTACTATTATTTGTTATCCAATTTCTACGAATAGCAAGTACACAAATTATTGGTTAAATTATTAATACATTAAGAATTTTCAGAAACATAAAATTCAGAAGTATAGTTCTTTAATACATTTCTGTCAAAAAGAAATCAACTAAAACTCAACAGGAATAAACTAATTTTGAAACAGAAATTAATAACTGAATACAATAAATAATTGTCCAGATAGAGTTATTGCCTGACACCTTATTAAAATTTTAATATATCTCAGTGCAATATTGAAAACCTTAGCCACTCTTTCTGGGAATGGTTGTCTTTCTAACACTATTAGTATCATTCTCTTCTTCACGATCGCTCTTAGACAAAAAGAAAGACAAGTACCTTTTTTGGAATTTTTTTTATATTGACAGAATTTTCTTTGCTATTCTCATCGTTAATAACTCTTTCTTTTGAGCTTAACAGATCGATATAATCATATTTTTGACAGCGTAAATGGTAGCTAATTGTACAGTGTATAATCCTAATTAATAATTTAATTATGTTTTTATTATTGTCGTTAACACACCAATTGTCTATTATTACTCTCAAGTTATTACAAGTGAATACTGACTTAATATAAGGATCAATTCACAGCTCGTATATGAGGACGGGAACTCGATCCCGAGAAATCCAAGCAAAACCCAAATTAAGGTATAGGATAACAAGCTGAGTTACGTGGCCGTAAAAAGTGAGATAGTTGAGAACATCAATCGCAACTCCCTTGTATTTAGCCTTAAATAGAGTCCAAAAGAACAACAAAGCCAACTTCATCAGGCATATACAAAGAAGTCAATAGACTCCAGAAAGTCATGAAGACCACAATAGATCCGATCTATAAATAAAACCCACTCTATTGGAACATCTATAACTAAGTATATTTTAAGAAACAAAAAAAATTAATATATTGTTCCTGTGTTGACACATTTTAAAACTCTATTATTATAAATAAATGTTTTGTGTTAATACAACATACAGTGATTTAGAATAAATTATTTCTGAAATGAAATTTAAAAAAACTTACATTTTGAAAGCACAAAACATGTAAATCAGAATATTAGATATACATATGTAGATGTACATGTATGTATGTCATTCAGCGTCTGTCACTAAGCGTTTTGATTATAAAAGTTATCAATCTTCTAAATAACTAAGTAAATTGTTACCTTAGGGGACATGATAAATGCATCTTTATTTATAATTATACTTATGTATATCCTCGCTGTATTTTCAAAGCAGCAGATATCTTACTTCTTATTCAAAAGCCTATCAAAAATATTTTGAAAACAACACAAGTCAATAAGTCAAAACTGAAATATGTATTGATATAGTAGTGTTTTATTTACATTTGCACAAATATGTAAAAATAAACCCTAAAATTTTAATTTTCTGGATAAACATTGTTAATTATAGACTTTGCTTTAATGGATTAATTGTTTTTATTGACAAGGTAATGGAAAATATTGGCTTTAAATATTTAAAATAAACACAGATAAATAAGAAACTCTACTTACATCGTTTTCTATTACTTGTCCTTAGTATGTAGTAAGTTTTTAAAGAGTATTAGTGGAATATCGTTACTCATATTTGCACTGAAGTGCCCTACTATAAAACATTGGTCCACTTTATTCGCTTTTAATGCGAACATTGTAACCAAGTGGAAACCAAAACACATGAAGCATAAAAACAGTACTCAGTGCACCTGTATTAGTTGCTTTATTAAATTGCACAATTTTATAATTTTTAATAGGAAAATATATTAGTATTTTTGATAAATGTTATAAATATACATTTAAGAAAATGATTCCTACAAATTCTTCACTTAATCATTTCTCTACTACTAACTTTATCAGTTACTTATTTTTTTCCGATAAATAAACTGAATTCCATAACCTCAAATTTGATTTATTTGAGTCTTGTTATGTGGCGATTTTTTTGAATTGGAAGCAAAAGTAAATTAACAATGATTTTAAATTTAATGATACGTGAATCAATTTGCTTATTTTACTTATACATCAAATACGATAACGTTTGCGCTCTTTTTCTAAACTTGCTGTTGCTTTATTTTTGCGTTTAATCTCTAACATTCGACGAACATATTTCAATATAATTTTCATAAAGAACTAAATATATATCTGCCTATTTTTACTTCCTAATTTATTTTCACTAACTTATAATGCCAAGATTTCTCAAAGATGCTATCTTTATCATTTTAACAATTTTTCAAAAATGACAACCAGAAGCTTCTATTAGACATAATTAAGACTGCAAAATTAATACATTTACAGATATTAACTTATTGAAGTTTTACAAAATGATATTCACGAATAATCTATTAAAAGTTTTGTTCATTTTATCACTACTTGCTCTGCATAGAAGTTCTTAATTCCAGTATTGGATAAAATAAAAAGGATAAATATAATTTTTATTGTAATTTTTTCTTTGCTTTAATGTAAAATTAAAAGTTTTATGTAACATATTTTGAAAATTTCTGATCAATTATGGTACAAAAGCAGACTGGATAATTAAGAGCTAATTTATTATACATTGCGCTTTTTTCGATAAGCTTTTGCTATCTTTCGCTGAGGCGTCGTATTATTAAAATCACCAGCACAGAATTTCATGAAACAGTCCTTGGCATTGATTTTCTTGTAGAGCACTACCATTGTAAACTACGAGCAACTTTTCACAAGATTTGAAGCGCATTCCCTTTACGAAAACAAAGGCGTAAAATATGACAATCATAATTTGGTACGTAGACTTCCGCGGTCGTGGTCCATGCTATCTGCTTCTGGGTTTCCGGACTGGAACCGCGTCACTATTATATCTGCCGACGTTTCGTACCCATTTGTATGGGACATCTTCAGGGCTGAACTACTGCACTGAAACAGTTTCAGTGCAGTAGTAATAAGTAATTAATGATCTACTAATTAAACTCGTTTCTCGTCGAAAAATTCTCCTTTAGAATTGGGTCAAGTTATAATTTGCAAAATGCTTTCATCTTATTTTGTATCGTAATAATACTTTTATATTTTGGCAATGGTTTTATATCATTATCGTGCATAAATATGAACTTTTACATAATTAAGTGCAATCCTGATAAAACTGCAGACTTTTCTAAAATCGCATGATAATTTTTCTTGCGTATTATTCTATAAATTTTTGCAAATTTCCTGTTGCCTGGAATGAAAAATACTCCATACTAAGATAGAACAACCTCGATGCTTCATAGTTTGTACAGTGTAATCAAAAAAACATTCTTTTCAGATTGGGACTTCTGATGAAAACTCGAGAACGTTAGCTAAATAATTCGAACTTCAATTCCCAAACCCAGAAAACATTTTCCACTGTTTTACTATCAAATATTGAAATGGATACTGCATATCTTTCAATATTTTCTGTCTATTTTCCGACGAAAAATGGTTTACGCATAACTATTTAAGTATTCAAGTTAATCTCTTGCAAATGATACATTTGTACTTATTAAGATGCTGCGTTGTGTTAGCTGATTGAACCATGGCGCTTGTTTCACTACGATTCGTTTTGTTAATTAGTTGTACTTGGAGATCATCCACTTCCGTGGTAATTCAAGATGGATCTGGTCATGAAATGATATTCGTCAACCTCGGATTCTCGATCCTGACCAATAGTGTTATTGAGTGTACATTTTAAAATACTTTTTTTAACCAATTTGCGGATTGCATAACCTTCCTCGTATAATACAATAATAGTATCTCGTCCTTCTACACTAACTGCTTTTCTGCGTAATATTATTTAAACTAGTTTTAAAAATTAAAATATTACTAAAAACTTAAGAGAATTCAATGCTTAGTGTATACACTAGCAAACTAATCACGACGTGGCAAGAATGACATAAAACTTGTATAGAGTTGTGACTATTTAAAAATAGATAAGATCTCGGAACAGTTAATTATGTACACAATTCTGATAAACAGAGATACTTTTATATACTGCATTAGAGAGTAACCCAGGAAATATACGACTTTGTCAAAATATTGGAGCGAGACAGATAAATTTGTTTTAAATGTATTAAAAAAAAAGCAATTATAACGTGATAGGAGCGCATACACATAAGCGCAAAAACCTCTTCTAATATATATACATACAAAGACTCTCCGAAATGATTTTATCATCTGTCCTGTCTCGTATAATATATTGAAAAACAATTTATCTATCTTGCTCTAATATATAAAGTTCTATAATTCTTGATACGATGTAGGACATATGTAACTACTCGAAAGGTTCAAGAAGATTATATGTTATTGTTAGTTTTGATTTGCATTTTTCTAGTAATTTGTTTCTTCTGTATCCCTAACTGGCCAAATTTCCATGAGCGGTAGTACATATGAATAATTTATTGTTATGATTTATATTATATTGATTTACTACAGTGGTAAACAAACTACAGCTATTCTAGAATTACTTTTTAACTTTATAATATTTCTCTTCTTTACAGATGGCAAAATTATCAAGATTAAATATCTGTGGTATCAGAAGTTATGGTCCTCGCGATGAAGATGTACAAGATTTTAAATTTTCGTCCCCGGTAACACTTATTTTAGGAGAGAACGGTTGTGGAAAAACTACTATAATTGAAGCGCTAAAATATGCTTGCACCGGTGACTATCCCGAGGGAACTAGCACCGGAAAAGGTTTTTTTCAAGATCCTCAACTGAGTAATTCCTCAACCGTTAAGGGCTTCGTTAAATTAAGAATAACAGATGTAAAAGGAAATACCATAGTCATTAACAGAGGTGCAAAACTCGAGCGATTACATACCGGGAAATTAAAATGTACAAAGTTGGATAGTTCAATACGCGCCGTCTCAAATGATGGTGAAGAAGCAATTTTATCAGGTCGATGTGCAGATATAGGAGAACAAGTTTATTTATTAATGGGTATATCAAAGCCAATAATTAACAATGTGATATTTTGCCATCAAGAACATTCCTTATGGCCTTTAGATGAAGATAGTCAGGTCAAAAAAAAATTCGATGAAATTTTTGATGCTACGAAATATAATAAATGTATAGATGAATTTAGAAAATTTTTCAAAGATGAAAGAGCTAAATTAAAAAATTTAAAGGATTTGCTCTTTTATAAAAAGGAAAAGAAAGAACTTGTAGAGAAAAAAAGAGCTAATTTTTATGAAGACGAAAATATTTTATCTAAAATAATAACTGGTATTGAAGATAAAGAAAAAGAAAGCAAGCCTATTTCAAATGAAATACAAAAAGTGTGTGAGTTGGAAAATACTTTGGGGCAACTTCAAGCAAAATTAATGGCAAAAGAAACAGAGAAAAAAACAATTTCTGAAAATAGACAATTGATTCTGACTAAATTAGAACAGGAATTTATTGGAAGTGATGAAGAACTTAATAAAGCAAATAAGAATTTCGAGGAAGAGAAACAGAAAAATAATTTGGAAATTGAAAACATTGAAGTAGAAATGAAAGAAGTAGAAGACAAAACTCTTAAAGTTAATAGTGAAATACAAAAACTGCAGGTACGTATTGGTCAATTAGAAACAGAGAAAAAACAACAGGAAGAAAGAATCAATGATAGAAATAATCAATTAAAAATATTAGCTAAACAGCTTGACGTCATACCAAAATTTGATAATGATAATGACGTTAAAGTTACGGTGGACTCAATGAGTGATTCTATAAGAAAAATCGAGATAAATTTAAATAACGAACGCAAAAGTAATCAAATCGATGAGAAAAATCAACAAATGAACATTGATAAACATAGAGAAAATATAGCAAAAATTGAACAAGAAAGAGACTTAAATATATCACAAAGAAGGGAAACGCAAAACAAAAAACGCGATACTAATTCACAACTAAAACAATTAGAAGTATCTGATGATCAACTGAAAAATATGAATAATAAGATAAGTGAAATAGATAGACAGATAAAATTTCTGTTAGAAAGCTATGATTCAGATGAAATCGAAAGGAGAATTAAAAGCACAAGGGAAGAAATAGAAGGTTTAGAGAAAAATCTTGGATCTATGGAAAAAGACTACTCAATACTTCAAAAAAACTATGTTATCGAGGAGAGTATTACAACTAGAACAAGTGATTTGAAAAAAAAGGAAAGTGAAATATATGAGAAAAAAGAAAAAAATTATCAAAATTTCGAATCACTTTTTGATGATCTTCCAGAAAAAGAATTGAAAATTGCGGTTGAAAAGTGTGCAAAGGAAAATACGATTGAATTTGATGAAATAAAACGAAAAATCGATGGCGAAAAGCAAAAAATTACTTATTCTGAAGCTAACATTCACACAAACGAGGAGAAATTAAAATCATATGAAAAAAAAGTTTCTGAAATTAACAAAAAAGTAGAAGAAATAGCTCAGAATAATTCCTTTGATAATGTTTGTTTAAATTTGGAAAGTAGTATAGAAAAACTGCAAAAACTGCGCGGCCAACTTAGTTCTGCAAAAATTATATACGAAAAGTTTGTCAACGATTTCCAATCAGAGAAACCTTGTTGTCCAGTGTGCGAAACAGATTTCACAGATAAAAGATCGGTAGCAAACAAAATCATTGCCAAAATAAAGCAACAAATTGAAGATATTCCTCAAGAATTGGAGCACAAAGAAAATGAATTGAAAAGAAAACAAGAATTATTTAGTCAAGCACAGCAACTTAAACCACTTTATGAAGAAGCAAAGGAATTAAAAGAATTATCTATACCAAAATTAAAAACGGAAATTAATAACACTAAAAATATTCTTCGGGAGACAGAAGACAATTTAAAACAGCTTAATGAAAAAATAAAAAAGCCAAAACAAGTAATAGATATAGCCAATAAAATAATAGGAGATGTAACGTTGATAGATAAATATAGTTTAGAGGTAAATTCTTATAAAAAGGAAATAGATAATTTAAAATCAAAACTAATTCCTTTAAGTATCGATAAGTCAAGAGAACAGGTTGATAGAGATATAAAAGTTTGTCGGGCAAATTTGTCAGAAAAGCGGAAATGCTGCGACACATATTCAAAAGGATTAGAAAATAATAGAAGTGAATATCAAGAGCTAAAGGATAAAAAAACTGAAATTGAAAGAGATAAACTAAACTTGGAAAAATCTATGCATGGTAAGCCTCAACTGCTTGAGCAGTTAAGTGGTTTGGAAGAAGAAGATCAACGATTAGAATCTGAAATTGAAAGAATTAGCCAAGAGTTAACACCTTTGAGAGAAGTATTGAACACATTTATACAAGATCTGGAACTATTTAAAATTGAAAATGAAGCAAAATATAAGCAGAATATGGACAATTTTAATCAAAAAAAAGGAGCATTTGAAAATCTAGTCAAAAATCAAAATTCTATTGAAACATTTGCAAAGAAAAAAATTGAAGACCAACTTGTGAGCGTACTTGATAATTATCAAACACATAAAAATGAAGAAGAAACGTTAAATACCAAAAATCAGAATCTTCTCGAAAAATTTATGCAACTTAAAGAATATCAAGCCAAAGCAGAGACCAAGAAACGAAACTTGGAAGATAATGTTGAAATTAGAAAAAAAGCTAAAGAAATTGAAAATTTGGAACAATCAATAAAAGGTTTAAAAGATGAAATGGGAGCTAATGATCATGTAACCTTACAAAAAACTAAACAACAACTACAAATACAGCTAATGGCATTAATTAAGGAAATCAACAATATGAAAGGCCAAAAGGAACAATTAGAAAAAAAAATAGACGCCGATAAAAAGGATCTTGAAAAACCTGAAAACAAAGGAGCTTATAACTTATATAGACGTGCGTTATATGAATTAGAAGCAAAAACTCGAACTATAGTGGATGCGGAAATATATTCTGTCAGATTAGAAAAAGCAATAATACAGTTTCATACGGAAAAAATGTCCAATATTAATCGAACCATAAGAGAATTATGGCGCTCAGTATACAGAGGAAATGATATAGATTATATTCAAATTAGAACAGAACAGCCTGAAACGGGTGCAGCGACAAGACGTGCCTATAACTACCGCGTAGTACAAATCAAAAATGATGTCGAAATTGATATGAGGGGACGTTGTAGCGCTGGGCAAAAAGTGTTAGCTTGTTTACTAATAAGAATGGCATTAGCTTTGACATTTAGTCATAACTGCGGTATATTAGCTTTAGACGAACCAACTACCAACTTAGATAGGGAGAACGTACACAGCCTTTGTGAAACTTTAGCTAATATGATACAGTCAAGGCGCACAGAAAAGAATTTTCAACTTCTGATTATCACGCATGATGAAGAGTTTATAAGAAGTTTGTCGCAGTCAGAAAATATTGACCAATGTCTTAAAGTATCACGTAACAGATATGGTAATACCGTTATTTCCACAGAATATATTAATTAAGCTTTTAAAATTTAATATATTGTAAGCATATTTTTTCATAATTTTGTTATTTAAAATAAATACATGTATAGATTCATTTGGTTATAATAAATATTTCTAATAGTATTTCTTTACTGAAGGCCTATAGTAAAACTATAATGGCATTTTTCGGTGAAAAGGCGGTGCAAAATTGAAGAACTAATTTTGCAAAATAAAGTTTTTATGTAATAAATAAACTTCATTTCATTTTTTTTTAATTCAAAAAGAAAATATACAGTAGAAGCATTTTAAGTTTTATTATTTTAGTGAGTTTTAAATTTCTAAAAAGACAAAACTAAAAATAAAGTTGGAAGCACCATGACATGAAATTTGTACGTCCTTACCTGTACCTTATATGTGTAATTTATTATATCTAGCAATGAGAGAGAACTGATTTTATCTTCGTGTAAAATGTAAGTATTAAATTCTGTTAGAAGTTTTTGTATAAAAATTTTCAATAAACAATAGATAACACTGCAGGGCTTATTATTTGAAAATATTCATTAAAATATTATTAATGGAACACGGTGTATGTTTGTGGTAGCTAATGTAAACTAGAAATAAGTAGATTTAAAACAGTTCGTACAATAGCTTAAGCAAACACAAATTGTGCATCATATATACATTTTATATTTTAAAGAATATGTTTAAAAGTTTGGGTGAAAAATAACTCATTGTAAAAACTAAAGATATTAACAAGATTATATTTGAGTATTATGATCACCCCACAAATTAAAAAAACTTCATCATACACATATGTCTGATGGCTGCTATTTATATTCCACCTGATGTTAATAGAACTGAATTGGAGACCTTTCTCACCTCCTTATTACCTTACCTTTTAAATGAGAGATTTATTTTGATTGGTGATTTCAATATACCTAATGTTATTATGCCAATGATTCTACTTGTAACAAAGTTAATATTTTAAAAAAATTTTTAAACTGCAGATTCACAACAATTGAGTAATGTGCTGAATTCGAAAGATACCATTTTAGATTTAATTATTTCTAATATACGCTCGGATATTATTGTTACTTTTGGCGCTAATAACCCATGGTCCCCGAAGATAAATATCATCATTCCTTAGCTGTAACGTTTGAATACTTCATCTCAACTGAACCTCTACGATTCCCAAAATCTAAATTACAATACAACTTTTCCAAGGCAGATTATGCTTCTCTCTATGCAAGTCTCGGCATAGATTGGTCATTTCTTGAGCACTATTCCAATGTTAATGACGCAGTGACTGCTTTTTACGAGAAAATATACTCTATTCTCAGTATGTACAGGGTGCGGCGCTTAAATCCGGACAAATTTAATTTTTCATTTAAAAACAAATTTATTGACACAAAATATCAACAAAATTGAAAATTCATTTACAGAAATATAGTTGTACCTGCCGAGAGTAAATTACTCTATATAACCTCCTTCAGCCCTAATGACCGCCTCTATCCTTGTCCTAAAACGGTCGCATGCTCTCTTTAAAACAGCGCTGTCCTTATTGGTGAATGCTGCTTCGATAGCGGTGCGTAGAGATGCGACATTAGGGTGCCTGGACTTGTTAGTAACCCTTTCGACTACGCTCCAAACATAATAGTCCAGGGGGTTCAAATCCGGGCTATTCAGGGGCCAAAACTCTTTGCTCCAGAACATGTCCGCGTTATCCGATAGCCAGTTTTGGACTAAATGGCTCGTGTGGGCCGGTGCACCGTCCTGCTGAAAGACATATTGTCTCCCCGCGGCCACAGTTACCATCCACGGTTTCACAACATTTGTCAAAACTTGCAGATAAACTTCTTTATTGATAGTTTGTCCTTTTTCACAACACCTAGGACGTGAACACTAGCCGGAAATTTTGTTCGAGCAACAATCGGGACGTCTTCCGGGTCGTGGGCGAGCCAGCGATCATTTTTCCGGTTGACCTTCGCGTCAACAGTGAAAATTTTTTTATCAGAAAAGAATCTGATTCGTCCTACCGCCTCATTTTTTAATGAACTCAATAACAGGTTGCAGCGAGCAAGCCGTTTTGTTCTGGCAGCCTCAGACAGCATCTGTCGCACCTTTATTGTGTACGACTTGTAACGTAGGTCCTCCTCTGCAATCCGACGCATGGTTCGCTCGCTGACACCCAATACTGATGCCAATTTCCGCAACGATTGTCCCGGGTCCTCCAAAATCAGCGCCTGAGCCTTTTCCACGACTGCCGGAGTTCGTGAAATGCGTTTTCTCGAATGAGTTCTCCTCGCTGGGTTAGAGGAACCTTCCCTTGACTCTTCAGAAGCATTGTACTTGGATGTAATATCGTATACAGTTGATCTCGGGTACCTGAAGAATCGAATTATTTCTGTCGGCGAACGCCCAGCGCGAAGACTTTCGATAATCGCGGCTCTTCGGTTGTACTCCGCAGTTGTACGTAACATCCCGGCCATTTTTAGGTTATGACTATTTACTAGATGCCCATGGCTTACAAGAACGCCAATAGCGATCTCTGGCGGAATGACTATGTGACGGGAAATTCAAATTGAAATTTGTCCGGATTTAAGCGCCGCACCCTGTATGTACCGTCTAGAATTGCGACAATGGCAAAATATTCGATATGGCATAGCTAATATTAAAACCAAAGCATATTATCACAGAAAATGGTTAACTAATGGATATATACATTACTACAATGAATTTAAAAGGTTGAGATCTCTAACAAAAGTACTGATTTCGCAACCATATCAAATTTACTTGTCCAACACTGAAGCTAATGTAAAGTCTAATCCGCCCGCTTTGTGGAAATTTATAAATGAAAGGAAAAAAAGTAATAAGAATGCCTGGTAGATTTAGTGATAGCACTGAACAGTTTTTTGATCCTAAGGGAATAGTGGATCCCTTCGCTGATACATTTTCTCGTATCTGTTTAGAAAATAACCAGCCAAATTATTCCACACACAACAGCAATTGCCCTCCTTTGCTATTCCGCGAGTGTCTGAAAATAATTTATTGCATTTTTTATCAAGGCTTGCTAAAGAGTGTACTACTGGAAATGATTTGCTACCAAGTTTCTTTGTCCAGGATTGTCGATATGTTTTCGCGAATCCATTAATGACAATTATCAATCTCTCCTTACAAACTGTTACCTGTTCTGACGTTTGGAAGCGCGCTTTTATTTGTCCTGTTCATAAAAAAGGTGACAAGACACTGCTACAGAACTATCGACCAATTTCTATATTGTCAAACTTCGCAAAAGTTTACGAGCAAGTTATATATACTGCTATATATTCCAACGTCCGATCATTCCTTTCACCCAATCAACATGGGTTTATTCACGGTCGCTCAACAACAACAAATCTTTGCACTATTTCTCAGTATGTAAGCGAAGTCTTGGACAAGTTGATGTCTTGTACACTCATCTGTCACATGCTTTTGATGTCATGTGTCATGGTGCTTTACTTTTCAAACTCAGTTCTTTTGGATTTGCTCCGTCTGCGATTGCATTGATATCGTCTTATTTGAAAAACCGTGTCTCTTATGTTGCCTACAATGGGGTTCCGCAGGGATCGAATCTGGGCCCACTACTTTTCGTTCTCTTTAACAACGATCTTCTATTCATCGATTGTCCTGTGCAAGCATACGCTGATGACATTAAGATTTATTATAAAATAGCATCCGTTGAAGACACTTACAAATTGCAATCGAGTCTGGAATACATCGAAGCATGGTGTAACATTTATCATCTGAGATTAAATGTGAATAAATGTTGTGTATCATACACAAGAAAGAATGCGCCATTGCTGTTGAACTACAAAATAGGTGATACGGTTTTTACCAGGCAGCTTCAAATTAAAGACCTGGGAGTTACTTTCGTCCACCAACTGACTTAGAGATCATATTCTGGCAACTTGTGCATCTGCAAGTAAACCTTTAGGATTTTCAATGCGTGTTTTTAAGTACTTTGGAGCCATGGGAGTTTAAGTATCTTTATTACGCTCTTGTTATTAGCAAGCTGGAATATACTGATATCGTATGATACCCTACTTTTGCTTCTCACTGCTTACTGCTGGATCAAATACACAGATGATTCCTAAAATTTTTGTCTTACAAGATGGATGGAACGTTTCCACTGGTTGGAAGCAGTCAAGTGGAATTGCTCTCCAAACATGGAATGCTATCTCTTGCGGAAAGAATAATTGTATAAACGAGATCTGCATTATTGTATATATTCTGAACATTTAAGCACAATATAAAAAGCTAGAAATTATTTTCTTTTATTACTGCAGGATGAGCCCCCCCAAATTACAAACGTTTTCACCTTTAACCCTTTTATAAATATACAAAAACTTCAAAATCAATGTAAAGCTCTATTTACATTGATTTTGAAGTTTCTGTATGCTAGCTGTAATAAATAATAATTGCATTTCAAAGGTTCCTACTATTCAATTACTAAATGCCGAAAGTTATTTTTTTATGAACTAAATATTAATGATATTAGACGCAGGGTAGAGGATAAAGAATCAGTTAAACTATAATTTTTCATTCTATGAGCTTTTACTGTACTTCTCCACAAGCTGATATAATAACCTTTTCATTAACTGAACCCGATTTGCTGCCGCACCTTTCCATTCGTTTTACAACATCCATGCCACTAATTACATGTCCAAACACAACATGTTTCCCATCTAACCAATCAGTTTTTGCCGTACAGATAAAAAACTGTGATCCATTCGTATTTGGACCTGAGTTCGCCATAGATAAAATGCCAGGTCCTGTGTGCTTTAATTCAAAATTTTCATCCGCAAATTTTCGCCCGTATATTGACTTTCCTCCAGTTCCATTATGATTAGTAAAGTCACCACCCTGGCACATCTATGGAAAAGTGTTAAAGCTAAATATGAATTTGCAACTACTAATCTTTGTCTAAAGTAATAACTCTGACGAAAATAAAATAGTTTATTTTTTTTATTACTAAATTCAGAATAGCCTTCTGCAGATATAAGCGTATGTATATGTATCTGATAAAGCTTTGTAGTCAAGATATATTATTATACGATTTTAATAGCATGTGAAAAGTTTTACATGGACTTGTATTAATCATGAAAATTGTTGGAATTCAGTTTGTTATATTATTGAACTAATAAATTGATTAAATATAATATTTATGATTTTAAGATGCTTTACATGGAATTATTAATCTTGTTCTATATTATTATCAATTAAGAGTCTTTTCCTCCCATCGAACTCATAATTGATTAAATTTGATTTACTTTTTAAAAACATGAAAAGTAGTTACTTTTAAAATATACATGAACATGATTCCTTTGATTAGTATATTATTCTGCTGAAATTTTAGAAATACAATGAAATAAAGTTTATAACTTTATAAACAGCAAAAGGATACAAAATCAGGTATTATTCGGTGGAATGTACTTCCTTGAAAGCCATATCCTTTTTCATGTGTACACAAACATCGAAAATTTTCTGCAGTTCTAGGTACAATATCTGCCCTCAGCATCATTGTTATTCTTCCTATCTCAGTTTTACTAATTTTTATATCAAAATACACCTGTGGATTTTTTACTTTTTTTACAAGAGGTTTAACATTATCCTGCAAAATTAAATTATTAAATCAACATTTTTATAGAATTGAGTTGAATTGTATTACAGAGTCTGCTGTAACAGTTTCCATGTTGTCATCGTTCAATGATTTTTTAATAGTTTCTCCTGCGTGCTGCTGCAACCAACTATCTTCTGACCAAACCGGTCTTGTCGAACCCTCTTTTATTCTTTGTGGCTTTGCTAAATTTACTCTAATAGTTCTACCAAATAATTCAGAATCATTCTAAAAGAATTTAAGATAATTTTCATCTTCACTAAAAAGGTTAATTTTATATACCATATTATCAATTGCTGCAGCAGCATCTTCAGCATTTTCAAATTCAATGAAAGCAAAACCTCTATGTTTTTCAGTTTCATAATCTAATGGTATTTGTATGTCAACAACATCACCAAATGGTATAAATGCCGCATTTAAAATTTTTTCGTCAACTTCTTCAGCTAACCCCCCGACATAAATTGTACGTTTAGAATTACTTCCCATATTTACGAAATACAATATGTAATATATGTAGTAATAATTAGATTCTATACAAAAATAGTGAAGTTATGAATACTATAAATGTATGTTAGAATTATTTCTAGCTCTCCTTAATAACCTTTTTTCTTATTATAATTCCATTTTTTAACGTATTTGCTAGGTTATGTTCAATAATTCAAAGCATAACATTTTCAGTTAAAGATTAATAAACAACCACTTTCACAAAGTGGAAGCAGCAACGATGAGAGCACCCTCTATTACTGGTACGAGCACAACGAAAATAGTTTTGATAATTTAAATTAAAAATTAGTAATTCTTTGTATATTTGTAACAATTTTCAAATTTATTGTTTGCAGATATATATCCGAAAACATTCTATATTTACAAACACGCTAATATAAAATTATATCCGGCAAACCTAATATAATTTTAATACATTAACATTACATTAAAATACTTTTCGTAAAAAATACTGTTTTCCATAAGCTCCATATCAAAACTGTATTTGAATTTCTCTCATGAATATATTCAAAGAAATTTTTGGTGGATTATTTACGTATTTGTGTGTGAGTAGAAAATAAATTATAATTTGCAGTATTGTACTTCATAGTTGAATATAGTGCGATAAAAAATGGCAAAATCGTAGATGCACCTGAAATAGTAGTATTCAAATCTTTCAGCTACACATTTATTGTACTTGAGGTTTGAGATTTTCCTTGACAAATACTTCTGAATGAAAAATTTTTACAGTACAATAGTTAATAAAAACTTCAATCATTTTTGATCTCAACTGCAATTAATTATTCTAGTTTTTAATTTTATTAGATGTACTGTACTGAAAAAATAAGTATAAACAATAATAGTATAAATACTAATTTATAATAAATAATAGGTATATTTTATTTTAAATCCTAAAAATTGATATTAAATTATTTTGTAAATATAAAAGCCAGCTAATGTCCTATTATTTCAATTAACAAGACTGATATGTAGGTTAATGCTTAATTTTAATTGTATATTTAATAAAAAAACATTCAGTTGTCGTATTTGAGTTTTATCTATATTATGAACATATATATATATATATATATGTTTATGATTTAAAATCCTTTATGTTTAAACAATCCTCTTTAAATTGAGAAAATCATGTCCGTGTTTTATATATACAGACTTGTTCATTCTAGAATTAGATATGCGCTGTCCACAAGTGGAAAGAGTGCAGTTAGGTTAAAGCGCGCGAGAAAGGAGGATAGAATATCTCTCACTGGCAGTTTCGTTTTTCCCACTTTTGTATTGCAAACAACTTCCCCTACTTTCTCGCGTTTATTTCAAGAATATTTTATTAGTTTCACGCCAAACGGCAAAACATTTCAAGAAAATAGCGATGTTTGAAAATCTTTTTAATTTTTAGAATTTTCTATTTCATTTATTTCAAGAATATTTTATTAGTTTCACGCCAAACGGCAAAACATTTCAAGAAAATAGCGATGTTTGAAAATCTTTTTAATTTTTAGAATTTTCTATTTCATTTATTTCAAGAATATTTTATTAGTTTCACGCCAAACGGCAAAACATTTCAAGAAAATAGCCATGTTTGAAAATCTTTTTAATTTTTAGAATTTTCTATTTCATTTATTTCAAGAATATTTTATTAGTTTCACGCCAAACGGCAAAACATTTCAAGAAAATAGCCATGTTGCATTTTATTAAAAGATTCAAATAAAATGCATCAAATAATTTATACAATTCAAAAATGTAGGTACGTATTGTCAATGCACGCGAGAAAGTAGGGGAAGTTGTTTGCAATACAAAAGTGGGAGAAAACGAAACTGCCAGTGAGAGATATTCTATCCTCCTTTCTCGCGCGTTAACCTAACTGCACTCTTTCCACTTGTGGACAGCGCATATCTAATTCTAGAATGAACAAGTCTGTATATATACGTATATACATATATTTTGTATTATGTTATGTTAGGGTTCATCTACACATTTAACATTTTACGGAGAAAACGTAATTCCAAGTACAGCACGGAAATGATTTTCTCAATTTAAAGATGGTTGTTTAAACATAAACGATTTTAAATCATCGAATTTCGGCCGTGATATCGAAAAATTGTCAGATCGTAAGGAAGCAGTCGAGGGAGAATATATTCTTGATTTTTTAAATTTGCGGTTGTTTCAAGTTGGTAGTACTCATTACTCTCTTAATACGAAGTTATAAAGGTAATGGCAGTGCTACTAATAAAAGTTAGATATGATTTTATTTAATTCAAGAAATTACTTGTACTAAAAGGAAATACAATTTTCCATGTATATAATTGTCTTCTTTATTCGGCAACTTTAAACACACGCAAATTTTAAAAATATGTATTTGGATAAAACCAGAATATTTTCAAGTGAAAATTATTCTACTGTTATAAATACCTCTTTCATTGATGAAATTATCTCCTTTCTAACTATATTTGATTAGTTTTGTTTTCTCTTCTATTATATGAATGGGAATTTCTAATTTGTACAATGACATTAAATTTTGATTATAAAAATGATTACTGTAATACTAAATGTGCTTAGTAACCGAACTGAATAAAATTTTCAAGGAAAATAAAATAATCAAATAATGGTATTATATATATGATAGTGTCATTTAAGAAGTTGGTTGAGCTTCGATTATGCCTGTACCTTGTCTCAGAATAAGAAGAAGTAATTCAAATATTATTGTTGACAATTTCTACATTCACAACTGTTTATGTTTCAGTTTTATGGTAAGTTATATTTTTAAGCTGTTTCGCGTTGTGCGGGATATTTGAATCACTTCTTCTTATTCTGAGCCAAGGTATAGACGTATTTATTTAAGCTTAGCAATTCGTAATATTTGACCAATGAAGACATAAGCCCTAGTATCGCTGAATACGAACGTATCCGATATTATACGGATTTTGACCATTCGATAAGTTTAGGTTAACGGTGGATAGGTTACCACGTGATTTGTATATGTTGTATGTCTTATATAGTTATGCTATTTTTATTTTCTTTCAGGTATTATTTTCCGAATTATTTCCTGTACCATATAAAATTATGAATTTGATTATCCGTTAGTCGGTTTAGTTTGTTTGTATTTGAATTTACATTGGTACGTTCGGTTTTAGTGCTTATTTTATTAATGTAAAAACAAACTGTGAGACGTCAGTTTCCATACTTAGACGAAACGATGTATATTATTGATTATCGGCAATATTATTTTATGAAATTTAAGTACTCAAAGTATGCAATATCAAAAGTTAATAAGATTTTTAATAAACTCTGCAATTTTATTGTTTGAAATATAATGTGAAAGTACTTCCAGTACAAATAAATTTTAGATGTTTTTCTGATTATGTATTTCAGAGTTATAATCAATGTGTATCTAAGACAAATAATTCCAAATTGAAAAATGAACATCTCATAGAAGTTCATATAAAAATTAGAATTTGTAAC
This sequence comes from Dermolepida albohirtum, assembly GCA_031893035.1. Classification (NCBI taxonomy): domain Eukaryota; kingdom Metazoa; phylum Arthropoda; class Insecta; order Coleoptera; family Scarabaeidae; genus Dermolepida; species Dermolepida albohirtum. The sequence goes on from JAVIWB010005838.1 coordinate 167,484, forward strand.
TGACATTTAAGTGATGACTATGTATACCCCAAGGAACAATTTTTAAATTTCGCGGAAGTTTTGAGTTGGTAGTAGTAAAAATAAAGGTTAGCTATGATTTCAATTCATTCAAGAAATTAGGAAATAACATGTTTTTAATGCGTACGGTTTTCGTTTTAATTTTGATTTTGAAATATACACCTTAATTATTAATATTCATGCTGTAATAAAATAAAATATAATTTTAGATGTAGTTATTTTTTCCTTGGGCAACTTAAAACACCCGCGAAATTTAAAAATTGTTCCTTGGGACTTGTCTTCAAAGTTTATATTTTGTTTGGAAATCTGTCATTCATTAACCAACCACGTCTATATTTCTGAAATTATTGTACTTTTTGCATTCACTACTTTACTGTATTAACTTTAGAAAATGTATTCTATTTTTATAGAGATGTTAAAAAAATATTGATATAGAATCACTATTGTATAATAATTACTCAAAATTAATTGCAATAGAATTTTCTTTTCTAAATTTTACAATTTTTGTTTGTTTAAGTGTATTAATTTTGTGATTATATCCCAGCTTTGAAAAATATAAAATTGGGAAGTATAATTGACATATTTAAACAAATAAAGTTTTGGGCTTGATAGCTAAAATTTTTGAATGCTAGTTCGCATTTCAGACACTTTGGCGTGAGATAAATTTCAAACGATTATAGAGTTAGAATTTATGGTATGGTTGTCTCTTTTGAAAGATTAGTTTTTTAGGTTAAGCTTTCTGACAAACTTTCTTTTTAGATAACTTATTAAGATATTTTCTTTTTGCTCACCTGGCCTCAAAACATATAGTATTAAGCTAATTCGTAAATTAATTGAAATTCACAATGGAAGGATTTAAATTGATAAAGCAAGGTGCCGAATCAAAGCTATATGAAGGGATTTATTTAAATATGCCTACCTTAATAAAGGAAAGATTCAAAAAGGAATACAGACATCCTAATTTAGATATTAGTTTAACAAAGGAGAGAATTAAAGCAGAAACTAGATCTATTTTAAAATGTAAAAGTGTAGGCATACACACACCCAAATTATATTTAGTTGATTTAAGGAGAAGATGCATATTCATGGAATATTTTCAACATAGTGTGACAGCTAAAGAATTTATTTCTAATGCTAATAACGCCTTAATAGAAAAATTATCACATAACATAGGAGTTGTTATAGGAAAAATGCATTTAAATAATATAGTTCATGGAGATTTAACAACTTCCAACATGCTTTTAGTTGATAGAAAAGGATTAGATATATTTTATGAAGATTGTGGGGATTTAGATTTAGTATTAATTGATTTCGGTTTATCTCATATAGATTCAAATGCTGAAGATAAAGCTGTTGATTTATATGTATTAGAACGAGCTATATTAAGTACACATAATTCTGAATGTAATATTTTTGCACTTATTTTGAATGGATATGAAATAGAAAACAAGAAAGGCTATAAGGAAGTATTTGCTAAATTAGAAGAAGTTCGTGCTAGAGGAAGGAAAAGAACAATGGTAGGATAATGACTTGAATTTTGGAAATGTTTTAATTGTATCATATTTAACATTTTTTTCTTTGAGTCACCTTCAGTAGTGACACATATTAATTATTTAGAACTAAAAATGTCAACCCCAAATGCAACATTTTATTTATGCTTTTTTCTAAATTTAAAGTACATATGATACATGTAGTTTCAATCACAGAACCTTCCTAAAAAGAATGTTCATGCATAATATTTTTTGCTAGTTTGTGTAACATTTGTAAATATTGATTGGTAGCATTTAATCAAAATTTAAATATTAAATCCTATCTGTTCTCACTTATTATTTGGAAAAGTAATATTAGGTTTAAACACTCGACATTTTTCAATCATATAAATTTTAAGAAATATGACGCTACATGTCAAGTAGTTATAAATTTACTAATTGTAAGCAAGTGTACTGTAATTATATGAAAAGTTGTCAATTTGTCGTAAAAACAATAAATATAAAACCTCTTTATTTTGCACATTTCTTTATTCTCATTGTTTCGATAGATGCATCAAAGAAATAATTCTGACAATAAATTTTAAATATAGTAAATACAAGCAATTAACTTTGTAATTTACCCACAAAGATATTTCAAAGTAAAAATATATGTATAAAATTCAAGATTATAATAAAAACAAAGAATAAATAATTTTTGTTGGTAAACGTTTTAATAAAGAATTGTTTATATACATGCACGTGATCTCTATGTTTACTGACGTAACTAAAATATAAGACGTATAGCCACCTTATGTCCAGTGCCAGGTGGCAATCTTTTAAATATGTATGAAAAAGTTCACAACTACTTATTGTAATTTTACAGAACAGTTCGTTCATTAAAAGTAATTACAAATTATATGAATTTAATGTATCTATTTAACATTATTATTATTATTAGATATATTTAAATAGAATTTCGTTATTGCAATGTTCCATTAGTATTCAGTTATAATAAGTACGATACAATAAAGATAGTTTTATGGGGGAAAGTGAAATACATAAAATTATAATTGTTTCTTTTCTCCATCTAAATCTGTACCACGAACAGATAGGTTAATAAATATGAGTTATCATTTTCTGATTGGTTAAACACATAATTGTTGCGGAGTTGAAGCCTTATTTACACACAAGCGCTACATGTGTTGCAGCTGGGTTTGTTTTAAACGAGTTTGAGGCCAGCGGAGAACGCTGGAGTGATCGATTGTGCTATTGGTGCAGTCGTTGAAGTGCAAATTTTTAATTTTTTTTTGTATTCTGTGGTAAGTATAACACCTTTTAATTATTTTTCTATTAGTTTTGTTTGTATATATCTTAATTTAATATATATCTCATCTTTTCATATTATTTTTCCTCATATTCATGTCTAAACAGGAGGAAGCTTACCCCCCCCCCCCCCGTTTTGGATCGCGTATTAATTCCACTTCAGATTTACTTCTTACTGAGTTGCAAAAAATGATAGTACAAGGTTTTTATACAAAAGGAAATAACACGTGAACAAGACCATCGAAATGCAGTTCCACTTAGCAAAAAAGGTGCAAATTTAATATCCAAACTGTTAGAAGATCTTAAATTAAAAACTTCGCAAATTAGAACAAACCATTCAATATCATATTACAGATATACCGCCTTTTTTTGTATATATTGTATCTGTTGATATAAGAATGTGAGTCAATTAAGAGACATGCAAATCGATAGATTGTTTCAAAATAATAATATGCAGGGTACAAAGAAAATTGAAAAGAGAGGCAATAAATAAATCAGGGATCAAATTCACGTGTCTAAAATACGCGAATGAATTTCTTTCATCAAATTTTACTTTGAAAAGTAATTTTGAAGCATATATTTCTTCTCGATTGGTGTCGTGTAAAGGATTTTGAGACAAACCGACTTTTCTCTAGATATCGAAACCATTTTGAAAAACGTTAAAACTAATGATGATAGAGAAATCTTAGCTGTTAAACGCATACGTAAACAGGAGAAGGCAGGAAATAAAATGCATTGGGTAAATTCTGCATCGGTTATAGCCATGTTTCGTGGGAGAAATTTGCCAAATTATTGTACACTTTTTTTTATAATGTTCGGGTTCCAGAGGTGTTTATTCCTTCAGTAATGCAATGTAGAAACTGTTGTCGGTATGGACACTTCTACACAAAGTACATCAAGAAAAGGATAGGCAGCATGTGCTAAAGAACATGTTCCAACTGAATATGATGTATTGTAATCTCCTACTTGTATTTTTGTCGTCAAAACCATCTCTTTACGGAGGAAGGAACAAAATACAAGGATAGAATCTGTCCCGAATGTATTTATTAAGGACAAATTTGAATCTTTATGGTAAAATATAATTATTTTTTTAATGCAATTTCTTTAGGTAAAAGGGACTTTAATTGTCAAGCCAACAAACAATCTTCAATTATACCATTTAATAAAGTTGATTTTCCAGATTTGAATAGATATTCAATCCCCATAAATATTATTTCTCAGTCGCCGCCTAACTCTTAACACATTTTCTAAAATTGTACAACACAAAAAGAATTTTTCGTTTACTAGATATATAAATAATTCTCAAACACGGTCACCGATCGAGAGGAAAAATCCTTATGAAAAATATATATATATGAATAAAAATTTGCCAAATAAAGACATTTTATGTAACAATGTGAAGGAGACTTCTATGTCTTCCCTATCCCCTTCAACATCCATGTCAGATTTTTCTACTATTAGTTTAATTAATTCTTTGAAAAATGCTTTTCACTATAATAAATATGCGTTATTTAACTTCTTAAAAAAATTCATTCCACCCACTCATCACGATAAACTTTCATGGGTAACAACGACACAGAAAGTCCAAGCCATGATTCGTTAAAAATTTTGAATGGAACATTAACAGTTTTTCTAAGAATAAAGCGAACTTATTTCCATTTCTGAAAAACTATAATTTGTACATGAATTTGATTGTTTTAAATGAAACGCGATTTTATGACGGTTCTTTTATTACCACTCCTGGATATAATTTAATTCACAATTGTAGAGATAACAGATACTTCTATTTTAATAAGAAAAGACATTGTTTTCTCTGGTTTTATACCTAATTGTAGTTTACCTGAAAAACGTCACTTTCTTTTAGTCAAGACAAGTAAAATTACTGTTGTCGCTGAATATGTCCCTCCAGATACAGCTTTTATATTATCCAATTGGATGGTTATTCTACGTACCATAAAACCTCCATTTGTTTTAGTGAGAGGCTTTAATGCCCACACCCTTCTTGGAGTAGCTTAATATTTAATCGAAGGGGCAAAATTCTCCCTCCAAGCTCTGATCCTAGTTTTATTGGCTAGGCCTTCTGTTCAGATAATCTAGCTTCCATAAGCTAATTCTTATATATATGATAATGTTCTGGGAAGCAATCACTTCCCTGTGATAGTTAATATCCTTTCTCCTAATTCTGCACAAGCTTCCAATGTATTTTGCTAAAATAAATATTATATTATTATTTCATACATCAGCAGTGCAGCACATGAATCTATTCCTGCAAACAGCTACCATAGACATCAATACGATCTATGCCCCCGGTGGGATTCAGAATACTCCAGAGTAGTTAAACTGAGAAGAGACTAATTAAAAAATATAAAAAAACCGCTTACGTTTTAGAGCGTTTTGCAGTTCACTTAATTGGAATACAAATATGAAAGAAGTTTAGAAATCAGTGTGGGGCAGTAGTAAATAGCAATGATGATATTTTGAAGTTTTTAAGCACTAAATGTGCACAGCAAGTTTTCAATAAGGGTGTGTCAACGGGTTTGAAAAATCCTAGTGGAAAAGGAAAACTGTTGATATTGCATATTCGTTGCGAGGATGGTTTTCTTGATAATGACCTAATCTTATTTCCATAAAATAAAATAGCTAATTACCATGAAGAGTTGAATGTGTAATTGTTTGAACATTGGTTTGAAAAAATTTTACCTCTCTTGAAAATTAATTCTGTTAGTTATGGACAATGCTTCTTACAATTCTAGAAAATTAGGAAAAATACCTAATTCATCAATAAAGAAATGTGATGTTTAAGAATGGCTTACTAGAAATAATATTAGATTTTAATCTAATATGCTAAAAGTAGACTTGTTGGATTTAATGAAACAACATAAATCAAAATATGACAAGTACATAGTAGATAAGCTTGCCAAATCAAAAACAAAACAGTTTTGAGACTTTCTCTATATCAATGTGCGCTCGATCCTGTAGAGCTAATTTGGGCCCAAGTAAAAGGAGAAGTAGCCATAAATAATACCATATTTAAAGTGAACTATGTTAAAATGAATTTCATGTAACCATTCATAATGTTACTAAACAAAATTGTATAAATGCAATTGATCGTATCAAAGGTATTTAATCAAAAATGTTGGATATGGACAGAATAAGAGAAAATTTAGAAGAATTTGTCACAAATGTAGAAAATTCTAGTACCACTGATGATTCTTCTAATGAATAGGGATTTATTTGCTATTTAATTATATCTTACATTATGATTGTGTAGTGTTTGTTGAATTACTATATATTAGATTGGTTTTGGAATGAAAATTTGAAATAAAAGATATTGCACTTGTTTTAAACTTTAGAAATATAATTCAATAAAAATGATACAACTATTATACACATCATGTGCTCTCACAAATAAATTCTTCACTACAGTTCCTTGCATTTATTTTTATTGTAATATTACTTTCACATTTAGCTTGAGAGCATAAAATTAAATTGAAACTAAAGCAATATACATGCCATGTGCTCTCACTAATAAATTTTTCATTTCGATAACATATCTTTTTTCAATTTGAAAGACTTAGTAATTTGTTTTATATGCAAAATTGAAAAAAATATAATTTAATGCACATTTTGTTAACATAGTTAATTCAAAACAATTTGTATTCATTTTCAATATTTAACATAAAATAAACTTTCACTATTGTTATTATAACAATCTTTTTTGAGGTTAATTTTTTTGATTAGAGTTAAGAAAATAATTAAGAATTGTGTATGCGTAAATCAAACTTTTACAGTTGATATTTTATGCCAAAAATAGTCACGTAGTTTGATTAGTCTATCTGTTCGTGGTACAGAGGATAGACGAATATACATGAAATAGATATAGAATATGGGCGTTGATTATGTTGATATTAAACAACTTTCTAGTTTCTTGGCTATTTTAAGTTCGTAGTGTAATCTTAATTATGTTACGATAATAGAATAGCTAATAATGACACTTGTCAAGGGAACAAAATATTGTTCGATTTGAATGGTTTTTATTGAATTTTCGAAATTTTTAAACATTTCAGCTTTTTTCTACATTTTCGTTCAAAGTGAAAAGAATTTTAAATATTTCTGTAATTATAAACCCCCATGTTGGCCTTGCTTGGTAAGAGAGAAGCAGAAGATACTGCTTCAGTACAGTCTTTCGGAGTACAATAGTAAGGCAACAGTTTGATTTGTTATTGTGCATATAATACCCGTAAGGTTCACCTGTCAGGTGCCACTCTGCTTTAGTATGCAGATATGATTTACTGTTTGAGTTGAGCGCAATTGAAACCGTTCGTCGATTCCCCATGGCGTTCTTCCTACACCTAAATCGGGATACTGATGTACATACTTAATAATTTGATGCACCTTTTATGTTTTCATTTACGTAACATTTTCACTTATTTCTGTACAATTGGTTGGGTTGGGTGCGCGATAGTACCGGGCTAATTGCTGTCATACATTTATTACAGTTTGGGACCGAGTAAACTGATTGTGCTAACTACAATGTTTATATGAAAAATAAAGTATCCATTGAATCCACATTTTGAATTTAGTGATTCAAATCATGGTTTTTGATTTTAAAATCAATTTCCCCAAAAAAAATTTTGGATAGAATTATTAGAACTATTGATCAGAGTAGGGTTATTTAGAGTGGTTACTACAAATTGCGACCAGACTAAATAAAACTTTAAAATTTGATACATGTAAATTTATAACATATCAAACGAAGCCCGTGCAATAATAATAAAAATAGGATATTATTTTCCATGATTTTAAATCATATACAAATACTTTTTTTAATGGATGTGATTTCTTTCTAATAAAATATTTTTCTGTCTATAACAATATAAAATATTAATTTGAATAAAAAATAAAATGATCTCTTCAAAATCCCTGCCAATATTTTAAAATTACATATATATACTGTTATCAAATGAGCATTTGCAAATTTAGAGTTAGGCCTTACAAGTTTCTTATACAAATAGAAACACAACTGTATTTAAATACCTCATTTTCAATACCAGCTGAACAATAATTTTATACTTTACATCATCTAGGGTGTAAAAACATAAACGAATAACTACATTTCCTTAATAAAACCAGTCTATGGTAATCTGAAATGTGTATGTACTCGAATTATCCATAATTACCTTAAGTTGTGTAAATCTGCATGAAAGAAATTGTTATTGTATATATACCAAAATGAAATTATTCAATTTCTTTCTATTAGAAGTAGATAAATGCCTATTGTTTTTTGCAATAAAAAGTAGTGTTGATGCAGTAATTTGATTTTAAAAAATGTATCTACTAAACTATAACTATGGCTTACTTTTGTATCAGTTTTTTTTTGTTACATTATCTTTAAACACTTAATTCTTCAGGTATAAACGGTGCAAATGGATTATAATATTCTAAATGTATGCATATATGCGCACAAACACTTTAAAAGAAAAGGTTTAACACATCTAATACAATATAATAACAAACAGAAACACCTACAAACATAGTCCGAATTTATACATAAACTACAAACTCAATGCATTTCAAAATATGAAATCTATGAAAATTAAATGAAAATAAAGTTTTGAAATCCGCCGCTTATTAAAGGATGCTCCACATTACAAAAAATATATTTCCAGTCTTATGGTTATGTTATATATTTATTTTCCTAATGTATAAAACAGGTTTATCTACAATTTTGAAGTATAATACTCGAAAATTATAGTAGGTACAATCATTATTCTTACTATAAAAGTTTTAGAAAACTAAATTTGAAATTAAATTATTTAGATTTTCACATTATTTTATCAAAAGTATATTTTTGATTATAATTGTATACAAATAATATATATTTGAAATTATATTTTTATAGTTTTGAAGCCATCCCACCACTAACTACAATTGTTTCACCAGTAATGTAATTTGCATCATCAGATACTAAAAATGCAACTGTTGCTGCCATTTCTGCCGGTGTACCAAATCGATTCATTGGTATTCTTGATAAAGCTTCTGTTCGCACTATGTCATTTGAAACAATCTAAAACTTCATATCTTGTAAATAATTACACAACATATAATGCAGAACATACAGCCTCAGAAAATCTTGTTTCAACCGTGCCTGGTGCTAGGCAATTTACTTGAATATTATTTCCTGCTAATTGGATTGCAGCAGCTTTTGTTAATCCGAGAAGCGCTGTTTTACTAACTCCGTAAGCTCCCAAAATCTGTACAAATACAAAGTTACATTATCTGGAAAAAAAGATTGATAAAATAATACTTGATTGGGGTGGTATCCGGCAATTGAAGAGACGAATACTATTTTACCACCCTTCCTTTTTTCAAAATAAGGAAGTACTTCTTTAGCTAACAAATATGAAGCTTTAACATTAGTTTCAAATATTTTATCCCATACTGCTTCTTCACACTGAAAATAATCTACTCAGTACTTTCTTCAATATTTTAATGAAACAATATATACATCTAAAACTCCACCCATGGTAGGATTACTAGCTGCATTTGATATTAATATGTCAATACCACCAAAAGTAGATTCTGCCTGTTTTGAAAATTTCAACTCGAGTTATTTATCATATAATAATAAAATAACAAATACCAGATTGAACAATTTAATTCTGTCCTCCGCTTTTGCAACATGACAAGTTGTTCCAATAACTTCTGCTCCTAATTTCCTTAATTTTTTTACTGCGTTATCAACATTTTTTTCTTTTCTGCTACTTATTACAACTTTAGCCCCTTCTTGGACTAACCTCTCTGCAATAGCATATCCTATTCTACAAAATACTTATTATTTTCAGTTTCCTTACGTTAAAAAGAAAATTATACCCATCTGTTGATGCAGTAATTACGGCAACTTTTCCGCTTAAACGGCTATTTGGAAGAAAATGCATTTTGTTGGTTATAAATATACACTTTCAACTGACTTCTAAAGACTTAAATTGCTATATTGTTTTAAAAGATGTCTATTTGCAATCTCTTGAACTTTGGTTTCCTTTATAAAATTTTTTGATAAGTGACGAAGCTATTTGAATTAAAAATTTTTGTAATTGAACATCTTTAAATAGAAATCTGTATTAAAATCTGCGCCCTCTAGGAACTGATGATACGTAAACGGTAAAAAACTTGGATGTGTGTTTTGTACCTCAATTTATTTAAAAGGTCTATTGAAGGCATTATTTTTCAATTATTACAGAAAATACATATGTATATGCCATAAACGATCCTTATTTCTAATTTAGATAGAACATAGATCGAGAGATTAAAATCCCCGATTACGTAAAAATTTCTTCCGTGGTATACGTATTAATATTTACATTCCCTAGAACAATTTATGCTCCACAAATTCAATATATGCAACCGAATATACATTTTCTAAATTGCATGTTAACGATTATTTGAATTGCTGACAATTCTATTATATTATCAAATTTATTTACAAAATGGGATACATCTTAAGTTATATTTCCTTTAGAAAGACGTATTTTTATAAAGTGTTAAAATAAGATAATAAACACATAACTGCAATAATAATAGTGACAAAATTCTCCCATAAAATGATAAAAATTGTTGACGTGAGCATTGCAGAAACTTACTTTTTTTGTGATCGTGGACTTTAATCTGTTTTTAAATTAAGCTTTTTATATGGTAACTGCCTCCATAAAACACTCATCCCAAGCAAAAATGGACACATACGTAGGTCTTCAAAACTGTCTGAAACTATTATGAGGATTTCGATTGTGTAGATACCAATGGAAATCCTTGCCATATAATTTACTTATATTGTACTGGTTATTAATATAATATATAACTATTTCAATATACAGTTATTCCTTGTCTCAGAATAAGGAGTGATTCAAATACTGCGACAAAATAGTACATATTTTTAAGACATTTCATTGGTTCTTGAACAGGCAAGTTTAATATGGATAAATGAAAGCCAGAGATCAGCCATTTTTCATAACCTGTAAATATTTAATTACATTTTTGCCTTGTTTTACTATATTTTTCTGAATCACTAAAGGTTGATATATAACCCTTCCATATTAATTTTCGTGTTCTGTATACGTGTTTCGACAACTAAATTGTCATCATCAATAGATAATTAAACAGTATCGCATCTAGAAAACTACGGCAAAAATACCCGTACGAAATCAAATTCCGCGTACGATCTCTATTGTTGAAAGCCAAAACGCACACTGTGTGTTTTGGCAGTGATTAAATTAATCAACTACAGGCTCCATCAAAATTACCTATATTTTTCTGTATTATTTAATAAAATATGTACTTTTAAGTACAAAAATAAAATGAGTGGTCACCAAAGTTCTAGCATTTATTTTTATATAATAAAAAAAAGATTAATATTGTTGACAAACTACTACATTCGCAACTGTTTGTTTCATTTTTATGGTAAATTACATTTTTAAGCCTTGTGTTCCACATTTTAGCAGGATATTTTGATTACTCCTTGTTCTAAGGCAAGGTATAGAACGTAGATGATAAAATCCATAATAGTTTTTAAACAGATCATTTTGATAGAAAACTTGAAGCGTAATATTTGGCACTGATTTAAATATTTTTGCATTCACAATTTGGGTTTACCATTAACATATTTTAGTTTTGTTAGTTAAATTAACATTTAATAATAGTTCTTACTAAATAAGCAGGATTATCTTTGACAGTATCAATATTCATAGAGAATATGATAACAAATGTTTCACATTGAGTTCAACACAAATGAAACCTTAAAAAGTTGTGTGTATAAGTCAAGAAACTTTATATCTAGTCACTCAATTATTTCTGAAATTATAATAGACAATGAAACAACAAACATATGCATATTATTAAAGACAGTATGTTACTAACTTAAAATACTTGGTTCGTATAATTAAAACAAACATATAAACATTTTTTATATTTACAAAAAGCCTATAGAATGTGCATATAGTATTTGTAATTACAATCTTGAAGCAGATCCACCTGCAACAACTATAGTTTCACCAGTTATATAGTTAGCATCATCAGAAACTAAGAATGACACAACACCTGCTATATCTTCTGGTGTTCCAAATTTTCCCATGGGTATCATACGTAAAGATTCTTTTTCAGCTTCTTCATTTGATGTTAACTGTAACATAGATCAATTAATAACCAATAATCCAATATTAAAAGAATATTTAATTTCTTACAGCTTGAGCAAACTTTGTTTTTACAATACCAGGTGCTACACAGTTTACTGTTATATTTTTTTCTGCTAATTGAAGAGCAGCTGCTTTCGTCAATGCTATTAGACATGTCTTACTTACTGAATATGCTCCCAACAACTGCAAAATATAACAATAAATAATTATATGAATAAGTATAATATATAAATAAATTCACACTAAACGGCTGAAATCCTGCTATGGATGAAATAAAAACTATTTTGCTTCCACTTTGATTTTCTAAATATGGCAAAGCTTCTTTTGCAAGCATGTAAGATGATTTCACATTAATATCAAAGACTTTATCCCATGACTTTTCATCACACTATTACAAAAAATTATTTCAATAGTCTTGACATATTTTTATAATTGTCTAGTTTACCTCTAATACACCACCTATTGTAGGATTTACAGCAGCATTAGAAACTAATATGTTAATACATCCAAATTGTTTAATTGCCTGTAAATTTACAACGTAACTTCAACATAAGTTAAATATTAAATTTTGTTATTACCTCATTAAACAGTTTTTTTCGATCATCTGGATTACCTACATGACATACTAATCCACAAACATTCAAATTTTGTGATTTTAATTTTGTTAAAGCTTCGTCAACGTTTTTTTGTTTTCTACTACTTATAACTACTTTTGCGCCCTCTTTTGCTAATCTTTGAGCGATACCAAAACCAATTCTAAAAGATAAATAAATATGTACCTTAATGAATAGTTTTATTAATAAAAGTATATACCCATCAGTAGAAGCAGTAACAACAGCTACCTTGTTTTCTAAACGACCTTTAGGTATATAACTTATAAATTTTAATGACTTTATAAGAAAACGACTATTTGTAATAAGTTTCTTGGTAAACATTTTTCTTCAAATAACACCATAGACAAGTCAATATTATATTATTTATACTGATAGTGATATGCATATAATGTGGAAAGATTATGCAATCCAAAATACTTCTTTTTGTAATAAGTTATTTTTAAGCTTTTAAATATAATATAAACATATACCATAAATGGTAAACGACAAATAATAAAATTAGTATTAATTTACATTTGAAATTACCAAATATGTATGTATTTTATTTTATAGAACTATTTATTTCTTCCAATTTTCAATTAAATTGTTGAACGTGTGTGCGAACGAAGTGATGAGAAATTTTCATTTAGTTTTGTTTAGTACTTTTCGTTTGTATGTTGCTCTAATTGCAATTGTATATTGATTATCAAATTTCTTTTTATAATTATATGTAGAGCTGGATCATCTTGGATCGACAATCGATTAGAGGGAATGCTGTCGAATCAAATATACATACTCCTTTTTCTTATTAGAAAATATTTATCTGTATATGTATGAAAAATTACAAAATTTGAGATTCTACATACTATTTTGAAAAACAAAATCCTCCCGAATTAGTTTACCATTTGCATAAGCATTCTCTTCCTTCCAGTCGTTCTAATGCTATCATATGTTTAGCGCCCATAATTATAAATTTTTACCTGAAGGAAATCATTTAAGCCCATAAAATATTAGTATGTTTTGTGTAAAAACATGTATATTTAAAATGTGTGTGCGTATAGAAATTGTCTTTACAAATTAACGTTTTTTAGAAATCAGTACAAAGTATTTCAAATATTCTTATTTCTTTTTCTATTATCTTATTTTAATAGATATTTTTGGGTAAATGAAGAGAACATCAAGGGCTTTATTGTAAACTAATATCTTCTTCGACAAAGTAACAGAGGAAATATATTTAACATTGAAGACGGAACCTTTTATTCAACAAATTTCACATAATCTCATAGATTTCAAACAATCATTTTTTGGTGGTTATTTTCAAATAATCTGATATAGAACTTATTTTTTAAATTTTTGTTTCTTTAATTAGTTAAAATGATTTACCTCTAAAAAAGCTTTTAATAGATGATACACCACAAAAGGAATAATTGTTAATGCACAGTCTCGACGCGACTCGAATGAACTAATACACAAATGTGCGATATAACTATCATGAAAATCATCCCGCCAGTTGCTAGCCGTACTCGTTCTGAGCGTCGATAAAACCAACCATCTGTGCATTTACTAAGTTACGTGTTCGTCATTCGAACAAGAATTTTAAATTTAGCTATATGAACATTTTTAAATATACCGAAGTATGTCAGATATAACAGAAAAGACAATTGAAGCTATGTTGGGAGAATTTTTATTGTTCGGTTTAACATATTAAATGTGTATTGTTTGTGATTATTGGGTTTGTTTTCTACAAGTCAAACGTCAAAAAATGTAATTTGCTACAGGTTTGTAATTTGTGTTGTCTAACTGAAATCCTCATTACTTTAAAGAATTGTACATATTGGGGTTTACCAGTATGTGAGTTCACCTTGGAATAATTTTTGTATATTGAATTGGCTGAATAGAAATTTAATTACTGGGGATTGAATTCTGATTGTACCTTTAACAGTACTACATTTTTATATGAATTTTAATAAACTCACGCTTTTTTTCTTATTGGTATGAAACTTGAACAAGAAATACTAATTTATTCTAAATCTATGAATTTGATTCCTAATTAGCATTCGAGATAATTACTTGTCTTAAGGTAACGATTAACTAAAATTACTATGAATAATTTTGGGTACAACGCCAACTTGAAATTGGAATTACTTGAATGCCTAACGATTTATTAATTTTAATATAATCAATTTTCAGTTTATATTAAAATATTTGTATGTATGTTTCTATTCCTATTTAAAATGAATTAGTTTAGATTGGAAAGGCAAATAAACAATTGAAAGAAAAATTATAATTGCAATGGATCTAGATTTAATATACACATTTGAATTTTGATAACTATCTTTGCCCCTGATTAAAACAAAATACTTCTTTAATTATATAATTTGATTTAGTTAATTAAGCTGATAATTAAATATAAATTTTGTATTTCTTATTTTAATTTTACACCCAACATTTTTTATAAATAGATACTTATATAATACTTAAATTGATGTATATTATATGTACAAATAAAATCATAATCGTGAAGGTGCGCCACCTGCTACAACTATAGTTTCCCCAGTAACATAATTAGCATCATCTGAGACCAAGAATGAGACAACACCTGCAACATCTTCAGGTGTACCAAATTTTTTCATTGGAATCATCTTTAAGTATTGGTTATCTTTAGGTGATCTTAGCTATAATAAAAATAAAATATTATGTTTATATGCGCGATTTTAAATGACAGGAAAATTTGAATTTACCGCAGCATTAAATTTTTCAAATGTTTGTGCCACTTGGGTTTTATGTGAATCTTTATTTTGCCCTATTAATGTCTCGAATATTATTCGACTCTAATTTTTATATTACTCCTAATTTATTCTAAAAAATGAAAAATATTAAACAAGCAAAGTGAAGTAATAACGATTACATTCTTTCATTAGAACAAATTATAGCTTAATATAGATAAAAAAATAATGATATTTTTTAAGAAAACGCTTCACATTAAACATTCAAAATATTTACCATACATTAGCAAATATTCTCTAGTCTCTACTGATACATTTTGTTTACATGAACGATGCCTGTACGCAATTCTTTTAAGTTATACAATATTTTCGAGATCAGCTAACTTTTAAATTGATCTATTTGGATTTGTTCAAGTCCGTTTAACAACATTAGTATCTTCCGTTACAATTTATAGTTAACCAGTAGTAGATTTGTCCTTGAAAACGTATTTTATTCAGTCATAAAAGGCATATTAAAAACTGATACAGCAAAGCAAATATTAGCGAGTTGACACTGATATTTTATAAAGACGATTAAATATTTAGTCATGCAAGCCATTTTCAAAATGAAAAATACACTAAAAACTATAGGGGCAAATTCAAACTGTCCTCAATCATTTAAAATCACACCGTATATATGTATATATACACCTAGTAGGGACACACATACTATTATACACATTTTATGTCATGAAATGAATATTAAAATTACATACTAAAATTTTGTTATTAAAATGACTGCCCTTTGGCTTTAATATAATATAAATTAAGTCGCACCGGTTAGGCATCAATTGCAGCTTGTGTCTCGTATATTTGAAAGTTAGATACTATTCAAGTCAGAACTTGCTTTAAATTCTTAATATTAGGGTATATTTTATGGCGTACAATTCTTCAAAAGATCCATATTACCAGGTGGTCAATCTTCAGTGGAAACAATAATAAATCATGTCTTTAAATCCTCCAACAGCTTAACATCAATTACAGGAGGTATTGGCAGACCATGAGTTATTATTACGTGTTTGTGGTGTCACTTAAGATTTTTGGTTGTTATCATTCGCTTAAACGGGAAAGGGAAACCACGAAAAACCTTTCTGGATAGCAGGCAGTTGGACTCGATCGCGAGATCGACGGCATGATAAGTCAGTAACTTATCACTGGGCTGTCAGCCAGCTAATGAAGCTTTGTAAAATTCGTTGGTGCCAAGTTTGGGTTGTTTTGACCTTATATACCAGCACATAACCCTGCTGAATAGTGTATGATTGATTTTAAAACAGAGAGTACTTAAGTGGTCTGACGAAGTCAACTTTAGCCAATGTTTTGATGCCTTTTTTGTAGAAATAGATAATCGGGCATTGATAATTTTTCCTTTATTCGTTTCATATTTATTATGTGCTATAATAGCAAAACGATACTGTTAATTTGACTATTGTATAGTGAACACAAGTTCAAATTTCTTTCGTTGAAAAAATAATATCAAGTTCAACTATGTGCGAACGATCAATTCTACTATTATGAACACATACATTCATTGTTATAGCACTACTAATGTCCCTACTAAGTATAATCAAAAATTCTTACTTTTAAAGAAAACTTTGTTTCAATAATACCAGGAGCCACACAATTTACTGTAATATTTTGTTCTGCTAAATGTAAAGCTGTTGCTTTTGTTAACCCGATTACACCTGTTTTACTTACAGAATATGCTCCCAATGCCTGCAAGCCAAATTAATACAAACTAAAAAATATATTTTTTACATTTACATTCAATGGATGATAGCCTCCTATGGATGAAATGAAAACAATTTTTCCTCCACCTTGCTTCTTCAAGTATGACAAACTTTCCTTTGCAAGTAAAAAAGAAGATTTTAAGTTAATATCAAATATTTTGTCCCATATTTTTTCATCAGTCTGTAATAAAATAATAAGTGTCTGACGTAAATAATAATATAATAATAAATATCAATTTACATCTAATACATCAGCCATTTTTGGATTTATGCCAGCGTTCGAGACTAATATATTTATTCCACCAAACTGTTTAATAGCCTATAAGTAAAGGAATCATTTTTCTTTTAGTCTTAGTAAATTTTTATGCTACCTCTTCATACAGCTTTTTTCGTTGATTTTTATTACCTACATGACAAACAAGTCCACAAACATTTAAATTTTGCGATTTCAATTTTGCTATAGCTTTGTCAACATTTTCCTGTTTTTTACTGCTAATAACAACTTTCGCACCTTCTTGTGCTAATCTTTCGGCGATACTGTATCCAATTCTAGAAATTACGATATTGTATTCCCATCAAGTCCTTGTTAAACGTTCAAAACATATACCCATCAGTAGAAGCAGTAACTATAGCTGTCTTTCCATTTAACCGATCCTTGGGTATATACGAAAAATATCTAACAAAAATAATTTGTTTTGTTAGAAATTTGATGACGGACATATCTATTAGAGTTAATATATATTAAATATATTTTCTATAATTTTAAAATACAAACAACTTCAATAAGTAATTTGTGGTTTAATATGTATGAAAATTATTCTGTAGCATTGCAGAATAAGATGTCTAATTTACTGTCAGTGTCACATGTTTACCTGTGGTATTACGATATACAGATATGTATATGGTGGTTTCCAGTGTGTCCAGGCATCTGCTTTAAGCACACAGGTGTATTTAGACGAACGTTCCATGCCATAGTGTAAAACGCTCTTGAACTACTTAAAATTCCTTTCCCATACCCTTGATGCAGTTACCGAAATTTAGAAATTTGAAACACTTGTGAAGATGGAGATCGACGATGTTATTTATATATGTATATGTATTAGGTAATAAGTTATATAACAAAACCATAAATCCTTTGTTATTTGTCATAATCATTGCCTAGTGCTATATGTTAGCTAAATTAACGCTCTAAATAATGCAATGTGCATATTTGCTTGGAGTTTATTACAGTTATACCTGCCCGAACAATCACCTTTGTTAGATAACCATTTGAGTAAACGATTGCATTTTATTACATTCCATTTGTTACTAAAATATTAAATTTAACTCGCCTAGAACCTCTCAAAACGACAACATTTTTCTGAAACGATCGCTGGCCGCCTTACACAGGTTTCACTGTACTTTGGTGCAGCTTGGAGTAGTGATAACGAGACTAAGAAGCACATATGCACCTCTGCTTTTGATCAGCACTCCATGTTGTCGTGTTCAACATTACTGAACAGATGTACCTACTCATGAACTACTTTAAAATTCCTCCTCCTTATTCCCGATATACCAACGTAAAGTTTGGAATTATTATATTTGAAAAGATACGGATTGATTAAAAATGCTTCTTTGGCAAAAGATTTAAATATGAGCTGTCCATTTTAATTAGTCTAATCGGCCGTTTAAAAGTATGATCAAGAATGCTTAGAATATTGATTGGTTTATATTGAGGAGATTCTAACGAGAGAGGAGGACGATATCACCGAAACATCGGGATAAACAAAACCTTTCTTAGAACCAAGCCATCAAGTGCATATATATATATATATATATATATATATATATATATATATATATATATATATGGATCTTGTTCGGTTTAAAAGTTTCCACTGTTTCAAGCGCAAGCTGTTTTATCAAAATCTTTTTCTTATAAAATAGGTTGTGTTGTGAACAGCTACAAATTTCATTATTACCTTTTTGACACTATGGTTGTATTAAGAAGAAGAAAATGAAAATAAAAATGCTCCATGTTGGGATGAACCATATTATCGACAGCAGTGGTATTAATAATTAAAAATTCAATAATGATGCGTAGGCGGAGAGTGAGTTCCTGTTAGCTATCCTGTTTCGATAATAATATAAAGAATTAATAACAAATTTATGATGAGCATCAAAAGTAGAAAGCTGAAAAAACGATATTAGTAGAAATAAAACAAAAACATTCTAAAAATTTTATTTAACTAATTTAAGTAAAAAGAATTCTTAAACCTTTGAGTACATTAAATTACAATTAGAGATTAATAAATGAAAGCAATATGTAAAAAGGAAAAGTAGTTACTTTTCTTTTTACAAAAAGCTACAATAAAAAAAATATAAGTAATAAAGCTGTAGAATAAAATATATAACAATTAGAAAAAACTTTATATTCATCTACATGCGACTGCATTTGCATATGTGTATATACCCCTGGACAGAGTGTTGTATATCGCGATAGCGATATATGTTGTGCCTTGAACACGTAAGAACACAAATGAACAAGGCTGCACTACTGTGGACAGGGTACTGTGTTGTGGGGAACGAGAGTATGATTTATAAAGGAAAGATCTTTTAAAAGAATCGGTGGTACGGAGGAGCAGAAATTAACCAACGAGAGAACAGAAAATAAATAATTAAAAGCGCGATATAAGAGTTAAGAAGCGCTTTAAATTGATACGTCACACGAGTTGCTTTAAATGTAAACGTTATACGATAGAAGAAATAAATTAATAAAGTGAACATCAGTTATAATTATCTGGCATGTAGATATTTAGCAGATAATAAATATGTATTATTCTCTGCAAAGGCATTAAATCAGCTCATGTTATTTCGTTGAAAAACAGACTAGCT
This sequence comes from Dermolepida albohirtum, assembly GCA_031893035.1. NCBI lineage: Eukaryota > Metazoa > Arthropoda > Insecta > Coleoptera > Scarabaeidae > Dermolepida > Dermolepida albohirtum. The sequence continues at coordinate 187,438 of JAVIWB010005838.1, forward strand.
AACAGCATCTTGACAGGTGGCAGAACAAAGTCAGACTCTCTGAAAATGATGGCACGTTTATTTCTACACGGAAACTTCAATGCGTTAAGAAAAAAAAATAGTGTCCGTCTGTTTTACCACGAGAGAAGTAGTGAAACGTGTTTTTTTTTGGGAACGAAAAAGGTAGTCACACATTAAAAAAATGTGTCGTTCTTCGAAATCAGTTACCTCATTTTTTCACCGCGACGACGTTGCGGTCCAACATTTTTACGTTTTTACCGAGTTTTAGCAAGAGCTACGCTGAAAGTGCTGGAACATTCATACATCCTACAGTTCAGATTGCTCCATGCGACTATACACCCCATCTAAAGAACAGGCTGAAAAAAGAGGAAATTTTTCAACAACAAGAAGATTGGATGAGAATTCGAGTCATTTATTAACATTACATTTCTATTGTGAATGTTCATACTATTGTGCCTCACTTTTAGACAGAACATTGCAGTTATCTAAGCCAAGGAGCCAAATAGTCGAAGGTTACCATTAGGAGGATACTAGATACTTAAGCGCTATAAGAAAAAAACAGGTGGGAAAGTTGGAACAGCTTATGGGGTAATATACATACATATATTAGAAAGTAATTCTTCATGAATAGAATCTTGTCAAAATCATTATGAACACTTTTATGATATAAGTTAGATAAGGATTTTACATGAGATCTAGAAGGTAATTAATTATGGTGGTAAGATTAAGATGATAAGCAAAATTTCTCTTTTTAAACGTAATAACATTATTATGTATAGTAAGAAAACAGAGAATAGATTTAAAGTTAGCGAAGGTGGTAATAAATTGAAAAAATATATTAACATATACAACTATTATCTTTTTAACCACTAGTATGATCAACCGATTCAATAAAAGAATAACAAAAGGCTTAAGATTAGAAAAACAAGTGGTTTGTTTGATTGTCCAATATCTGAAAAATATTTTTTTGAAATATCAACTTTAATCACAACTCTTCAAGACAAATAGAAGCAGATGTAGTACATTCCTTTGTTTACTAAAAAGTTTTGTAAAAGCTTTTTGTATGTTATAATAAATAATAAAATAAATTTAAAATCCGATAAAGAAAAGAATTGATGAGGAAAACTCACCTCGATGGCAGTATTGATATGATATTGATGCTTCAAACAGGTTGTGCACAAGTATTACGTCACGTTTAAGTGCACGAGGTCTACTTTAGTTTGAATTTTCTTTTCAATAAATAAATAATGGTTCTAATTTAAAAATGTATTTATTGGTAAAAAACAATTGGAATAAATATGTAATTTTCATATTTAATTTTCAATGTAAAAAAATATATGGTTCTCCCGCCTTTTAATAACTTTATTTGCTTTTCGCATGGCACATGATATACCGCTTGTGATAAATATTCTCAGCCAGCAATATTCTCGTCAGTCTTCACTTTTACGTATGCTTCTTTAAAGTATCGACAGTGCACTGATATGTATTAGATAATCAAACTAATAATAAGGATTTTGTAGCTGTGTAAACGGCACCGAGAGTAAGAGAATTGAGAAAATTTAGTACTTGTGATTTGGTGTAGATATGTCTGCGATTTCTGGCGATGGTAGTTATCGGCTTAACGTTTGCAATGGCTTGTTACTTTATTATCACCACTATTCATATTATTCACAAAAGGTACAATACTATGTTTTAATTATAAATAATAGGTAGTTATTTTGATTTATATAATAATTTTCTTTTATGTAAAATTTACATATATTGGATGTATTTTATATTTAGTTTTTATTCTTGTATCTCAAATTTTGCGGGTTTTTGTATATTACATTCGAATATTTGTGTTTTTTCAATACAAATGAAAAACAAATCAAAGAAACTTATAAACTATTATCTACATTAGTAATTATAATTATTAGAATGTAGAATACATTAAAAACTCTTAGATATATCTAGAATTGTTTATCTAATAATTTATGTAAGGTTGTTTTAATTAGATATTTTATTTTACTGGAGAAGTAAATGTGTTTATTAATGCAATTGTAAATTAAAAGATAAATTCTTTAAAATTTTCAGGTAGTAATGGCGTTATATGAAAAAAAATTACCATTTGAAGAAAGTTTGGTGGATATTACAAAAGCTGCCCAATTTGAACCCTGGTTTCTTCAAATTAATCCTCGTGGTGAAGTACCTGTTTTGCAGGATATAGGAAAAATCATTCCTGATTCAACACGAATCATTGATTATTTAGAAGATAATTTTAGTAATGGTAAAAAAAACTAAGAGTTAAAAATATTTGAAATCCAAGTAATCATATTATTCTTTATCATTTGACAGGATTTTTTTGAACTTAAGCTCTTAATATTATGAAATCTCTGATTTAAGATAAATATAAATTAATTTTAATTCCAAGTAAAAATATTATAGTTTGTTTTTTTACAATATTTGCTCACAAATTTAGCATTTCAATAGGAAAAATAGGATTTGTTTAAGTGTAAATATGATGTATATGTATATTTAAGGTTTATTAATATGTAAACAATTCTATAATAGCCTTAAATGAGTAAATATGGACTCTATATTAATTCTATTTTCACACATCTTTCATTCCTTTATGTTCTCTGAGATTACTTAATTATTTTGATGTTTGTTGCACTTAAATATTCAATAAGAGCTATTAGAAACATATTAGTGTATTCTTTTAGTTAAAATGGAAGTATTTATAATATTTGTATACTAACAGTATGAGTACAATTTCTTAGTTTTAAAGTAACTGTTATATCTATTTATTGCAAAATACCATAAAACACTTTTGCAATATAAACACTCCAATAGATTACATTTATAGGCAGTATAGAGTAACTTCCATTTGAATTACGACTACATATCTTGATATGTTTAAAGAGTTAAAGTAAAATTGAAAGTTAAGGTCTAATATAGTAACTTATAAATATAGCCAAATTTATTAAAATGCTATTGATTATTTACAGGAGATACACCAAGATTAATACCAATCGATCAAGGAGTAGAAGTACGTCAAAAAGTAGTCCAATTTAGACAATTACTTGATCAAGTACCTGCTGGAATTATAACAATGGGTTCTATTTTTCATCCAGAGCTTGTGAAAAATCCCAAAGCACCTTTTTTTGCACCCGTTAGAAAAATGCTTGCGAGTATGATTAATCTAATAATGGTGTTTATGCAACTTGGTTAGTGTTTAATTTCAGATGCTGAAAATAACAGTAGTACAATGTTAAGGGAACATGCTGAAAAGAACCCGGATTGTAGGGCAATTTTGTTACAAAAAGCCGAATTGCAAGAGAAGAAACATTATACAGTTGTCAATAAAGAAGAATTCAACAAAGTATTAGTTCAGCTTGATGGTGTGTTAGATAAAGTTGAGGATGCACTGTCAAAACATGTTGAGGGTAAATTTTTTTTGTTATGAGAATATTAGTCTGTTAAAAGATATTTATGTAAGAAATTGAGGTGACAGGTTAATGATACCAGTATATTCAGTAATATATCTAGCTATTTAATATCTAAATATATCCGATAGTAGGTTGTTAGTAATAAGGCACTGCCCTCCTTCGTAAGCTATTATGGTACATGCTATGATATATTAATAACCTTCCACAATTCATTCGATTGGGTTTTTACACAAATTTAATGTCAGAGTTCGGCAATATTCTTCATTAGTTAGTGGTCATAAACTTAAATTCAAGTATGTATTTAACAGCATTTTGTAAATTAAAATTTATTTGTCCATTGACAGTTGTGATGACCTACTGCTGCTTATATAATTTAAAAATCAATTTTTTTTGTCTTCATAAATATATTTTAATGTCAGATATGCAAGATGTAAAATAAGTATTTCAGTTTAATTATCTTGATTTGCTTTCATTCTTTAGTTGAACATTAAATAAATTCCTATTTAATTTTATATTGAATGTGTGGCGGCTGTGCAAATCAGATATAATAATAATAAATTTTTTTTCTAAAACAATGTGCATACAGGACATATCATTATATATAAAAAAATAGCAATTAATACATACTACGTACACTCATGCCAGAAACACGTCTCAGTAAGAAAAAAGGATGCTATAAATTTGGACATATAAAGTTATTTATACAATAACAATTTATCGTAAGCAGGTACCGCTTAAGGTTGTTTTTATAAATAGAGAAGTTTGTGATGTTTCTAATGCAAAGTGGTAATTTATTGTTTAATTTACATCCCATAAAATATGTTCCTTTTTGGAATATAGATTTTGCGTGTGAGGCAGGTAATAAATAATTATGAGTTCGTGTATCATATTTATGATTTACATTGCCACTCGAACAAGCGTTTCTGTTCCTATAAACGAAGCATAGGAGATCTAATATATAAATATCATAAATAGTTAATATCGAATTACTTCGAAAACGTTCTCTGCAAGAATCCCTATAGCCCAACCAAAAGATAATTCTCAGGGCCCGTTTTTGCATAAGGAACAGGGCATAGTAATAATTGCAAAATTAACTAATGGCTCATCAGATTCAGTTGATAATAAAGATTACTTTTCTCTATATTTGATAAAAAAATTTATATTTTATATACCCTTCGTAAGTATGTGCCTATAACTGAAAATAGATCTATTATTAAACATTTACTAATAGATACATATAATTTATTTCTCATTAGTTTTATTATGATCATTAATTATAATTATATTTTTATAAATGGATAAATATATAAAAATTTAAATTGCTAAAAATACAAATACAACTTAAATAAATGGATTAAGTAGAGTCGTTCTCTTATTATATTTATAAGAATAATCTTGTGAAATCAACGCAGGTAATTTAGATTATCTGGAAGTATGATGAACTTTGTTATGAATATGCTATTATTTATGACTGCACTTTTGTGAAAGATTTAATAGAAATAGGAAATACTTTAGTACAATTGTCATATTTTGGAACCGAATATCAATTCGCGAACAATTCGGAAACTTCGTATTTTGAAAATATTGGTTAATAATAATAATAATATATGCCTTCAGATGTTTTAACGGCTTAACACCAATTTAAGGTTTTTGGTCGATGTTTTGTTATTAATCTGTAACAAGAACGGATACCACGAACAATTTTCTCCGATAGCGGCTTTCATATTCAATCCTGAGATTCCCGCGAAATAAGCCACTAAGCTTTCTATCAGGCGGCTAAATAAATATTTAAATTAAATGTAACGCCTGGAAAAATCGTAATTTATTAGATTTCCATCCAATTAAATTTTGTAGAAAAATAGAATAACATGCCAATATTTTGTAACACAAATTGAGAGGCATTACATGCAACTTATAAAGAAATCGGCGACATCAACGAAATTACTGAGAAGAATATTAAGACGATGTCAGATAATAATTAAAGTAAAGACGGATATGTAATTATATACATTAACTACTTTATGTAATTTAATATTTTTATAATTAGTTTTATTTTTCTTTAAAGCGGAATATAATAGCATTCGTTTTCGAAATTTTCGTTTAGAAGAGAGCTTTGAATATTTGGTTTCTTCGAAAATGTTAATTTTCTAGTATTCCTATGAAGTATACGACACGGATTTTTCACCTGATAAAACGTAAATATTAATAGAAAAAATTCAATGTTCGATAATTACATTACTTTATCGACTTATTGCAATTTTGTAATCATAATCTCATGTAAAACTAATATTATTTTATACTGATAAATTGATTTTGATAAGCTATGTATATATTTAGCTACTGGTTACAATTTTTTTTTGCCTGTCATGTATTCTTCTATATAATAGCAAGATTCTATACTATTATTTTTTATAAATTCTGAAAATATTGTCTTAAAAGTAAGACTATTAAGAAAGTTACAATAACGGTTTATAATATATTATCTGCTATAGTGTGACTTACTGTTAATTGTTTAATGAATTTATATATTTTGGCAATTCTTGATTGCCATGTATTATTATTTGTACATTTTTCAAATTGTAGTGTATTTGTTTACAAATCAATGAGCTAGTATTTTTAGATATTTTAGAGATCAACATAATTTCTTGGTTTAGTACTATACGTTGTCTCAGAATAAGGAGTGATTCAAGTATTGCGCCAAAATAGTACATATTTTTCAGAGATTTCATTGGTTCTCGAACAGGCAAGTTTAATATGGATAAATGAATGCCAGATATCCGCCATTTTTCACAACCTGTAAACGTTTAATTACATTTTTCCATTGTTTTATTTTAATAATATTTAATCTTAATTTTGGATAGGTTGTACATATTAATTCAAAAAGTAACGTTTGTACAATCATACTTCCATTAAAATGAATTTATTCTCATTTATTTTTATATAATAAAGAAAAGGTTTAATACTGTTGACAAACTACTTTACTACATTCACAACTGTTTATGTTTCATTTTTATGGTAAGTTACATTTTTAAGTTATGTGCTCCGCGTTTTAGCGGGATATTTGAATTACTCCTTATTCTGAGACAAGGTATACACAACCGCGAATTGAAATCATGTGCTATAAATTCTCTAATTACAAAAGGGGAATTGTATAAAAAAGGTATTCTTTCAATATAATTATATTTCACTTCTCTACATTTATTACATCATTTAATATGAAAGTACGAAAGCAATTATTAATTTTTTCTTTATTACTAGTCAGGAAAATAAGCTTTAGGAGCTAAAATTGGATTGAAGGGCAGGGGTCCTATTGTTGAAATCAACAAATGCGAATTGTATTTTGAGCAGCAGTAACGATTAACCAGACGCATTATCATGAACGTTTCTTGCTGCCCGTTTTTCATATTTTTCGCAAATACCGTTCTTACAGTTTGACTAGTGAAGACCTGTCTAATCTATCATCAGTATTTCGAATTATCGAATTATGATGAAGGCCGACAGTTTTATCTTTTACTTCAATACTTTCCAACACCACATTTTTAACGATTTCACAATTTCAAAAACTAGGTGCTGTTCATTCTGTTATTTTTGCACTTCCGAGCGAAATTATACATTCCTTTATTTCTTTATTTTGAATGTCGATCATTAAAATCAGGTCCTCGACGTAAAATGCAGATTTCAGCACGATTGAAAAGTGAGGCAGAACGTGGATTATCATCCTCAGGAGATCCTATTGATATTTGAAATCTCGACCTTTTTTTAACTTGAGCGCATGGAAAGAGAAAAATTTCCATGCGCACAATGTGAGCTTTGTTTAATATAAATGGTGCTTGGCTTGATTCATTTAAAAATCTTATTAGTAATTAAATTTTAATTTGATACTTGTGACATTACGGAACATTTTCATGTATATAATTAAGAAGAGAATAATGAAGAGAAGTTGACAACTTCTCTTCATAATAATTTCTAAGGTGGCGCAGTAAGTTTAGGAAACCAATATAATTTTCTCTTATTGCTTATAATTTCTAAATGGTAGATTGCAGAGTAAAACTTTAAAATGAAAATTTCCATTAAATTAGGTATTAATCTATTAATATAATGTTTCTTCCTTGTAAATGTACATATGTACAAAATATAATGCATAATCTATTTATTTGAAAAATATGCATACATCCAAATCCAGTGTGTTGTGTTCTAATCAGTTTTGCAATATAAAATTTAAAAAATCATATTTAGCATGTTGTGTAATGTGTTCTACTGAACGGTATGTTTTAGTCGTCTAATAATTGTTTGATTACTTACCTTCTAGATAAGTAAGTTTAATTCACATGTAGTTAAAAGTTGGTTATTTTATACTAATAATTAATTTTAGAAAAGTTAATTCTACATCATTTGCAAGTAAGCGGGTTTATATAGATTTATTAATTGTTTTCAGATAAAGAAAATTGGTGGTTATGTACTGATAGATTCACGGTAGCTGATATTAGTTTAACAATTTTATTGGAAAGACTAAACCAATTAGGTTTCGAATCTCGCTTTTGGACGGAAGGCCGAAGACCATGTGTAGCGAAATATTATGAAAACGTAAAATTGCGAGATTCCTATAAGAAAACAATACCGACTACGTTTTATCACGTGAAAATGCTAATTTGTTCAAAAAATCCTGCACATCTAGGACTTGGAGTTGCGGCAGCTGTAGCGATTATTGTAGGAGGTGTTATGCTAGTTAAAAAGATTTTGAAGTAGTATTACTTAATGATAGTCAATAATGAAATTTCACGCATTTTATCACAAATTATATCTTTTCAAATACCATATTTTTATAGAAATATTTTAAAGTATTTTGTTGTTATGCTGTAATAAAATATTTATTTTAAATACAATTAGGTATTTAAATTTATAGAAGCGTATGTTCACTTTTTAAAATTGCCAACACATTGTGTGACGAAAGCAATACTATTTAATATGTATTTCATATTTAAGAACATTTTTATTCCATAATCAATTATGAATAACAATAAATCTTCATTGCCTAATGGGATTCCTAATTAAAATAAGTTAATTTAATTGTATTAAAAATACATTTAATACTATGAAATTTTTAAAGTAATCAAAGAAAAGCGTATAATTTTTTATTATTATTAACTAACGAGACTAGTGGCAATGATGTGTTACCCTGTACAACATATCTAAATAGTGCTCAAACAAATTTTCTGTTAGAAACAGTGTTTTATCATATGTCAACTCTTTTAGTAGCGTCGTAAAGTATAAAAATGGGTTTATTTTACTTTAAGAAGTTACATTGAACTAATTTGGCGAGTAAGGCGTGTTGCTCAGCACTGAGATCTTATCGGCCAGAAACAGTTTTACGGATAAACCTGCGTGGTCTGGAGCATTGTTTTGATAAAGATTATATGTGTTGCTTTTCTAAAACTCGGGCCACTTCTTCACTCGTTCAGTTTGGCCATAACCTCATTACTGCTGCCATGGCTATATCTTATCACTGCTTTTAATTTTAACTTTTTTCATTCTTCGTTGGTTTCTGCCAATAAATTATTTATTTATTTGTGCACACAGAGTGATGCTTGTTGGGGAACCTTGCATCTTGCATACGTGGGAATGACCGAAAACGAGTTGGTGTTCAAAATCTTAGAACAAAATATCGTAATGGGATACCTAAGATACTAGTGCTTTAAACTTGATTTTTCATCCAATTGTAACTCGTTACAATGCTATTATCGAAACGTTCGCAGTCTTCATCTAAATATTACGTATTAAGAGTATATTATCGCTGTCGAAGTTAATATACCTACCGATTCTAAACAATTTTAGTTCTACATTCAATTTAAAAGGGGCACTGGGATTTCGGGTACGGTGAAGCATAATGATATCGTCGAAACATTTGAAAGGATATTTTTAGTAATGTATACCCTATTTCAAAAGCAAAAACTGCTGAACATCTATGACTATATTATAACACTACAAATATTATCTCAATTATATCTAAGAATTAAATTGAAAATTCTTTATGGCGTTAAAAACATGTTTTCGGTACGCCATTAGGAGTAATGGTGAGCACTCATTTTTATATTCATTCCACCGTTCCATGTCATTGCGGATGTAAGGAATTTATTCTTGTTTTTCGAATCTTTAAGAGTCCACACATATTTTCAAAGCTTAGCGCTTGATCGGAATGGAGTTCTAAGAGCGTTCCAAAGCGACTTTACGATAAGATTCGCAACGGTTCTAGCTTCTTGATTGGGCAAGGAATAAGTTTTTACCCATTTAATAAAATAATCCATTACGACTATCATATATTTATGGAAAAGGTGCAACTGCATCTATAGCTATTCTTCCAAAAGGCTCCCTGCATTATATTGTCGTATAAGTACACGTCTGCGTTTCTGTGATCCGTTACTTGCAGTGCAGTTAACACATTTCCTACACCACTCCCTTACGTTTCGCCAACAATTTACTCAACAAAATCTCTAACACACTTTCTCTAATATTTTATGGACATCAAAATATCCTCCAGAGAAACTATCACCATTTACATCTTATGTTCCGTTCCATCTGAGTTTTCCAATATGCGTTTCTAAGACTAAGAAATTACATTGCGCCCAGTATGCTTTCTAAGTCATGCGAGTAGGAAGAAATTTCATACTATATTGGTCTCTAGCCATTTCTTTTCCAACTCAAGAAGGCCGCAAGGTTAGGATCCGCTTTTTGGTCTATCTGCAAATTATCAGGTTGCCATCACTCATCATCTATGGTAATTTTAATGGTGTTAGCTGATGTTTCTTCTACTCAGCTGCAATGTTTACAATCGTCAGAATAGAGCCTTCTTGAAAGAGATGAGGTTTCTTTCTAGAGTTTCCGATTTTTCTAAAGTATTTTGTTCAAGTTTTTTCTCTAAAATTTTTAATTTTAGAGATTTCTTTGCTCCATTTGTTCAAGATTTTTCTCTAAATTTCTTAAACTTTGCTCCAGTGTTTTCAAATGCGGATTCATATCAATTCGTCCACCTGGAATCTCAAAGAAATAATTTCCTGAATCTTCGCCGGTTTTTATTAGTGCATCATGAAGATGCTATTGAAGTTCTGCTCTAGTTCCAGATGATTCTTCATGACGTGCTTTCAGTTCAGGTTTTTAATCAATCACTTTCAGTTCACGAATTTTGACTTGTTTTATAACCATAGCTAGACTTTTATCTTTCGCGCCATTATTTTGTGATTTCACTCATTTATTAATGCTACTTCTTGTATTTTACCGACTTTTGGCTTCAATGCAATGATTTATATATTTTTTATAGGATTCAAATAGTATATAGCCACAAAGACTAATGACATTTATATAATCATTTTCACTTGACACATACCCGATTTTTATTTATGTAGTTTATGTAACCATGCAATAATATTATCATTAGCATAATGATAATGTTGAAATATATTATGTGAAGGACACAGTACGTGAGTATTTATAACAGAATCGAAGGTTAGTGATCATATTCTGCCTACGAAGATTCCACACGAACCTCCACTGGAAAGTTTTAAATTCATAAGAAAATTATATTCTTTACGCACTAAGAAAGCCTAAATTTGGCATTATTATTGGCATCATAGTTATTGTTGTTAAGAAAGATAAATCATTTTCGATAAACAAGAATATGTCCATAACATTCAATAAAATGGATAATATATTAATTAAATGATTTCAATGTAGTTTGATGATCATGTTTTAGAAAACTTAAAATATTGAAATTGGTATAAAAATAAATGTAAAAAAGAAAATTATTGCATCAATGACAAATTACTTCAACAATCATTAAGTAGCATGGTTCTTTTTTTTGTTCCCATGTTGAATTTAAGTTTCTTTACAAACAAATGTTGAATATATTTATTTGTATTATATCAATTAGTTACGGAACATGCAACAGCTTTTGCTCTTCTTCCTACATACATAGTTGCCATGCTGCTAGACGTCTAATTATACCCTAGCTAAAAGTTAAATATGCAGTTCAATATGCGGCACGCGATACGGATACTACCTCGAACGGAATTTTGATCAACTCGAATTGTATGGCTTTTTTGATAATATTTGTCATTTGGACGTCCAAACAATAATTCGCCAGATAATGAATGATATCGAGAACAACTCAAAAAATAAATCTTATGGCAATGTAATTTGGTGTCCGTATATGGGCGTAGGATTAGCCGGATGCGCTCAAATGATACGGCATGGTCAGTTGATGAACGCAAATGATAGACGGATGTATATATAGTCATAAAATAATGAAAACTTTTGACAGTACTTAAAAGTTAAGTTAAACTTAATAAGTGAAAAATTTTCTGCTTTCGAAATGATGATAATTTAATCAATAATTTTAGATCTCACTGTATATGTACATACATACATTTGAACCAAATTTATATGCAAGTGTGTTTAATTGTTTAGTAAACTAAATAATCCTTTTAAATTACGTCAAGGTATATATGAGCGTCATAACAATTTTCCAATATATATATATATATTTGGATATGCAATTTTGTGTAATTACATAATATGCTCATTACCTACTAGTACATGTTTTTATACAGCGAAAATTGTTGGTGTAATTTATGTTTCAAATTGTCTAATTTTATTAACTACAGTTCTTTATGAATTTAAAATTTGTTACCCGTGCAGCTAGTCACGATATCTATTGGACAGATTTAGTCGTCGATTAACATTAGAAATAGATACACATGTTTAATATGTGGCTTAAGTTAATATTGTGCAGTTGTTTGGTGTGTTTTTGTAGAAGTTATGACACAACTGTATCAACAATTATAGCTACTTTTTCATTAGATAAAAATATAAAATTTTTGGCGTGTCTAGATAATAAGAATGGTTCGATTTTATTTTTTAATAATTTTTGTTAATATTTAATAACTATTTGTTTTATTTATTACAATAATGTAGCGTAAACAGTACCATTTAGTAATTCAGTTGGTTTTTCCAAACACGCATTTTGAACCGTCTATGTACGCCAGTATTTCTATTAACATTAATATCATCGTCTTTGATACTTCCAAATTATTCCAAATTCGCCCCTTCTCTCATATACTTCCGGAAATTTTGGAGGTTGTCAATTGTAAAGATAAAGATAAATATGTTTTATGTAAATATATAATGCATGGTAATTTGCAAGTTTATTTGAGACACTGACCTGTATCGAAGTAATATACACTTTGCATTTCTTAAAGTATTATTTTATTTATAGTAATTGTAAAATTTCTTTAAATGCATCATGAATAAGAAGAAGAAATCTTAGAGTAGCTCGGCAGTGTTAAGCAGGACAATGTGAATTGGTGTACAAAGTGCTCACTTGGAAGGCATTCATAACCAAATATAAAATGATACTTGCTGCTATTGACACTTGATAAAGTTACATTCCAAGTTATGCAGTGCTTTTATTTATTGGATTGTTTATTATTGTACTGTCTGGAATTACTATAAATAGCTCCCAATTACACACATTTATTAAAACTAAACTATTTGCAATTGATTACATCTAATTAAATTATCAAAGGACATTACATAATTTTATAATATGATGTAACTGGTTGTTGCATACTATGACAAGTTCAATGTAGTTTGAAGTCTGTTCAAGGATTTCCTGTAGCCTGTGACTCTGTCTTTCAGTTAGTTGCTTCTGAATTGTAGTAGTGTAATCAACTCCCTATGTCATCACGGAGCAACTTCCACGCCAAAATTGTAAAAAATCCTTATCTTGAATGTGGTCATAAGATGTAAAAATTGCTTAGCATTACGTTCTTAATCAAGCTCACTATGTCATCTTGATTAGGAACGCAGTGCTGGGTAATTTTTATATCGTATGACCGTATTCAGGATAAAGAATTTCAGGGAGGCGATTTTGGCTTGGAAAATGCTCTGAAGACGGGATGTTCCACTTTGTCCCTTACCGAGGAGAACATTAATGCTAAGAGAGGTGCTCGAGTTCGATAGGCATATAAATTACTGCGAGATAGAAAAATATCTGGGCATTCATGCACTGGCAATTTGTATTATTCCTCATAAACATCTTCGAGTAGGGAAGGCTTGTTCTCTTTGGGTATTTTATACCTTAACCAACAAGCTGATAGATGCTCAGTCGCTTAAAAATTGAATACCGCCTTATATTAACAGGATCTTTACTATTATGACGTACAAATTAAAACATAGAGCAAAGTCTGGCTCTTTGAAAACGAAGGTACACTCCTGTTTGCAGGAAAATCTCCGTCCTTAATTTACTGTGTATACTTGGAGAACGTGTGGTACTGGAATCAAAAGTCGTGTGGAATCAAAAGTGATGCACCGAAGCAATAGCTACCCAAAGTTGTTGACGCGCACAAAAAGATTTGTTTCAATATATGTATAAAGTGTTTAGCAAGAAATGGTTTAAGGTGGTGGAGTAAAAACTAAAAGGGAGGAAGCTTTCTGAAGAAGATCCTGGGGCGTGGTGTCACGAGTGTACCCATATTTCATAAGAAACGTTAAAGATAATCACTAAGGTTGGTATATAACCCCTTTCCACATTAACTTTTGTAATTCTGTATACGCATTTCGACAACTAAGTTGTCATCATCAGCAGACAATTGCAAAGTGTCGCACCTGGTAAAACACGGCGAAAAATACCTGTACGAAAAAGAAACTCCGTACGCGATCTACACCGCTGAGAACCAAGATGTACACTGTGTGTTTGTTTCACAAGATTTTAAAAATTGTTTTACTTAAACTAGGATGAGCGACATTGAAAAAAAAGGAACACGGACACGACCGATAAGTACTTGCATGTGATTTATTACAGTGTTCCTCCTTCTCTGACATTAAGCAGACCGAAAAGGGTCGACTGAGGTCCGGTGTCATTTACCACATGGCTTTTATTCTTTAAAATGTGCATGCTTTCATACGTGTCTAATTCTCGATAATTATACACGTTCTTTATCAAATGTAAACAATCCATATTAACACTGTGGTTATTTTCTAATACATGCCTTGCTATATCCGATTTTTCTGGTCGGTTGAATTTTATGTGCGAAAGGTGTTCTTTATTTCGGATTTCGATCGATCTTTTAGTTTGGCCGATATATTGTTTACTGCAATCTAAACATTCAATTCGGTAGATTCCCGACTTTTTATTTTCTTCAATTTTGTCTTTCGCATTTCCTAAAAGGGTTTTAATTGAATTATTGGAGCGAAAACAAACTTGAAAACCGCGCTCTTTAAAAATACTATTTAGATTTTTTTGTCATATGATGATAGGTAAACAAACAAACTGCTTTTCCCGATTGCTCTGTGGTGATAGACATGTGGTGTCACGGATTGTTTTTCTTATGTTAGCCTTTCTAATTAATCCATTGATTATTTCCGAATCAAAACCATTGTAACTCGCAATATTCTTAATGAAGTTCAATTCTCTTTCACATCTTACATTTGTTAGTGGGAAATTAATCAAACGATTAATAAGAAAGTTGAATGAAGAAGTTACAAAAGTTAATGTGGAAAGGGGTTATATACCAACCTTAGTGATTAAGTTAATCAACCACAGGCTCCATCAAATTCAACAAACGTTAAAGAGTTGATTTAATGACAGGTTTCAGAATGGACAAGTGCAATGGATGCGGTGGAAATTATTTTGAAAGATTATGAAAATTAATGCTATACTGTAGCATTCCTTTTTTATAATTATTAATACTATTTAATAACAACTGTCCGTTATTAAAAAAATTATAATTTCTTTATTTTTTTAAATCAATTTTAAGAGTTGAAATAGTGATTCATTAGATTTGTGGATTATATTCAAACAAGAAAGGTAACAAATTCTAGTGAAATGGTATGATGAATTCGATTTGTTAAATATTTTGTAAACTGGCGAGGTAGTATTTCACATTAATGACTTCGTCATGCAGTAGACATTGTGAAAAATAAGTATGAAAGATACCTGCAAATGTTGCAACGGCATGTATTATCAGTAACATTTGTATGAAACAATTCTGTATTTTTAATTTATACTCATGTTTCATCTCTATATCTTAGAAATAATGTTTACAAATTATTGCATAATCATTGTCCAGAGCGCCTGCAGCCCATTTCTAATTTCAAGGGTGAGTTTGCTTATTCATTCTTTCATTCAACAATATTGAAAGTTTAGCATTGAAAAGCTCAGTCATTTGGATATCATGCTGTTTCTTCTTCATTACTATTTTGTTCAAAGGAATTTGATTATTCCCGAAGGCGATAATAGATTATGTCTAAGTACTTTCAGTTATTTAAAAGTGCAGATTATATGCAACTGGTTTTCTTTTATAATTCACATTTCTTACACCAAAGTTCACTGACAAAGGTATTGTATGAAAGATGCTTCCTCAAGTCACAGTATCCAAGGTTAAGAAATACACTACTTGAGCGAATTGGAAACAACTATCTTCAAGTGTTTAACGTTTCACTGAATATTTTGTAGTTTGTAGTAGGGAAAATTAAAATATATTTGGAACATATTTATGCAAAGAAATTATCACTTAAAAATAAGGAGTTGACTAAGTTACCAGGTAGCTGTTTAACGTAACAATTATAAAATTTATATTTTGCAATTTTTGAAAATTTACTTAGGTGATTCATCCCATTTTTTTAATGAGAAATATATAAGAATTGCGCATAAAAAAATTCGTAATGATACACGAATAGCGATTAATAGCAGACTCTCAAATAGATTGGCATATGTTATTTTTGCCGATAATCCACAAACAGAAGTGATTAAAGTAAGTATTGGAATGTTTTACATGAGATCTTAAGTAACCATTGAATTTTTAGTTGGTCTGTATGAGTAATTCTTTATTGTTAATTATAACCAATAGTTTAAATAAAACAGTAGACGAACTTAAAAAAATTGATTTGCAATGGAATTCGGATGTAATTATTATTTTCAAACAAAAAACATTCGAGAGTATGATTTATCAAATTTTTACAATATATGCAGTGGGAAAAGGTAATGGATTTTATAATTTAACTTATGTTGGAACTTGGCCATTATCTGCAGAAAATACGTACTACAATTCTAGAAAGGATTTGAAGGGACTTAAGCTAAAGATTCCCTTAATGGTATTAAAAGTTATTGAAAAAACATTTTTCTCATAATTTTTTTTTCGTTATTTTGCTTTGAAATGCTTCAGCTTTTATAAATCTTGCATGACATAATTTTAAGATTTAGCTTATTTTGTTATACAAGCTTATTAATATACTCAATGACATTAGAAGTGTTACACCTAGAAGGAATAGTTTCCTGGACGTGATTTTTTGGTAATGTGATAAGCTTAAGTCAAGAACGAAACGATCAGATTTCCAAGAAATTTTATTAACATTAATTTGAAAAAAAATCAATAATGTGTTTGGCGACCCCGTAGCTGTAGACACTCCTGTACACGTCTAGGCATCGACAAAATAAGATGGTCGATGTCTGCTTGTGGCACCTCCTTCCAAGCAACTTGAACTTGGTGGATTAACTGTGCCAGAGTTTGTGGAGGATGGTTCAAATTGGTCAGTCTTCTCCCCATCATGCATGCCTAGGCAGAATCGCGATTCGTCGCTGAATACGACATTATGCCATTCTGCTTCCCAATGCTGCCGTTCTCTGCACCAGTCCAAACGTCAGAGGGTAAGACGCCGTCGTGGAGAGCGACGTGATATTGGATTTGCTGTTGAGAGGCATGTGCACAGGACTGTTGGAGTAATGGTTTGGGGGGCTATTGCATATGGAAGCCGATCACCTCTTCTGTTTATTCGGGGCAATATGACAGCTGCGCGTTATGTTGATGACGTCCTACAAACCACTTTATTGCCTTATCTAGATGGCCGTCCACACGTCCTTTTTCAGCAAGACAACGCGCGTCCACATATTGCTCGTCGTACTATGGACTTTCTACGAGAAGCAGGCGTTAATGTTTTGCCGTGGCCACCCCGTTCACCGGATTTAAATCCCATCGAACATGTGTGGGACATAATGGGGAGAAGACTGACCAATTTGAACCATCCTCCACAAACTCTGGCACAGTTAATCCACCAAGTTCAAGTTGCTTGGAACGAGGTGCCACAAGCAGACATCGACCATCTTATTTTGTCGATGCCTAGACGTGTACAGGAGTGTCTACAGCTACGGGGTCGCCAAACACATTATTGATTTTTTTTCAAATTAATGTTAATAAAATTTCTTGGAAATCTGATCGTTTCATTCTTGACTTAAGCTTATCACATTACCAAAAAATCACGTCCAGGAAACTATTCCTTCTAGGTGTAACACTTCTAATGTCATTGAGTATATTATTCGTTTTTATTCAGAGCTTTTAATATTACTTGTTTATGTTTTCTGTTTTTTAAGTTTAATGAACAAAAAAGTCAAACGCATTGATCAATTTTTTAATAAATTAAAATTTGCAGCTTTTATATACAAAACCAAAAACAATTGAAAGGGAACTTGAATATCTGGAAACAGAAAGAGAAATAAGTTACATTTTATTAGATATATTAAAAGATATTCACAATTTCAGGTAATATTAGATACATTGAAATTTGATTAACTTTAATTCCTATTTCATTTTAGAATTGTAACTGTAAATAGCTCAAAGTTCACAAATATAGTGGAATATTTCGATATAACGACTGGATTTATGGAGAAGAATATAAATAGTTTTGCAGATATCATAATCCCATTTTACCCATTTAGGTAGGATCTTTAGAAACAATAAAAATATTAGCAGTGTAGTTTAAAGTGCATGTACGAGATCAAGTGCAGTTGTAGTAATTGATTCATAATTAGCAATAATTTAAATAAACAATTTTCATTTAATTTTATTTACATTAAGTCGAAGGATGCGCTTGATTCGACAAAATAAGTATTCAGTACTACATTCTAAATTTTTTTTCTAACCGTATGTGTATAAATCTACATTTTTTTTGACAGGAAGGCTTTTATTTTAAAGAATCCGGTGGGAAGTGTCAGAAATATATTTTTAAGACCTTTTCATCCAAAAGTGTGGTACGCGTTGTTAGTATTTTTGCTTTCAATGACGATATCTCTGAAAATTTTACTAAACATATCTGAAAGTTTACATATCACGGTGGGCGATAAATCATGGTCAATGGCCCTACTTATATTGTTTTCCACGTTTTGCCAACAAGGTATGAAGAACATACTTCTTTATTTTTAAATTGTATATATTGTCGATCATGTGTAGAAACATTATGCCGCTTGATTTTGATTTTACATCTCAGATGGTTATATGTTATACATTTGCTTACACATATCAAAAATCCTATATGAACGTTTAAATCTAGTGTAACAATTTGGCGTTGTAGAGCAAAGAATATTATGGAAATATATATTTCAATCGTAATTTCAAATTATGAAGCAGTGACTGTGTTAAGTGTTGCAGGTTTGTACAACCCCAAACACTAATGAGAAAACATGCAGTAGTGTACATATAGATAACGGAAATGCAAATTAAGATGTAAGAGTAATCAAAGCTACAATCGCGAAGAGTTGAATACCAGGTGTACCGGAAAGTCATTACCGGTTTTTTTGTAAAAAAACTACATAATTTTCAAGAAAATGGAAAAATTTATCTATTCAAAGTATTGGCCATTTAATTCTACACATCTTACCCATCTTTTAGGCAATTTATGGATGCCATCTCAAAAAAACTATCCTTTGAGCAAAACCATTCATCGAGCCATTTTCTAACTCCTTCGAAGTCGGCGAAGTGCTGCTCTGCAAGTGTGTGTCCAATTGATGCAAAAAAAGTGATAGTCGAACGGGGCAAGGTCTAGAGAGTACGACAGGTGCGATATTATATCCCATGCAAGTGCTTTCAACGCTTCCTTGACCGGTTTTGCTGTCTGAGACGGCACGTTATCGTGCTGTAAAATCACTTTACCGTCTCTTCGGGCATATTCTGGACGTTTTTCTATCAATGCATGGTTCAAATTGATAATTTGTTGTCGGTAGCGATTAGTTTTAATGGTTTTACCAGGCTTCAACAGTTCGTAGTAAACCACGCGACTCTGGTCCCACCAAACACAAAGCATTGTCTTTAGACCAAAACGATTTGGCCTTGGAGTCGATGGGCCGGCTTCGCCAGGTGAAAACCATGATTTTTACGCCTAGAGTTTTCGAAATAAATCAATTTTTAATCACCCGTTACTATTCGATGCAGAAATGACCTCCGATCATACCTTTGAAGCAGAATTTCACAGACGATTTTTCGATTTTAAATTTCAATTGATGTGACATCCATTTTTTCATCTTTGGATTTTTTCCCATTCCTCGTAATCGATCACAAATCGTTTCTTGAGCCACATTTAACGCTTCTGCCAATTGTTTTTGAGTTTGGGTTGGGTCTTCGTCTAATAACTCCTGCAGTTTCACATCTTCAAACTTTTCCGGTCTACCAAAACGTTTTGTTGTCTTGCTCATCGAAATCACCACTTTTGAATTATCGAGACCACGCCTCACGTGTTTTTGTGATTGGAGCATGCTCACCGTAAGTTTCTACCAGCAAACGATGTCTTTCAGCGGCTTTTCTCTTTTGATTAAATAAGAAAAGTAATGCGTGCCGCAAATGCACTTTTTCAGGCACGAAACTCGCTATTTTTAAAAAGGTATAAATCTATGACAGTGTTACTTTCGCAAAATATAACATGTATGGCTTTGAAACTTGATGTCAGTAGAATAAAGTGATGTATGTGTCAAATCATAAGATTGCATACTTAAGCCTAGCGACATCTATTAGAAAAACCGGTAATGACTTTTCGGTACACCTGGTATATGTTTTAAAGAACGATGTATTGCATTCCGTTTGCAATGCGAACGCTATTAAACGACTGCGTTCTGATAGAATTGTATATACGTTCTAATGGGAATTGTTTTGCACATGCTCTGCAAACTGTACTGTTTAAGTTTTACGTAAACGTACATTTAATTGTTTGTGTAGGGTAAATTCTATTGAAAATTTGTAGTATTGTCGGTACTTTTTTGTAAAAGTTCTATTAACGAACAAATAGAAATTAAACGCCTTGACAAATCCATGCCGGATTTAAGTATAAACAAAACAAAAATACGAGAAAGATCCTACTTTTAAGAGATATTTATTTGTGTGTGGCTTTGTTTATTTATTGATCAGATATGGTTGATTTAAAGCCTTTTCTTAAAGGATAGAAAAAAAACTGACAACCGTAGAATCGACCTGGTTATCTTTTGCGGGTATAATAACACCTACTTATTTTTACTATGAGGCGTGGTTATTACAACGTAATATAACAACTCCAAAAAATTGAACTCTGATTCGTGATTCATCTCCAACTTGTTCCTAGGCAAATAATGACACTATAAATTTTATACTATTCTTCAAATAGTCTAGGGAATATCGTTCAATCTTTATACTTAGTGCAGATGTTTGTGGTATACTTAGTTTTTTTTTTTTTTGAAAAAAGTGTGGCGTAGAAGTTAAATATACAAGAAAGGGTCTTAGGACGCAGGACCGTAATAAAGTCCTGTGCGATAAACTACTAAACGCTAAAAAGCAGGAAATACTAACTTAGAATGCTTTTTTGATTTTGAATAATGACAAAGGCAAGACTGCGCTCCTTCCATCGCGCAGCCGCATCGGGTGAGGCTGTAATTGGAATGTCATTGACCTTGATACTTTCCAAGCAACAACCCGTACTTTCGTCTATCTGCATGTTTTAGTTTACTTTCGAGTTTTAATTGTAGATGACACTGATACTTAGTAGTGTCATGATCATGGTTGACATAAAAATCGAGCAGCGAATTAACCTGAAATTCCTTGTCAAATTAAAAAAATCGCCAACAGAATGTTTACAAATGTTAAAGGAGGTGTTTCGTGATAATGTTACGTCACGTGCGCGAGAAAAAAACACGAATGAACAAATCGAAATTGAAGGCAATGCTGATCGTCTTTTTCGATATCAAGGGTGTTATCATGACGACTGAGGGTGAAACCGCTAATCAGAAATACTACAAAGAAGTCCTAATCAAGCTGAGGAAAAGAGTAAGGAAGAAAAGAGCAGATTTGTGGAAGAACGATTCGTGGATTCTGCACCAGGACAACGCACCAGCTCACAACGCTCTTTCTGTGAAGCAGTTTTCAGTGGAAAAGGCCATTGCTGTGCTAGATCATTCTCTGTATTCGCCAGATCTAGCACCGTGTGATTTCTACCTATACCTAAAAGTAAAAACTGCATTAAAGGGAACACATTTTAAGTCTGTTGAACATGTAAAAGAAAAAACGGCAGGGTTGTTGAAGAGGCTGACAACTGATGAACTACAGTATTGTTTTGAACAACAGAAGAAAAGTATACACCGGTGCATAGATAGGGGAGGAGAGTATGTAAAAGGTGATAAAAGTTAAATATAAGTTTATTTGCAATAAATAACATTTTTCACGCCACTTTCGTTATTTAATTGCCATATCTCGTGTATATCGTTTATGGCAAAATCTGCTTATTTTCGATGGCATACAGGGTGTAATGGTGGTCGGAGAAACAGCGAATTGTAAGACCAGTCCAGTAGTTCCAATTAGTGTATTCTGAGATAACTGTAGCAGTAATTATTCGCAGATTCACATTTATCTATCTCGCAATTCTCTAACGTTCTTTAGTACATCAAATACCAGGAAGGTTACCCATAATCGTAGTAAAGTTTGTTTGTAGCGCTGCGGAGGTCACCAGTGACTGGTGAAGCCAGGGTTACCAAAAGCACGTAATTTTAGTAAATTTCAATGCTTTTAAGTTTAAATTTTATCTTCATTATTAAAATAGCGCGTCCTCAGTTTTATTCAAACATTGAACTAAGACATGTTGACAATTTACGGAGTGCAATTGAAAGTGCTGAAGTTGTTTCTAGAATATATGCAGAACGGTTTCCGAATCGAATACACTCCTGTACTAGATTTTTGGATATGGTTCGATAGGAACGTAATACAGGTAATTTAAGATAAGTATGTCAATGGAACGCAAAAGCTGGGCTGTATCAAAAAATTTTGTTTTTAAGAAATATCTTGTTTCTTTTTCCAATATGGTTTTGTCACAGGACTATCCAGTTATATTTAAAAAGACTCCAAGACTAGTAATTCCTTACATACGTATGACACATATGCTTAAATTTTATATGTGCATATTGCGATGTATTAAAGCGCTATAAACCTAGCAAAGGTTGAGCACTACAGTCTCTGTAATATGTCACAACTTCGTTGGTAGAGGTTTTTTGCCTTTGCCCTATCAGGTTTTTTAAATTTTTTTCATAACATAATTCACAAAATCGAATGAACAAGCAAAGTAACCAACGACATAAATGATTCAGTTGAAAAAGTGAACAAATAAAATAATAATAAGTCGCTTTTTATATTTGTCGGGTAATTAAATCACTGCCTGCCACTTCTATATATTTTTGTAGTATAAAATTTAAAATTACAATTAAAATTCTAGATGTTCTTTCTTATAAAAAAAATAAAGTTTTGTCTAAATTCTTTTAACAAGGAATAAATGAAACACTACATTTCACGCTATATTATATATTTACTGCGACTAGTTTCGTCATTATCGAGCAAGTTAATAGACGAAAGTAGTCAGTTAATATATACTATAGTGTGAAATTTAGACAGTGTTTTATTTATTTCATAGTGTAATGGAATTTCATAAAGTAACGACCTTAACAATCAACTATTTGAAATTCTTTTAGGTTATTAATTCATTAATCCAGGAAATTAATTTCTGTATTGGTATATTTATTTGCCGTACAATGCTATGTAAAATTATATTATTCAAATAATTGTTAACATATAAATATCTTCATTATTTTCATAAATATTATTGTAGGTTTGTCTGTTGTACCCAATCTTTTGGCATACCGTGTATTATTCTTTACTTCTTTACTCACTATGCTAACGTTATTTAACTATTATGGATCTAGTATAGTTTCATTACTATTAAGTAATCCAGTTCCACAGGTAAAAACTATAAAGGATTTGCAGAAAGCCAGAATAAAATTGGGAATGGAGGATATACCAAATATTTTCGAGGTAATATACATAGATATATTTTATACTCCCGTTAATTTTTAAAATTTTACTAAAGATACCTCGTGACATGTTGAAAACGAACAGATTTAATCAATCAGTTTATAGTTTAGATAAAGCTATACTTGCAATAAGAAAAGGCTATTTTGCGTATTACACAGAACCAGCGACAAGATATAGAATTTTAAACAAGAATATGGATTTATTTGAAGTATGCAGTTTGATTGAAATATGTGGTGCACCGACAGCTTATGCTGCGTTTATGACGCCGAAAGGATCAGAATTTGCAGAATTTTTTAAAATTAGGTATCGTATCGTATATTGCATACGCAAATTTTTACAGTGATTTTATTAGTTTTAGGAGAGTAATAGAAAAAGGATTACTGAAAAGGGAACTTTCCAGATTGTTATGGAAAAAACCGCCTTGTTTAACTCACATAAATTTTATAGAATTAGCAATAAACGATGTCCTTGCTGCATTTGTGTTATATTATAGTGGTGTGGTTTTATCGATGTTCATATTCTTGTTAGAACATTTGCATGTTAAACTTCAAATACTTAAACATACAATGTGATTACAATGGCTTATTCAAAGGTATTTGTAATTTAAAATGTTACAATAAGCGATTGCAATTTCAAGTTTGGGTATAGCTCTAAATTGTGCATTAATACAAAGTATTACATAAAGCAAAATAATATATGAAGTTAAATGTAGAAATGTATTTAGAATAAAATTCTATTATGCATAGAAGCTATTTGAACTCATTAAATTCAACAGTTTAGTTTTATGATGCTGTAGGCATGACCATTTATATTTCTAAGGCCCAAGTTATTAAAAATATATAGAGTAATAAATACAGATTCTCTTATACAAAATCTAATCCCCTTTGTTTATCTTTCTTTGAAATCAATGACTTTATATTTGAAACTTAGGATACTTTTATGTAATACTATCAATTTTATAGTCTAATTGCCAATCACATTATCAAGATGAACGTAATCTGTAATAATAGTTTAAACTAAGAACTTTTATCTTTAGTTTTGCCAGTTTTTTGTTATGTGTGCCTATGTATAGGTTGAAAAGCGAAATACATTTCATATAACAAAATTTTTAGATATGCATTTGATATTATAAAAAAAGTGTTCCATAACATGATTGCCACAGCTTCAGAATGTGTTACTGAAGCAATTTAAAGTTAAAAATGTCTAACAAACATGTCCCCAAAACTCCATCGTAACTAAGCTACAAGTGTTTGTAGTTTTAGATAATTCCACTAAAGCAGATATTTATGTATCGCTGCAAAAAAAAATCATTTAAAAAGAAGTAATTGAATTAGTTGTTGAAATTGTCCACTCAGTCCACTCTTCCTGGAATTGAAGAGGTAGCTCCGCTAAGCTAGGAGTCTCAGAATCAGCACAAATAGTTTCTGCGGCATCCATAATAGGGTATTTGACTACATTGAAAATATACCACAATATGTGGTCATCCTATCGGGTAATATCGTAAAAGAACATATTTCACTTTATTTTATACTAAATTATGTTTATCTTTGACAAATTACACAAAAAACAATCTCATAATTTTTGAAATTTTATCTGTAACGGGAACACTATGTCATTGGTGGCAACTCTGGTGACGTCATAGGCTAGCATACACGGCGATACTGGCGAAACGTTAGCTATTTTCTCGAAAACAAATATATATTCTATTTGGTATAGTAACACCAGTTTGTGATAAATAAAAAACCATTCTGTATTTCTTGTTTTATTATTTTATTTTACATTATTTAGATATTTACATTATTTAATAAGAGAATCCTGCAAATTTATTAGAGCACATGCAATAATAACGACATGATCAAGTACACGGAGAATGTTATTATTTATAACTGAATGTTGCTTTAGCATATGGAATTCTCTTAATCGCCTTATCACCCTCTCAATATGAATTCGCAGGCTAGCAATTATTTTAGTTTGTCGAACTTCTGTTTTTGATAGTTTTGCACCAGCGTTTACACTGGGTGGCCTTAATAATTGCATGCCTTTTTGATGAAGTGCCTGTTCAAGGTGCTTAAAGCCTCTGTCAGCTAAGATACAAGTTCCCTGTTCTAACCCATCTAGAAAGTTACAGTTTTCTAGTATGGTAACATCACTTGTTCTACCCCCAAACCCTTCTGAAATATAATTAACCAAACCATTCGGAGTGCAGGATATTAAATACTTCACCGTATTCCCCTTTTTGTACTCTGACCATGTCAGTGCCTGATGAAGAGCCTTTGATGGTATTTGTACATCGATTTCTAAACAATCAATGATGCAGCTCACATTGTGATAGTTATGTCTAAATGCAATTGGGAGATTTTTTTTAATTATTTAAATATTTAATTTTTTGTCTAAGTTTATGATAAAGGGTTTTAAAAAACAACTTATTATAGGTATATTTCGCAAAAACAATTTACTAGCATAAAATAGTGATATTCCAAAATTATCCTCTAATTCAGAAAATGTGTTATTCAATCTAATTTTTTTCAAGCATAACAAAATGTGTTCTACTTTTATATTTGTATGTTTATGCAACAAGTGGATTAAAAAATAACATGCTTTGGGAATTCTTTGGAACAGAAACAAACAATTTGTGTGGACTCTTTATAGATGTATTTGTACATTGTGGCACTACACACCATTTATACCCCATTCTATCCAATAAATTTGAAGAAAACATGAAATTAACTTCAGCGACGCTGTTTTATTCAGGTTTACTTCTTGATTTACTAGATTTACTTATCCCGTCCTAGCCTGTGACGTCACGCATGCCATATGACCAGCGCCATTACTAAACAGCGTTTTTGGCGCGGTCTTGGGCGTTTAAACTTCAACATTGATTTTTATTGATAATACAATAGATATGTCGGAAATATCAATGATATGTCCTTATTATGTAATAAACAATAATTTAAAATAATTTCCCAAAATTAGTCAAATAGCCTATTTTAGCAACGAACCAAATTTTTCAACCATTTCCATAAAAATAATCTATAGAATTTAAGTTGATTGATCTCGGCAGCAAAGAAATTGCTCAATCTCTTCAAATCTACTGGTTTGTATAATTTTGAGAGGAATGTCAACCAGTAATGTTGTCAGGTCATTTTCTAGGAAACGAACTGCCGCATAACGTTCTTCGTTTATAAACGGACCAATGAGACGGTTGTCAACAATACCATAGCAAACATTCATCGAAAATATTTCTTCTTCATGAGCAAGTCTTGTTGCAAAGGATGTTCAGACAGAGCTGCAAGAAACTTGCTTGTTCTCTTAAATATTGATAGATATTGCTAAAACAGTTTTACAAATAATTTACGAATGAGAAATCGCTGACAATATTTATCAACTGCGGCTCGCCCATTTCCATTATACAGTCCATAAACAAAGTGAATATCGGCGTATTCTTTATTTGAGAAAAAATAACACGTTTAAGATTATGTAGTAAGAAATCCACAGCGATACGTAATACCTTACGTTTACTGTCACATGAATAATAACTGATAAATCACAGCCACCCCGACTTTTTTAATAAAAATAAAATCAACAGCGGTACGTAATACCTGCATTAGCAGGGTTATTTAAAACCTCGAATGCTAGTAGCTCAGTTACGATATAGTTTGGAGCATATGTTCATTAGAAATTTTTAACTTGAAATTGTTTCAGTAACACATCCTTAAGCTGTGGCAAACATGTCATGGGACGCTCGGTATAGTTCTATTTTATTATGCAATTGAAACGAGAAAACTAAAGTGAAACTGTTTATAAACACACTGAAATATGCTATTTATAATCTAAAGTTTCATAGCTTATTTTCTGAAAATCGAATCAGAAAGATGACCTTTATTTAAATCAATACGCTGTTGCAAGCCCTTACGAAAGTTACCGTACACGTATCTGCGTAGTTCATCGTTAATATAAAGTCGCATCTTTCTCAGCAATGACTTGTTGGAGTTCTTAAATGACCGCAATACGCCTTCAATTTTTCGATAATCTTCATAGGCTTACATTTTCCAAAACACCGACTCCACACCAAATCGTCACTTTGGGCAAGTGCAACGACTTCTTATGCAACGCTTTAGTATTATGTGCTGTGAGATAAACAAATTATTCAAGCTCTTGTGATTTTCTCTTAGCAAAAACTTAAAAACTACTACATCGATTGCTTCATTTTGTTCCACCATAAGATATTTTTGTAGCTACTTTGGAATCTTGATAAATTTTTGATATTAATAATAATAATGAAGATGCTCCTTAATTTGTATTTTCCAACATGTAAACATGTAACTAATTTTCAGAATGGAGGTCTTAATTAATATAAATACACTGTGGTATTTATACAATTGTATTTAAGTATATTTATGTATTTTTCGTAATGTATTATTAAATTCTCAGATTTTAATTATACAAAGGGTATAAAGACATAGTAGTGTTCGAATACATTTATATTCGTTTTCGTTCCATTCCAGGTTTGTCCTTTTATACACTGTATGTTTAACTTTAAAAGAGTATAAATAATTGTTTATTTTTATTTTATATAATCCTGAAATATATTTTATAGTTATTTTCAGTGTACTCTTATAGCATCTATTATGCATATTGTCTCGCTTATGATGTGCACTTATAAGTAATGTCTAGGTGTGCAATTGTGCAGCACGTGCATGTCATAAAGCAATTATTCGTCTGTGGACATGAAGGTGTGCGAACAATCGGACAACACCTTTGTGTGTAGAATGGATAATAAAATTTGTGTTTATATGGACGGGAAATTTTAATTAAAAAGAGAGTATGATTGAGATCATATCAAGTCATTCTGCCCAGACTGCGTGGTGCAACTGATGCTTAGCATACCAGTTATTTTCTGAAGAAAGAATTAGTGCGAGCAATGCGAAAATTATAAATATTGATTTCAACAAGCGGATATCGATAGGCAGCGTTTAATATTATTAACCTGTATTAAAACAAGATAAGTGCTTATACACATAGAGAGATAATATATGGTAAAGAATTGTAATATTAATTTTGTTGTATTTTCTTTATTATTTTATTCTTGCATATAGTTAGATTATTTTGGGACATTTATGTTCATTAGTCATTGTTAATTTTATATCTGCAAGAAATTTCCTCCTAAAGTGATTCCGATTATTATTGAATAGGGTTTTTCCACTATTCAAATTAAAGGGTGTTTATATATGTGCATCCATTTTCATAATTTGAGTCACCCTGAGTAGTATTATTTGTATAGAGTAGTATTTTTATGCTTGTTTCTAGTCAAACGTTTATTTCTTGATAGTCGATGCATTCTGTTGAATTATAATAAATCTTTACATCATCTCAGGTCCTTGTAAGTTTTTTATAATTTACAATATTATCATTAAAGGCGCCCAACAAGATTTATAATAATATGATAAGATTTAAGTACTGAATAAACGTTCGGTAAGAATATAGCTGAAAGTGTAGGGTCAGTAAACAAGGATTGTAGCATCGCTAACTATATATAAACTTTTTCCCAATTTTTATATAAACCATCTTTTTCTTGTCGGTTCTATAATATATTTATGGAGACAACAGCACCTAATAAAATTAGATGTGATAAACAGAAGAAGTATACATTTTGGTTCTCAACGGTATGGATCGCGTACAGAGTTTGTTTTCGTACGGGTATTTTTCGCCGTAACTTTCCAGGTGCGACACTGTTTAATTATCTGCTGATGATGACAACTTAGTTGTCAAAATACGTATACAGAATACGAAAATTAATGTGGCAAGGGGCTATTAAAAGAGCGAATATTATATAAAGCCAGGAAAGTTAAATATTTTAGAACAAACGAAGCAAATATAATCGAAGCACATTCTACACGGAGATTGAGTAGGAAGACGAAGTGACAGTTAAGCAGTATATAACAACAGTTCAAATTACAACGCTAAATATCATCATTCTGTCGCAAGAGATTTTAAATTTCAAAATAAAGGACATTTGACACTTTTTCTAAACTTGGGAAAAAAGAACAAGAACTGGAAACAGGAAAGCAGATGACTATCCTTTTCAAAAACGAACGGTTGGTATGTATTATATTGTTCCAATTCGTAGTAATTTATCATGTATGAATATTCTATCTCATACTAATACTTCTGTTTTCGTACAGCACAGATCCCTATAAAGGTTCCATAAACTCCAACTTGCTCTAGTAAGACGCCGCTTTCATAATCTGCTCACTAAAATAATAAAGCACAGTTGAGAAACTTTCCAAAATACTAGTTTTTAATAGATACAGATTATTACAGGAAAGTAATGAACAATTATTACAGAGAATTGAAAACTTTTATTACTATTATCTGTATTTATTGAATTTATATTTCCATCAATTTTTTACAGAATGCTTATTTAATAAGTCATATACACATTAACAAATAATAATGATCTACATTTTTCACTTTATAAGATTAGTAAATAGCACTTTTATATTGCCTACATTTTGTAGGCGAAATATGTGAACTTGTAATATGTAGAAATCGTACGAAGTGAAGTCTTTTGCCTAAAAGTATTCAGAAACTAGAAGTATATACACAATTTTTAAAATATATTTATAGGAGACATTCTACATGAATATATTGATTTATTTGATTCAATGAAGATGTAGCAAAATATATAGTTTTCTTTAATTATAAAAATAGAAGAAAAGTTAAAATCTAACTTTGAAATTTTGTGTTGTAGTAATATCGAAAATAAAAAAAAATACTTCATTGAGCCGCATGTACTTATCTTCTAGTTTTTTTTAAAATGTAGTTTAATTTTCTGTTTAGTATCGATTTTATTAATATTCATTAATGAAAGAGCAAGTTTTAAGTGTTAATAAGTTTTATTTACAGCAAATACTAAAATATATAGTGTATACAACTCTTGGAGTGTTAATTTATTTAACATTATTCAATAAGTATTTTATTTATGCACAATACTTACAATTAAGTGGCAAAATAGTGGCTTGTAGATTCATGTCTCAAGAGAATTATTCGTCTATAAAGAGTCGAAGATACATTAATACCTTAGAAGAGGTTTTGAAACTCTCGGAATTTAAATTATTTGACTGCGATGAGATTAATTATTATTTCAATAAGACAACATATCATGTCTCATATTCACTCATGAAATAATGCATTTGAAAAAATTAAACTAATCATTATAAGACTTGTCAGCCATAGAATACGAAAAATATTAAATTAAATATCAAAAAAAAAATCAGTCGCTAATACATATGACTATGATTATATTGAAAAATGAAGAGGAATGCATAATTCCTATTTGATAACGAATTGAGAGTTCTTATAAAGGGCTTTGCTTTTTTGATGAATTTAAAGATGTATAGAGGCGAAAAGTATTACAACTACACATCCACTAAAACATCAAGTTGGTCATAAGTATATTTTAAATATAGTAATGTTTATATAACTGTATTACTAACACCACCATGATATTCTGAATTTAGAATTTTTAAATAATTAGTACACAATAATATTTGCAGAAAATGTTCAAAAATTAATATTTTGTTTATATTTTCTTCAAAATAAAGTCATATGACATAGATTATTATTAAATTTATTTTACAATATAAATTTATGAACATCTATTAATTACTTTCTTAGATTACACTTACATTGTATTTTATGTGAAGAGTAATATAAGATCTATCTTGCATTTGAAAAGTTGGCATTGAAATTGAAATCGGTCTTTGAACGTTTTTTTGATACTTAGAAATTACATACAAAATTACTTGTTTTGCTATATTTTGTAAGACAATATTGTAACGTTACTGTTAACTTCTTTGGAATAAACTCTTCTGTAATAGATAAATACATAAAGGCATGTTTAATTATTATTTATATTCAAGAAATATGACTATATGTCTGTAGATTATATTTATTCTGAATTTGTGAAGATTATTATTTTCTGCAATGCCATCGAAATTGATATTAATTAAAAATTTCTGGGCTAGAGAAGGACTCGAACCGTTAATAATTATATATAAATATATTATTAAATTCTTTACGATGGTAAATTAATGAAAATTATATTTTTTTGTGATTTTAATTAAAGATGAAATAGCAAAAAATAATAATTTTTATTAATTTCCCATCGTAAAGAATTTAATTGCATATTTATATATAATTATTAACATTATACTGAATTTGATTTATTATATTGCCTTTGAACCTTAAAATACTAATAATAATATGAAAGTTGTTACAATTTAGAACTAGAAGATGATTTTGTAGGTATTCTAATATTTAATGTTACAAAAGTTTTCGTATACATAATAAAAATAATTTCTAAAATTAAATTAAAAAATATTTTGTTGGGTCTTCATTAACTTCTCTTAGAGGCAGCAACCTTTAGAAATAGAGTTCACTAAATTTTCTGTAAAAGTGGTACAGGTATTTTGCCATTCTTTCAATAACATATTCTTCAAATGATACTTTATTAGATTTACAACTGATAAATCCTTACTCAAATAAAGTTACGTATTTCCCAGCCAGGCGTCTATAACTGAGAACTATGATTTGCGAACCTTGTGTATTCTAAATATTTTTATTCCATTTTCTCGTTTCACTTCTATGTTGTGTATGAAGTACATAATCTTGTGAACAACAGGTTCCTCACTTCGTCCTTATAAATTTGTATAAATAAATTTCCTTCTATTTTTAGCTATTTTCAAGCAATAGTCGTTGTGAGTTATGCTAGTATAACGAAACACGATTTATTTTTACTGTAACGTTGTTGATTGTCATAAACACTAATTGCCTATGGATTAATCGTTTATTTGCTACATTTTCAATTGGTAATAAAAATTGAGATATAAATAAGCTTTCTGTTTATAAAACTACAAATATCTAGTGCACACTGTACTAGAGAATAATTTAACAAGTATAGAACTTTATTAATATATCAAAGCGGGACAAATACATTTAGTTTAGCGACTCTCCACATACGCTTACATACAGTTCGTCCAGTTAATCTTTCAACACACGTCATCGATTTTTATTCATATGAATTAAATCGATATTTTTTGATCAAATTATATACGGCAATAAAGTTATTTGTATGATGTTGAAGAAAAATTAATAAAATAAAACGAAAAGAAACATTAAATATAAGTAGAACAACTTAACTGACAAATGTCTTTAATCAGAATTTGGTTAACGCAGTAGTTATAAAAAGTGTGCCAACTTACATATATGTAGTTACGGCTACGTACATATGTCCTTTACTTAAATCAAACGTCCCGTTGACAAGCATTTGGCAGCTTTACTTATTTTTTACTTCGGTGTATTAAACAGAAATTATACGAAATGGGTGAAAACAATATCAGATTATTATTGCTACCTGTTTTAGACGAACTTGTATAAGTGCAAGCAATTCCTTCCACTGCATGTACACCAGTCCTCTAGTATAATGACTAACCTTCTTTGCGTATAGATAACACAAATTACGCACTTGTAGCAAGTTAAGTTCTATGTCGATTGAAATTTGATATCAAACGTCAAAAAATACGAAGTCGAACTGTCAAATCCTCAGCTTCCTATAGACCTGTAATTTATGTTGCCTATACGCAAACAAGATCTTATTACTTTAAAAGGTTATTATGGGCATTTCCAGAAATGATTTTATCATCTGCCTTGTATAATATATTGAAAAATAAATCATCTGCTTCACTTTAATATTCTGCATAAAGTCCTATATTTTTCTGATTTATTTTCCGGTACGTATAAAACTTTACGTAAGTAGAGAAAAATTTTAAATATATCATTTCAATATAGCCTACTATAGTTACTTGCCAAAATTGATTAAATTAACACCATGTTAGAGATCAAAATCCTCTGGAAATTAGTATCTGGAAACGATGTACTTATTTTCTATGTATGTACATGTTATAATATAGAGCAAAATATATGGTTTGATTTATATAAGTTTTTGGATTATTTAAGTAAAATCGCCAGAAAATTTTCTTTAACCTTATTTAGGATGTATCCCGACTTGTAGAGCAATTCCTTTATAGAAGGTGAAATCTACTCATCTATTTCTAATAAAATCTTTTTAACATTAAGTGTATAAGAACACAATGAGAATTTTGGCTGGTTTAAAATAATATTTTTATTGTTACTTCAATTATTAATGCTGATTTTTCTTTTTATACGATACATTAAAAACTTTTTCCAAAAATGAAATATGGTAAGATTGTGTGATAGCTAATTAAGAACTGTGTGCCCTTGTTTTAATAAATTCTTATATATAAACTTTGAAATTCCCCGTTTTTCTTTTATTCAAGAATGTGTTGAATATACTGTTATATAAATATTTCTAACGCGATTTAAAAATTAAGAGGTTCAATGCAATTTTTAAGGCGTATTGTGTGATGAATTAATAGAAAACTTATACGTATACGTTAATATTTACGTATTTAGATTAAAATAATTGTAATTAATAAATAAAATTTTGAGCTTTAAATAAATGACATCTAAAAAATAAAATTGCCAAATAATAAAAAAATTAAACCTGCCAATTACACACATGTTAAAAATAACTGCATACTGCATCGTCCTCGAATTTTGGCAATAACGTTAAATAGTCTATTCTCAGGTCTTTGATAAAGACAATTATAAAGAATACAATCTTCTATCTAAATTTTTATCTTAAATAATATAAACATTCCAATTCATTCTAAACATTACAACATAGTATTTTTTATTATATTACTCATAAATAGTAATAAACATAATAAATAATGATAATTTATACATAAACCTAATTAATAATAATTTTCAGAAAATAAACTATTTCATAAATTAGATTTACAAATGTAAATTAATGTTCTAAACAACCAAAATCCAATAATAATATGCTGTATAAAAAAAACAAAATTAATACTATGAACATCCCGTAGAAATCACATAAAATTAATAAAGAACAGCCACAATAATAGAATAAAATGTCACTAATTAACAAACATTTTTTGAATTAGTATGATAAAACAATTACCCGATCATTTTAAAATTATATGAAATAAATATAACATTACCTACTATTAATATCATCTGTATTATCTGAAATACTGGAATCTGCTTTTAAAGGTCGTCCCATGAAAGTAGGTTGTCCATTGACTATGCTGCCAGTTCTTTTTCTACTGATAGGGGGTGGTGGAGGTTTTGATTTATTATATTTAAATATACCTTCACCTGGTAATCGTGGTAGAATGGTTGGTAACATATACCAAAATCTATATGTGAAAAACCATGTTAATATGGCTATTGAACCACCCAAGAATTTTTCAATCATTATATGATGATAAATTATTGTTCCAATCAGCATAACATCCCATAATATTTGAAGTAACGTTATACCAATAAATAGACTTCTTATGTAAGGTGTATATTTCTCATAACTGAATTTTAAAGTTTCAAATTGTTGTGGATTTAAGTGTTTTAATATATTTGTATTTTCTGAACTCGCTTGGATATTTCGTTGATGTTCTTCTAACCGTATATAATCTCTGATGCTATCCCAATTGATTATAGATCTACTTTCTTCTATTAAAACTAAACTCCCATATATTAATATGAAACAATGTCCAGAGACATCAAAACCATGCCAATAATAGCCTTCTTTAAGGCATTTTTGTTTCGAATTGTTTGGTTCGCCTTTTACTGAACATTTTCCAAATGTTGATTCGATTACATTAAATGTAGTTGTGCAGAACCACCAGAAAAACGTGGCAATAATAATTCTTATAATGTGCTGCTTGATTATCTTTTGTTTATCACCACAACAATAAATAAATGATGTAAGAACTACATATGGTACAAGTAGTAATAGATTCCAACCCCAAGCAAATTTAACAAAATATTGATTTAAAATATTATCTGATCTTGCTAGGTATCCTTTAGGTATTGTTACAACATCAGCGATTAACGATATTAAAAATAAGCACCCTAAATAAAGTGCAACTTTGAGGTTAGTATCAAAAAATAAAGATTTTTTGCATATATGTATTACCATAATGGTAAACACTTCTTTAACTGAAGATTGATTTGTTGTTGGTTTCGTTCCTTTAGTGTCTAGTTTTACTTCATTTATGTTGGGACGAAAATTTAGTCTATGAGTATTATGAATAGGTTTTCGTTTCGAAGGCATTGTAAAAATCTATTAGCTAAAACAAACATCTACTTTGAAATGTTAAGTATTTATACAACATGTAAAACATACCATAACTTGATTAAACTTTGTTAGAAATTTAAATTAATAGGTCCTATGGCAAAATATTTTTGTTTATATTAACTGCTTAACCCACATTTATTGTAAATTTTCCACAGGTTTCTAATGTGTATTCCAAGATCATGAGAAATTAAGGTCACGTAATGTACTTTGAATTGAATAAGTATATAAACTAAAGTCTATCTATTAGAATATATTATCATAACAATGAATATAATTTCAGTTTTGCTAGTCATTATTCACATTATGCAGATGTTTTAGTATTAAGAAAATAATAATTTGTTATTGAAATAAAGAATAGGCAATCCCCAAGTTTTATATATTTTTATAAATGTTAATAACTCTTTATATTATAACTATAATTACCAAAGTTATTAAAAAAACAATTTAATAATATTGTTAGGGTATTTTGTTGCTGCCTTGGAGTATTCACTATCCATTTGCGATCTTTGATACTTATTGAACGTGTTCATATACCGTTAATAATCATCGTCTTGGTTTAGTTAATAACCAATAATTTTTAATGGGTATGATCATAGATTAAATGTAATTATTAGGTATGATTCCTTTATAGATGTGTTTAACAATATCTGTAATTATGGCTAATAGTAACTTATAACACAATGTGTTGAAGAGTTCAAGATTGTTTCTATAACCCCCCTTTTTTGTTTTACTATTTTTTTTTACGTCTAGCTAATAAAAGACATAATTTCAGCAATGTTGCCACAAATACTTTTGAAAAGTAGTAAAAGATTAGGTATGTTGAATTTAGTACTGTTTTATGCTTTACTACTTAATAACAATTGTAGATTCAACTCGACTTTTTTCTGTAAGTAGTGTCTGCCAGTTAATTCAAAAATGGCGAGAAGATAAAGGTTTACCTATGAATCCAAATGCTTACGGAGTACTTACAGATAAACCTGATTATTCATATCTTGATGGCAGACCAACACCTATAGGAGTAAGGCATCGTAACAGATTACTTAAGCAAAAAGAGATTGCAGAGAAAATTATTACACTTACAAAAGAAATGGATTTTGCTGTAGAAAGACATAAACAGATGCAGATTGAAGCTGATAATATTAGAAAAGCTATATTAGATAATAAGTTGAAACCTAAAGGAGAACAATTGTATAAAAAATAACTTTCAATAAAATGGAGAAAGGAACTTTAAAAATTCAGTTCAATGTGAGACTACTTTGTATATACAGTGCCTATTATAACATCGGTTTGTAGGTTTTTTTTTTTTATAAAGGAAAGTAAGGTGTTAATTGATAATGCACTTATACATGTATAACAAAAATTAATAAAAATTGTTATATTAATTGTATGCAAATTTGTTATTTTTAGAAGTATACATAGTATATTAATACATGTTTCTGTCATTGAGGTATTACATATTTAAAAATATTTTAATTTAAAATTTCATAAATAACTCCATTTCATTTTTATATATTAATACTGGGTAGTTATTAAGCAAGTTATTTTGTGTATATATGAAATGTGTTACAAGAATAAACGCATCTAAATTTTAAAGGATTTATGTTGTCAACATGGTTTTTGGTCTTAATGTTGAAAACTTTTGCTTGTGGTCCACATTTGATGTACATCTAAGTAATACCTTCATTAGTTGATACTTGCTTCAACAACAAAATGGTTTGTTTTTGAAATTCTGCTTGCATAAGCTTAATGTAATATGAATATTGGCTTTAATAGCATTTATACTTTCACATAGTAGGCTAGTTGAAAATTTATTCAATCTATACTATGAGAGAGATGTTTAATGGTAAAAGTGTCGAGCATGACATAGATTGTTTTAGATTTGTTTGAGAAGACTTGATATTTTAGAGAGACCCCCAAGTATAATAATTAGATTAAGGTGCGTTATGTTTATTCTGGTGTGTGATATGTTATGCTTCAAAGAGTTAATGCATATTACAGAGATTCCACAAATATTGGGCTTTTTCAGTATTGCAGGACAAGTGAATTTATATTTTTGAGTGTTGATTAGTTCCAAATTTTTTAATTTTGGAATTATATTTCCAATCAAAATCAAAGTAATTTGTTGCATTGTATATTTTTAATAAATATTACACTTGATATTATCCATTAATAGATTTGTATGTATATTTTTATTCTATTCATTTGCATATTATTTAATATATAAAATTTATTAAACACTATCTGATAATCAAATTAGTTTATAGTCCTAATATAGTTCGTACTAAACTTTGTGGAAATAAAATATAGAAGTAATTTCTTAAAATGCAATGTTTATTAATAATTATAAAATGCATGCTATTTAGTATTTTATCAAATCTCTTAAATGTTGCTCGAATTCTTCATACATTATCATTGAAAGACTTGTATAGTAGGATGTATTTCTTATTTTCTAGTCAGTCTGTTTTTCTTTAAGTGTTTTGTAAGTCTTATTGATACTACTTGAAGAGGACTATGCAATTGTTTTAAGATCTCAAACGCTCTCAATATTATGATTCTGTGAATGATCGGCCGGTATATCTACTGAAAGTTGAAATAAAGTTAATTGTGGCGTGGTCTACATATAATCGCGGAGAACGTCTTTTCACTCTAAGGCTGTTTCTACGTATTTACGGATTATTTTGTTCGTAACAAATATATTCAACTGTCGCGTGGTGCACTGTTCTACATACAGTTGTAGGGAACGTTTTTTTAACTATAAGGACGCTTGCACACGGATACGTATTTACGGACCCGTTAAAGGCGGTATTAAAAAAAATATTAGTCCTTTCGTTTTATTAAATGACATAGGTTATAAATATAATATGATTTCCATAGTATTATTGCAGGTAATATGTTTTGCGACAAAAATTGAAGAAAGGAATAATATGTTAAACACAATTTTTTTCATTTTTTGAACATAAAACTCATCCATAATACGGACAAGCTAAAAGTTAAACCTACTTTATCCGTATCAATTTGGGAATGGTTCCCACGGAACAGTGTAAGAATAGCCATAACTACACTGGTTAAGAAATAATACTATATGTTGTTTGGATTAAAATGACCTTCGGCCATTTTCCGGGCTGACTTTACCTGTAATTTAAAATTTTCAAGATTTATTGATACATATACTGGCTTTCTTCTAACGAGTGAGCAACAATGATTGACCCATATCAGTACTTACTTCCTTTTTTCTATCTGAAGTTAGCAGTTTAGTAATTTCTAGTGAGTTTTCTTACTCTATGTTTATGTCATTAACCTTTCATTGACGTGCATGTACAGAACTTGTTTTGTGATTAATATCGATTATTTATACTTATATGCTAGCCTTCATCAGTCTTTTTAAAGTCTTCAGTTCACATATATGCAGCGAAAATGCCGTTTTCACAGTAGTATTTGTTGTTTACATAGTAGCTAGCATATTTTTATTATAATTATTAGAATTGCGTGAGACACTGTCTAATTTCACTTTTAAGAGGAAGTAAATATTGAGGTGATATGTACGGAAAGATGTGTAGGATCAGGTTACTCATTGTTGCTCACACTGCATACTTTCATTAAAAATAAAAAAGAAAGTTTATGTGCAAAAATTAATATTTTATTTAACAAATGAAGTAAATAGATAAATGATGAAAAGTAGTGTGAATTTATGTAAGAACAAGTCTACTTGCAGTTAATAGTGAGTAGCTATATAAGTCTACAATGTTTCATAAGCGAAGACTTTCCTTAAACTAAAATAATTAGCATATACATATATAT
Organism: Dermolepida albohirtum; assembly: GCA_031893035.1. NCBI lineage: Eukaryota > Metazoa > Arthropoda > Insecta > Coleoptera > Scarabaeidae > Dermolepida > Dermolepida albohirtum. The sequence goes on from JAVIWB010005838.1 coordinate 227,040, forward strand.
TTTATAGTTTTGTAACCATTTACTTTATTTTTTAATTACTATCTTATTAACCAACATAAAACATATTTTCCTTCAGCAATTATTAGCGTTCAACAATAATCATCAGAGTTGGATCAGTTTGGGCTTCAAAATAAGCAATTAAGTTTTTTTCGTTTTCTTAAAGATCCGGATAGGTAAATTTGAAAAGATATAGTGATTGTTTAATTCTAATACCCCGTATCTGCAAAAAAATCAAATTTCCATACTTGATGTTAATCATTAGAATAGAGCAAATCTACAGCTTTAAATAACCTGAATTTGCCAAAATAAGAACCAATGTTTTTAAAATAAATGTTTAATATTCCGCATTTAGATAAGTCTGGTATGTGAAAAATAATAACTGGTATTGTTGATGTATTCCATGATTATTAACGGTTGTGTAAGGGCTGATGGTGAGAAATGTGTTGTTTCTTCTTGTGTATTGAATACCTCGTTATTAAAGGTGAGTTATATTCAAGGTTCGCAAAACACTGTCCGATCATAGCCGTCCCATTCGTGAATATGTAACTACTAATTCCGACTACGGCCTACGTGATTATTAGAGACGCCAATTTCACCGCCATACCAGAATCGTTACCATCGCAGTTCTGTAGTAGATCAAATAAAATAACATAAGTAAAGAAAGTAACAGTAAGCACCTCCTGAAAGTTATAATTTGTTAATAGACTGGCGCATTGTCACTCAAACAGATCTATAAAATACATTTATTGTTTCACGCTTAAACTAGACAATAGACAAGTGGTGAAAAGAGATTAGTACTCTTGTCTTGAGAATGTAGCTAAAACATTTTAAACTTTGCAAGCCGAGTAGGAAACACTAGGCACTGCAAAAAATATCCAGATCACAGAAAATTATTTATTGTTTAATTAAACTGATGATTGCTATTAGGCTTGTGATGATAAAACAATTGACGAGACTAAAAAGAACTATAGTATACTGGAAGATCAGCGTGCTGATCTAATAACGAAGATCTTTTCATTAGCATAGAATCTCTTAATGAAATATGTGGCATTAGTAACATTGAAAATCAGTAAGTTGAAGTTGTCAGCAAAATTCTTGCAGGCATCTCATTTAACAATCACAATACCAATATTGCCAATACGAAAATTCAGGATGATTTGCCAAGCGAAGAATTATTTGTTTAAACAACATAGCTACTGAATCTGAGACAAAAGAAAGTAACAGAAATGAAATGACTTCAAAGAAGAAAGCGCAACATATCAAAAAAGTAACAATCTGAAAAAGGAGGAACAGGCGGTGGGCAAGATCGAAGATAAAAATGAAAGGGAGGATGAAAGAGGCATATTCTAGATCAACCGAAAACATGAAAACCGAGGTGAAATTGAAAATATGAATCAATGACTACAAAAAAAAGGTATAAGAAAGCTAAACAAGAGGAGTGGGATAAAAGCTTAAGCAAAAAGAGGACAATGCAAGGCGACGAGAAATTACAAAAAATATAGAACGGGAGAGGTCTCAATAGGAAATTCGACGAGTGTTAAGAAAAATGTATGTTATCTGTAGCTCAACAGATTGTAGTAAATAAAAAATGCGAAGTTGTAGTGAATTCTCAGACAACGAATGCCGAGTAATCATTCAAGCCTTCTGGAAGAATATAAACTGGGACGAAGCTCGAATCTACGCTACGTCGAACATATTTGCCAAGACGAAAAGGTACATATTAGTATTATTTAAGGAGAAAAGACAATAGTAAACTGCAGATTTGCAGATGTTTGATGAGTCATTAGGTTTAAAAGAAGACATGGTGTATGATCGTTTGAAACAAAGTACAGGATATTAGTTGCTTCCAATTCTAATAAAGTTTCTTACTATCAGGTTGTTACAAATGTAATGTCCGTTTTTTCCTTCAGTCTGAACTGAATCGCACCTGTGTGAAGACGTGTATGTTTTTGGTGAAAATTATTACTGTATTTGTAGAAAAGGGTATTTATTTTGAAGTGTGTACCTGTTCCATTTCTTGGAAAGATTAATACACCTGTCCTTGTCTCGCCTATGGAAATGCTGTCGGCAAGAGATATTCGGGCAATTTACCTCTTTCAATTTAAAAAGGGATTAAATGCAGCTGCAGCAACGCGAGAAATTAATCAGGCGTTCGGTGAAACCACGTGTAATGAACGCACATTACGGCGATGGTTTAAAAAATTCAGACATGGACCCATACTTCTTCATGATAATGCAAGACCTGATGTTGCACGACATACAATCCAAAAACCTTCGGAATTTGGTTACGAAATTCTCCCTCACCCACCTTATTCACCTGACCTTTCGCCAACTGATTTTCATTTTTTCCGAAGATTAGACAATCACTTAAAAAATAGGGACTTCCCTGACCGGGAGTCTGTAATAGCAGTGTTTGAGCAATATGTGAGCCGTCAAAACCTAGATTTCTTTTCAAAGGGAATTTTTCAGCTTCCAGGCCGTTGGCAACAAACTATTGATGTAAATGGAGACTATTTTGCAGAATAAATATTTATATTTTTTTAAATTTCTTTTTTTATTTTGTACAAAATCGGACATTTCATATGTAACCAAGATAAATTGAACCTACGGATAATACAAAAAAATAGGGATTCAAAGCTCTAATGTCTAGTTAGCAAGGAGCAGAGAAAAAGAAGAAAAAAATTGGCAAGTAAATGATTGGCCTGTGTATTTTATTAAGATTTGCAAGATATGTTCAGTCTAGTTAGTGCAAGTAGAATCCACTATAAAACAAAGTTGAGTGTACATCATTACCATTTATATGGTGACATACACCTGTAAGAACTTTTGGTGGGAAGAATCTAAAGGTAATATAAGTTCGTCAACATTTATAAATTTCATAATTGATTTCATAAGAGAAAAGTGTACTAATTATGCTGTTCCATAATCTTGTATTCTGATAGCTGCTGTTATCAAAGCGAAGCTCCACTCTTTCTAATGCCTTCTTCAATTATGCGATTCGGAACCGAATAACCACGAGCAAATGGTTTTAGAAAAGGGAAAAAGAAGAAAAAAATTGGCAAATAAATGATTGGCCTGTGTATTTTATTAAGATTTGCAAGATATGTTCAGTCTAGTTAGTGCAAATTATCCACTATAAAACAAAGTTGAGGTACATCATTACATTTATATGGTGACATACACCTGTAAGAACTTTTGGTGGGAAGAACTAAAGGTAATATAACTTCAACATTTATAAATTTCATAATTGATTTCATAAGAGAAAAGTATATATAATATATGCTGTTCCATAATCTTGTATTCTGATAGCTGCTGTTATCAAAGCGAAGCTCCATTATTTTGCCTTCATCAATTATGCAAACCGAATAACCACGAGCAAATGGTTTTAGAAAAGGGTCACATCCAAATTGAGTGTGACGCATGATTGAACGCAAATTACGTAACAGGAACATTGAATACCCAGCGATAACGCTAAACTTACCACGGAAGCCAGGAGAAAGACATTCTATTTGGAAGTAGTTTACGTAAGTCATTATTTTTTCATAACTTTGCAAACTCGAAGACATGGATTTACAACGCCATACGCCAAGGTACAAGGTTAATGATCCGCCTGTTATTGATTTGAGGAACAGTAGATCATGAACAATGTTATCGATTTGAGGAAATTGAAATGCAATTTTGAAAAAATCATTGAGTATAAATTTAGTAGTATTATGTATTGTTTATGAAATGAAGATTATGTTAATTCTGATTCCTTAATTTACCTTTCCTTTAATATATGTAAATTGCTGCTTTAAAGTATTATTTACATATTGTTTATAACTTTAGAAATATTATTTTTTTTCACTTTAAATGAAATATATATATATATATATATATATATATATATATATATAATAATATGTAAATAATACTTTAAAGCAGCAATTTAAGTATATACATTAAATTTCTAAAATTCAATTTAAATTTTACCGCTAAAGTATACAGCGTCCAAAATGATCAAAGGTCATTCAAATTCGAGCAATATATGTATACTTCTTTTGCCAGGTGTCGTTTTTAGGTACCTTATACTGTGCTCATGTATAAGCAGCTTAAAACTTGTGACTACTTTTTATGTTGAATGGTCCATTGTTTTTTAGACAAAGTATGAGTCCTATTCCTTTTGATGTTATGTATGATTATATACAAACAGAAAGTAGTTGTTAAGTACTTGGTATACACATTTTTCGATAAATCCCTTTCAAATTTCTATCGACGGGGCCCTCATTTCTTATAAGTAATTTTCCGAGGTTATTTAATTTTTTTGGCAAAAGTTATAGTTCATGAATGCAGAAATAATAAACATTTGATATATCTGTGCATTAAGTGAAAGTATCAAAGTTTTTATGCCTCTATTTGATGATCGATATTTGTTCTATTTGAGATGCGTGCTAATAATACAAAGGGTACTAGGAAAGTTTTGCAATATGACGCAACAATGAATCGTAGGAAGCTGCTTGATGCTGTATGTTGAGGCATGTTCAAACGTGTATAGTAGTGGCCGCGAGAGTGTAAAGTGCTTGCGATGACATCGTGGTCACGAAATGAGATAAGGGCGGTTTTGCGTTATAATTTCGTGTGTGGTTTAACCATAGACCAGTGCTTCGAAGAAATGACTCTTGCACTTGGTGGTGTTTGTCTACATCGCACAACGATATTCAGGTGGTATAGAGAATTTCAAAGGGGAAATTTAACTGTGGAAGATGCTGAGAGGCCGGGATGACCACGGATGTCAGTTAGGGAGGAAAACGTTACTACTGTGAGGAAAATGCTTGGTGAGGGTAGGCGAGTGACCTACCATCAGATAGAGGGTACTTCAGGCCTAAATGCACCAGCAATACGTTCCACTCTGGATGATCATTTGCACGTGAAGAAACTTTGTTCTTCCTGGGTGTCGCATCGACTGACTGAAGAACAGATGACATGACGTGTAACTTGGTGTCGGGAGATGCTAAAAAAGTTTAATAAGGGACAATCTCGGTATGTGAACAACATCGTGACAGGTGACGAGACGTGGCTGTAATATTTCGATGTGCCGACCAAAGCTCAAAAGAAAGTTTTCGTATTTTATGATGAGGATACACCCGTAGTTGTCAGAAAATCCCGACCTGTAAAGAAGAAAATGATGAGATGTATCACAGTTAATTTCTATACTGAACAGTGCCTGCCTAAAGTCGTTGGATCTATGAAGAACTTGCGGCCAAAGTCAAGAATGGACAGCTGGTTCCTCCATCACGATAATACCCCAGCTCACAGCACGAAAGCCTGCGTCGAATATTTGACGCACCCTCTCTACAGTTTTCCAGTGATGAGGACCTTCTACGGGCTTGGGACAACTTCTTAGTGAAACTTAGCAGAACTGGTTTAAAGGTTACTTTCAGAGGACGGAGAGGTATATTGAGTGTAGAGGAAATTACTTTGAAAAAATTTAATAAACAAAGCTGTATTGCAAAACTTTCCTAGTACCCTTTGTACGTTTGACAATGGAGTTATTTTTTATCTAATTTGACATGAAATTTTTACTACAGAACGATAAAAATTGAGGTCCTAGAGTCTTTTAAGAACAAAGTAGAGTTTTCATTTTTTGACCTTAATAGTTTTGATGTAATTTGTGATTGTAAGTTAGTTTTACAAAACCTTTATATTCTGGTATTGTATGTAATGGATAACTAATTGATGTGTTTTTTATAGCAATTCGTTTTAGATTCAAACTTTTGTGGAATAGAGTATGTAATCACATTGCATTCATTCGTTATAAGTATTAGAAGTGACTAAATTTTGTATTAATATTAAGACTCAGTGGTGGTTGGTACATAAGGTTTGCACTTCTTCGTCACTAACTAAATTTTACAAAAGTTATTAGCAGCAACAGATTATAAAAAGTAATTTCATGCATGTATTAACTAAAACTGTATTACATTATACTTTCAACTTAAACATTACACTTTTAGCCCGGTGACCGCATTAATAGTTACGTTGTACAGCGATCAGCTAATATTTTAGTTCATGAGTGTTTACTGATCGGTTTCGGTGTCTGTGTATATCGGTATAAGCGGATAGATAGAAATGTATATTATTACAATGCCTTCAAGCATATGTGCTTTTATTTGCATTAGTTATTGCAGGAAACTAATCAGTAGTAAATAACTTATTTATTATTTGAAAATAATCGTATTATTAAAGAACAAAGAAGATTGTCCAATATCTGTTGATGTTAAAGGTGCATATTTAAAATATTGCCTTAGTCAATATTGTGTTTTTAAGTGTCATTTATTTGCAGCATAATTTTATATTTAATATTATAGGGCAGACAAGATCTATGGAAAATTGAAGGTGCGTTACCTTTGTTAGATTTTATTCTTCACAATAATTAGAGGTGTGAATTTTAAACAAAAATGTAAATCCGAAATGATCCAATCCAAATGTCGAACTTTATAAAAACTATAATTAATTATATATATATATGGCCAATTATGACATACGGATATAAGTTCGTTACAATATATATATATATACAGCCTTGGCCATATGTCTGAAGCACCCCCATAAACGTGCAATATTACCTGAACCCTAAGAACGTAATGAAAGGGGCCATTACTAATGTGTATATAATGACTGTTTACCAGGAAAATCTCCAGAAGTATACAAATATTCTGTAGTTTTAAGGTTTATTGCTGTTAGTTGATCTTTACTGTTCAATAAGTGAGGTGTATTAGAAACGATATTGTGTTATAAAATTGATTTAACCAGTTGTATTGAATATTGTGTTTTTGTATAGTGTTGTACATTGTGACAACATGCCTAGAAAACGGGAGTTAGATGTAATAGAGCGAAGTAAAGCAGTGTTATTACATACTCAAGGACTATCGCAATCAAAAATCGCGAAAATAATGAAGCGGTCGCGCTATGCCATCCAAGCGGCAATAAAACGTTTTAAAGAGACAGGTTCTTACGAAAATCGACCGAAAAGTGGACGAAAACGTATTACAACGGAGAGAGATGATCGATTTTTAACGCGACTTTCTCTGAAAAATCGTATGAAATCATCAAAAGATTTATCTGCAGAAATAAATGAGCGCCAAGGAACTTCTGTATCAGCGAGAACAGTGAGAAGACGACTGGTAGAAGTAAATATACATGGTCGTAAAGCTCGCCGCAAACCCTTATTGAGCGAGGAGCAGAAGAAAAAACGGTTGTTGTGGGCAAAAAAACACAAAAATTGGACAGTTATCCAAAATCATATGGTCCGACGAATCCAATGTAGAGGTATGATAAATTAATGCAGTTTTACTTTTGTGTTACATAAATATGATATTTTGAATGTGCTGAATAGTGAATTGGAATTTTTTGAACAGCTATTAATTTTTCTATATCTTACGTAGATTTTGCCAACACCTGGGGCTCAGTTTGTTCGTAGAAGACCGGGGAAGCGTTTGAGCCACATTGTATTGTGCCTACAGTAAAGTATGGGGGTGGTAGCGTGATGATATGGGGATGCATGACCACTAAGGGTGTCGGCGAAGTGTACGTCTGTGAAGGCAGAATGAACAGCAGTAGGTACATCGATATGTTAGGAGAAGTACTAGAACCGTCTATTGTAAAGCTGTTCGATTCCGATGAAGAGGCCTACATTTTCCAGCAGGACAATGCACCCTGCCATAAATCCAAACGTACAATCGAGTGGTTTAGCGCAAATAATGCCCATATTCGAATGGCCGGCACAATCGCCGGATTTGTCGCCCATAGAAAATTTGTGGCGTATTTTAAAGAGAAATGTCGCAAAATATAGACATAAAAACAAAAACGAATTAAAAGCGAGGATATTTGAAGAATGGGAAAAGATTTCACCCGAGATATGTAGCAAATTAGTGGCTACAATGCCTAAACGGATACAAGCCGTTATCAAATGTCGCGGTGGTGCTACAAAATATTAATGTATATTATTAAATTTGCATTCAAAATGTATATACACTTGTAGTTTAATTTTTATACCTCCTAATTTCATTTTACATCCAAAACTTGAGGGTGCTTCAGACATATGGCCAAGGCTGTATATATATATATATATATATATATATATATATATATATATGTATATATGTATATTGTAATGAACTTCTGTTCGTATGTCATAATTGGCCATTATAGAGCGGCGACGAAAGTGGCAATACCATAGGCGGTACGGTAGAACGGGCAATTGGTGCGCAGTACAATACGGTTCACGGTTAGTGTTTATAATAACTTCACACAAACATGTCGCGAAAGTCTGCCGTTTCCTACGTCGGTTAGAAAATACATAGCAGAATTTCCCGATTTAAAGTTTGATGGATGTGCAGTATTGTGTTTGGTTTGTAATAAGCGACTTATAATACGGAAGAAAGACAATTGTAAAAAACATGTGAACAGTGCAATACATAAACTGAACAAAAGAAATGAAATACCTTATGCAACATTCCTTTATGATTTTTTATTTATGTTGACTGCATGTAATTTGCCGCTTCGTTTAATCAGCAAACGCCCTTTTCAAGTGTTCTGGAATAAATATCTGCCAAATTATAAATTACCTGCAAGAAGAACTTTACAGAAACATTTGCCGCGTTTAAGAGAGAGGCTTGAAAATATAGCAAGAAGAGAATTGCATAATAAAAATGTGTGGATTACTGTAGATGAGACTACTGATTTAAAAAAAAATAGTATAATAAACGTAATCGTACGTATTTTATCAGCCAACACATTTTCACAGCCATATTTGTTAGCCTGTAAACGTATACAAGCATGTACTGCGGCAAATATTCGGCAAATAATAATGAACACCTCAAAGAAATTTCACATTCATAGTACTCAAGTCTGCATGCTTGTAACAGATGGTGCTGCTACTATGTTACTACTCGGACGTTTACTAAAAGTAACTTTTCCTAAATTAATACACATAACTTGTGTACTCCATGCTCTTCATTTAGTTGCAGAAAATGTTAGAAGTAGTTATAAAAACGTTGATCATTTGATTGGATTCACCAAACAAGTGTTTCTTAAATCCCCTAAACGACTTAAAGAATTTCATAAAACTTGTCCAGATATTTCGGAACCACCGGAACCCATTCTTATACGATGGGGCACGTGGCTAAATGCAGCTTTTTATTACCATAAGAATTTTCACAAAGTTAAATCCGTTATATCAAAATTTAGGCCAACCGAATCCCAAGCAATCAGAGACAGTCAACATCAATTTGAAAATCCCCAAATTCTGGAAGATCTGCATACAATATATAACAATTACATTCCTTTAGTAGAAGCAATTACAAAACTTCAAAACGAAAACGATTCGCTGCCCTTAGACGCATCACTATGCATAGTGCAAAATGTGACCGTTCATTTGCATAGTTTAACTGACGCTGCTGGTGTACGAGCTCATCAAAAATTATTAAGTGTTTTAAAAAAAAATCCGGACTTGCATGTTTTACGAACTATTTATGACAAATGTGCAAATAGTGAGCCCTGGAATGATTTTGAACAACAGCTTCTTTCTGCCAAAATTATATCAATAGACGCCGAACGATCTTTTTCTCTATACAAAAACATTTTCTCGTCGCGAAGGAGACGTCATTTACAGAAGCAACCGTAGAGACGTATGCAATGATGCAGATGTACAGTTACTTCCACAACACATTACCAGGGTTATGAAATTACATATTACTAGGTAAGCACTAATTGTGTAAGAATAAGTCTAGACATGGCACTGCTACGGACACTTTCGCCGCAGTTTATAATTTACACTTAAACACCAACCGTGAACCGTATTGTATTTGATGTGAATGATCTCATTCACTGCTCACCAATTGCCCGTTCTACCGTACCGCCTATGGTATTGCCACTTTCGCCGCCGCTCTAGCCATTAATTATGTGCGTTTTGTGTCGTAAACTGGTGAAAAAAGCTTACTGCCAATTAAGACAGTGCGGTTAGATATAGACGATTCGTGAAAAGCTGTAATTTAGAAAAATGTTTAAAATTATCTTAGTTAGTATTTAGAATTATTTCATTGTACATATATAACTAGTATAGAAGTGTGTAGTATGTGAGTTGCCTTAATTAGAGAAAATGTCCTCAATATGTAATTTACTCGTTTAAATCTCGAAATTATTTTTGTTATTTAGATAAGTTTTAAATTTATATATTATTATATAAATTCATATACAAAGTGTACTAGGAAAGTTTTGCAATATGACGCAACAATGAGTCGTAGGAAGCTGCATGTTGAGACATGTTTGTACATGCATAGTAGCCGCCACGCCATGTTGATGGCTCAGTTATTCATTAGCAGTGAGAGTGTAAAGTGCTTGCGATGGCATCGTGGTTACGAAATGAGATAAGGGCAGTTTTGCGTTATAATTTCGTGCGTGGTTTAAACATAGATCAGTGCTTCGAAGAAATCACTAGGTAATGTTTGTCCACATCGCACAACGATATTCAGATGGAATAGAGAATTCGAATGAAGAAATTTAACTGTGGAGGTTGCTGAGGGGCCGGGAAGGCCACGGACGTCAGTTACGGAGGAAAACGTTACTACTGTAAGGAAAATGCTTGGCGAAGACAGGCGAGTTACCTACCAACAGATAGAGGGTACTTCAGGCGTAAACGCACCAGCAATTCGTTCGATTTTGCATGATCATTTGCACGTTAATAAGGGTCAATCTTGGTATGTGAACAACATCGTGACAGGTGACGAGACTTGGCTGTATTACGATGTGCCGACCAAAGCTCAAAGCTCAAAACAAAGTTTGGGTCCTTGATGATGAGGATACAGCCGTAGTTGTCAGAAAATCCCGATCTGTAAAGAGGAAAATGATAGCTGTATTTTTCAAATCGAGTGAAATTGTGGAACGCGTCGTTTTGGATACACAGAAGACAGTCACAGCTAAGTGGTATACTGAATAGTGTCTCCCTACAGTCATTGGATCTATGAAGAACCTGCGGCCAAAGCCCTGGTTCCTCCATCACGATAATGTTATAGCTCACCGCGCCAAAGCCTGCACCGAATATTTCACCACGACAGGATTGAAACTCCTCGAGCACTCTCCCTACAGTTCAGATCTTGCTCCCTGCGACTTTGCACTGTTCCCGCATCTGAAAATGAAGCTAAAAGGGAGGCGGTTTTTCAGTGATGAGGATGTTCTGCGGACCTGGGACAACGAGTGTGCTTTACTCTGTAGTGAAACTTGGCAGAACTGGTTTAAATATTGGTTTCGAAGGATGGAGAGGTATATTGAGTGTAGAGGAAATTACTTTGAAAAAATTAAATAAACAATGATGTATTGCAAAACTTTCCTAGTACCCTTTGTATTATATATATATATATATATAAGTGGTCGTTTTTCTCCTCTACCATGAGCTATATAAAAGCCCACTTTTCCTTAGATCGGTCTTCTTGAGATTCTCATCGTCCACGTCCTCGTCCTTTTCTTCTCCTCCAGCATCGCCTGTGCGTCATTTAGACGTGCACATTAAGGACATGTCGACTCGGACATTTCCTTAATGAGCAATGCTGTAGGCAATTAGGAGGCATGCGCCGAGTTCGTTGCTTGAGTAAGACCGATCAGGGTAGGTCGTAATAGCATTTTTCTTTTTATTGCTGTGCCTTTACTTTTTTAAATGTAATCTTCGTTTACGTTCGTCTGGGGCTAAGTTATTTTCCGATTATCGTAATTTTTGGTCGACGAACTCTAACCGTTTAGTTTTTTTCTGGCCTGGGGGTCGACACGTTTGCTTTTTCCTCGTTTCGTACTGTATTAAAAACGCTTGTGCTAACTAAGCCTTTGATTTCCAGAAATAGAAAATTTTCAAAATCCCAAGTGACCTTAAATGCAAGTTTTTCTGTTTACCCTGAATCAAGAGAAACGTTTAAACTTAAATCCAGAATAAGGCATTACAATGACTGTATAAAACTGATGTTACAACAGATCTAGAAAACGTTAATATTTATTATATATTAAAAAAAAGATAATTACCTCTTGCTGTTAAATTTTATAAATAAAAATAAATCTCGATAATTGTTGTTAATGTTTTCTTGGTCTGTCTGGGACAAACTTCTAAATAACAAGTAAAAAGAGCGAAGAGAAAAAAACACAAATAAGAATGAAGAAGATTGTTGATTTAAATAATAGAAAAATTACCAATTGGTATTCAATGTGAGACAGGCACCTGTTCACTAGTACATTTTTTGTTGTACGTGAATTGCATTTATTGAGTACGAAAGAACAGATGGCTGTAGAGAGAAAAATTTTTAAGTCGTTTTAAGATTTAATGTACCACAACGATGCTTTAACCGTATTTTGATATTGGTAAATTACCACGATTTGTGTGTTTAGATTTTAAAGTTGTTAATTTCACTTGCATATAATTGTAAATAAATGTCTAAGAAAAAAGACTTACCTGACATACGTTATTGTAGAACCCAGCAAATGGAAATGTCACACACGTTTCCACAGTAAAGATAGTTTCACTTATTTCATTCATTTAAATGCAAATAATAGAAATAGTAAAAGCTTTTAAACCCGTCTTCCGAACTGAGTAACCTCAGTTGGTTTGAAAGTGTTGTGTATAAAATTGGTGTCTGTCAAGTCACAGAGCTACTAATCATTTACATTTCCCCACAGGTTGGTTATTACCACCAACCGTGTTTAAAATACAATAAATTTTCACCACAATGAACTAAAGGTATTTTACTAATTAAAGCAAGAATTAATCTTTTTTAGTGAGCGCTTGATAGTGGTAGATTGTATACAGTACTTTCCGTCAATTAGGTGTTGGTTTTCAAGTATTAGATTACCCTAGCTGTATCGTTTATTTTTAAACTCTGGCCAGAGTCCTGTGAGTGATGCGAGACCATATTTAAGGCGTCGGGACGTATGACATGTTACTGTATATATATATATATATATATATATATATATATATATATATATATATATAGTTATTAGACGTTAATTGTAAATAAAGATAAAAACAGAATAATTGCTAAAGTACTGATAAACTTCGTAATAAAAATAACGGTCTATAATTGTAAAAAAATTGCAATTTTTAATAAAGCAACTTAATTTGTATGCGTATGTAAGTAAATTATTGCAAGGCTTAACAACTGCCATGCAATTTAAAAGGATTTTTTGAAATCCATGAGTACACAATAATGCAGTCACTTGTCTTTATGCATTTAATGTATTAATCAAAAACAACATATCAAAAAAGTTATTTAAGTAAGAAAGACTACAGATTAATGTAGTCAATGGATATACTTTTTAATCGTCGATGTAAATAAATTAAGCTCTATAGTTAATTTGTTATGATTTCTGCGTAAATGTTTGGCTTGCGTAAATTTATTCTTTATTACTATTAAAGAAACATTTTTAACATTATTTTTCAGTGAGTTTCGTGTCTGTATATTTTTCTTATTACTGCATATCATTGCATTAACATGTGGTCTCTACAAACAATTTATTCTGTTATCTATATTTTCTTCCATCTTATTCCTAAGTTTTTCTACCTTTCAGTGTATCACTATTGAGTCGAAATCTATATTTTCCATTCCTTTTTATTTCGGAATATATTTCTTATATCTGTCTATTGTACATTTATTTCTGTTGCAGCTTACTGTACCTGATCCTCATGGTCTTCTCCGTATATTCTTTTCACAGGGTCTCATTTTCTATACATTCCTTATTTTTTTGTCGGGCATTTGTATATGTGCCCTGACCATCTCATCAGTCTCTTCTTGTATTCTTTTATTGATGCCTTTTATATTTAAACATTTTTTGTATGTTGTAATTTTATTCTTTTACGTCTTTTCCTAGATTTTTCTTAGAAATCTTATTTCCGCAGCATTTTCAGTTTCTATTATTTTGTCGTTACCCAGGTTTGACATCTATGTACATATTAGAGTTGCAGACACCACATGCCTTATAACCTCTACTTTCATATATTTTAGTATTTCTTACTTCCCCAGGACAAGCTTCCTCAACACATTGAACATTTTCTCCACTTTTCCTATGATATCATTAATTTCTATTACTAACATACTTAAAACTTCTAATCTGTTCTAACGTCTGTCCATCTATTATCGTATTATATTTTTTTGTCTTTGTTATTATAATAATCATTTGAACGTTTATTTTCATGTTGGTCTTTAATTCTTGTCTTAGAATGTACATATATATTATGTTGTAGTTCCGTTCTTGACTTTAGTAGTATTGTCATATCATCTGCGTATAGTAACTCCGCCAGTAATACCGTTCAATTGTTCGGCTTCCTATCTGTCTATGTCTCTTTTAGAAATAAATATTTAGATTTAATTTATACATGCATGTACATACTCGTGTATTTTTAATATTATTCATTAATACTTTTCCGCTCCAGGTCACCTACATGCGGCAAAAATTTAGGTGTTATTCCTTGGACTGCTTTAAGATATTTTTGTTATCGGATGATTTTCGAAAAGACACTTTATTATTATATAAGGTGATAAATATTTTCGAAAAGAAAAGAATACTGTATTGAATGCTATTACATGTAAAGATTCTTAATCTACAAAAACTGCTGAAAATGGCTACCACCAGCTGGGATACATGTAACCAATCTTCTCTTCATTAATAAATATTCAGTATGTCCTGAACTGTTGAAATTGTACCCAGCTTTTCTTGTCGATGGAAAGGTAATTTTTTTGCTTTATCTTCAATACATGTGGCACAATTTTTAGTAGACGGTGGAAGACCTAGTTGTCGCAGACTTTTGTTGCCTATATGACTTAATCATCTGTGCCATATATCATGCAGATTTACTGCAACATGACTCTGTTCATCGTGTTTCTAATTTAAGAATGTAAAATCCTCCCCTATTTTCACACCGAAGAATAAAAACATCACCTCTTGTTAAATTATCTTTTTGCTGTACAATAATTTGATAATCTTTCCCTGTTAATTTACTAGTTGATAACAAATTATGTTTTAAACCAGGTATAATTAATATTTCAATGTTTAATATTCTGTTTTAACACATGGCCTTTAGTTGCCGCTTTCTTGCTGCTTTCAACACTTTACCATTTACAAAGTGAATCGAAATTTCATATTCTAAGTTTATAGTATTTCTCATTTGTGCCCCTACTTCTATTACAAAATGATTGGAGCCCTATGAATTTAAAACAAACATACTGTTTTTACTGTATTGATTTTTATCACAATTTAGTGCAATTAATAAAATTCCTTCAGCTGTAGTAGCATGAACCTCACCATAATTTTTCTTTTTATAATATTCACTATGTCTACCTCTCTATTTTCTTACTTGTTTCCGACCACGATTATATTCTTGCATTTCGAACATTGAGTATTATAATTTTTTCGACTCCGACGTACATATATAACATCCAGACGTAAATTATATTTGCTCACTCTTTGTTTTTATTTTTATTTCTTCATCCAAAAGTCAAGTTTTCACAAAATCCATTTTATATCTGGTAGATTTTCTAGAGCTGTAATGACTGTATTAAATTCTTTTGACAAAGAAAGTAACAAATGACAAATTTTATCAGTTTTATCCTTGATCTTTAAGCTCTCTAATGATTTTATCGAATTTTAAAAAATGGTCTTCCATACAACAATTTTTCTAGACCTTAAGTTAATTAATTTTCGACACAAACTTAATTTAGAAAAGTCACTTGTTCGCACAAAAACATCTATTAAAGCTTTCAACATATCTTTAATTGTTTTAGAATCCTTTATAATGTCAAGATGTTTGTCAGAACTACATTGAATAATTAGTGCCTTCGTCTTAGCGTCGTTGACAAGAAAAATCTATTTTTCTGTCTCAATTTTAGGCGGACCTTCCGTTATAACATTTAATACTTGTTCTTTCTCTAGAATTGCTGAAATATGATATTTCCATTACACAAAAACTTCTTGTTTTTTTTCTTTCTCAAATTATTATACCACTATAAAAGTCACTACGCCTAATTACGATTATGCCAACACAGGGTCGCCTGTTAAATAAAGTGTGCAATAGTTTCCGAATAATGGCTTTTATATTATACGAGGGTAGTTTGCCAAGTAGTGAGAATGGAAAAGAAAAACGAATTTTTTAAATACAAAATAATTTTATTTTTCAATATATTCTCGCAACTGTGCTGATATGCGAGGGAGCGTTGTCTTGGTGAAACGGAATCTTTTTCTTTGCCATTCCTGGCCCTTTAGCACTAATCTCAACATTTAATTTTTGTAGTAGTTCTGCATAATATTGTCCGTTTATTGTAGCACCCTTCTGAAGGTAATCAATGAGAAAAATGCCCTTTGAATCCCAAGAAATTGATGCCTTGTTTGCCTATAAAGTGGTTTTCGCTTTCTTTGGAGGTGCAGAACCACGTTCTAACCATTGCTTCGACTGTTGTTTAGTTTCGGGTGTACTGTAGTGTATCCAAATTACATCGCGAGTAACAAATCGCATACAAAAATCAATCGTATTCTGCTTATAAAGGTCCAAACACTCATTGGAAATGTGCAAACGAGTGAACTTTTGATCAGTCGTAAGCAATCGTGGCACCCATCTTACCGAAAGCTTGGAAAGGCCCAATTCTTTCGTTAAACTGTGGTGTACGCGTTCTGTTGAAATGTTTACCATGTCTGCTATCTCTCTTACTTAGAGTCGTCGATCACGCGTAATAATATTATGGATTTTTATAATCATTTCCTTAGAAGTCACGATTTTGGATGCTCCAGAGCGCGCTTCATCAACACAGCTTGTTCTACCACGTTTAAATTCATTTACCCATCTACTTATTGTGGCGGATGATGGAGCAGATTCACCTAATGTCTCCCGTAACTCATTTTTTATTTCGGTAGCTTTCATACCCTTAATTACGAAGTATTTAATCACCGCACGATACTGCTTTTTACATTTTAATAAAACGACGTGTTGCTTCTTTTTCAATCAGCTGTTAAAAATAAACTAATCAACGGATTTATCTAAATATCGGAATGTAAACATATAAATAGGCAACCTAAATTACAGTGCATTTGTTTTACCAATTAGAGCGCCACCTATGTGCTATTCTCACTACTTGTCAAACTATCCTCGTAGTACTTTTATTAGAACACAAGAACAATATTTCTTACTTAATTACCTTTAACTGAATCAAACTTCTTTGATGTCTGCACACGTTTTCTCATTCAAAAAAGGAAATGATTTGGTGACTGGTATTGTTTTTTCAAATGATTCCACAAATATATAAACTTACACTTTTAACTGCTCTCATAATAATACTACTCGATGAATCCCTTCGAAATTTTGACAGACGTCAGCTAAAGAATAGTACTCACAGTCTGTAATGCAAATTTCGACACAAAGTGCCATCTGTCTCCAAATACGGGTACTTCTCATACAAACTTCGCATTTTAGTGATGAAGAAAATAGCATCGAAAGTAAATAATAATAAATGATACGTCAACGATGGTTAAGGATATGCAAAATCGACGCATTTAAAAATCTTTGCAGTTTTTAATGGATGTGTAGGGTTTAGAGATCATATTATACATTTATCATCTATGGAATCTTAATGGTAGATGGTTTATAATATAAAATTCTGTAGTTTATGATTATATATTGTACGTATACGTACATGTGTGCTTGGTTTACTATTCGAAGTACGAGGGAGCGTTTTTATATTCGTGGAATGAGCGGGTTGTAGAGGGGTGAGTAGGCGCATTGGGGGCGTGCAGCGACTCATGATTAGTATAAATACGAAGTTTCATTGTTATTAGACAGTTAGTCTTTAAGCTATCGTCAACCAAGTAACATAATCAGGAGTGAAAAGTGAAATATGGAAAAAATCGAATATCGTGCCGTTATAAAGTTCCTTACCAGGCAAGGAAAATCAGTCACGACCATAATGAATGAGATGTCATTGGTTTACGGCGACTCTTGTCCAGGAAAAACCATGGTGTACAAGTGGCATAGTTTATTTAAACAAGGAAAGGAATCCCTTGAAGACGACCCGAGGCCGGGCAGGTAAGGTGACCACGCCAGCACTTATCCAAAAAGTTGAACAAATTGTACTCGAAGATGCTCGAAGAAGAAACACCTCGCAGAAATGGTTGGAGTATCCGATACAACAATTTTTAAAATCCTACACGATCATCTCGGCATGTCTAAGGTCAGCGCATGATAGGTGCCGAGAATGCTCACGCCGCCGCAAAAACAACAGCGCGTAGAGTGTTCGCGTGCATTTTTGGACCTCTGTAATGAAGACAAGGATGGTGTATTGAGTGGA
This sequence comes from Dermolepida albohirtum, assembly GCA_031893035.1. Classification (NCBI taxonomy): domain Eukaryota; kingdom Metazoa; phylum Arthropoda; class Insecta; order Coleoptera; family Scarabaeidae; genus Dermolepida; species Dermolepida albohirtum. The sequence continues at coordinate 245,381 of JAVIWB010005838.1, forward strand.
ATTGTTACTGGAGACGAAACTTGGGTTCATCATTATGAACCTGAGTCCAAACAAGACTCCATGCAGTGGCATAAAAAGGGCACAGCACCTCCCAAGAAATTTAAAGTGTCACAATCAGCTGGGAAACTCATGGCAACGGTATTTTTCGGAAGGAATATTGTTGATTGATTATAAAGATAAAGGTGTTTCTATAACCGGAGAATATTACGCTTCAATATTAGAGCGACTAAAAGAAGCCATTAAAGAGAAAAGACGGGGAAAATTGACAAAAGGTGTTCTGCTTTTGCACGACAACGCGCCCGTCCACAAGAGCCGCGTTGCGTTAGCTGCCCTTCGGCTGCCCTGGGCTTCGAAATTGTGAATCACCCACCCTACAGCCCAGACCTGATCCCGAGTGATTATTACCTGTTTCCGAAAATAAAAAAAGAGCTGCGGGTAAAAAATTTACTGCCGATGATGAAGTCAAGGAGGCAGTTTCGGCGTATTTTGCAGATAAAGAGAAATCATTTTTTTATGAGGGTATAAATAAATTAATTGAAAGATGTGAAAAATGTATCCGTCCTGCAGGTGAATATATTGAAAAAGTAAAATAATTTGGTTTTTTTAATTCCACCCCTTGTCCCCCATTCCGCGAATATAAAAACGCTCCCTCGTATATTACCTCAATCTGACTGCAATAATAAGTAAGCTGTCAATTATGAATATGAAAAGCTTGACATCGATTTTTCAGATTGGCATTTAAAGTATAGTTAATATTCAGGCAGTCGATATGCATTTTTACGAGGCTAAGACATTAGTACATAATTGTTATTTATATTTTTTAATTTCGATGACAATTTCTATACTAAATCTTTGCTAACACAAGGAGACACGGAAAAATTATTATTTTCGGTTTTATATTATTGGGTTAATTCAGAGTTGAAGGTGTGAAGAGAGTGATGAGGACAGGCAGGAGCGTTCGGGTAGAATAACGAATAGAAATTTAGCCGCGCAGCAGTAGTAGAGAGTCGGAGGGTTATAGTCGTTGAGCGTCTCGTCCGCCGGTCCAATACAAGGGGATAGCAACCCTCCGTATTTCACCGTCACTGTTCAGAGGGTAGTCGAAAGGGCAGGCGTGTGATTCGCGTTCTCCTAATTGATCAAACCTCAAATCTAGTTTATGTATGTATATTTATACAGTGACAATCTGTGGCTAATATTACTTTGGTAATAAAAAAAGTACTTAAAAACAAAACATATCTATAGATATATATACAACTTTAGTTGGTAGACTAGGAAAAAGTAGTACATTTGCGATCGTATATTTCCACGTGACATATCGTTGGTAAATTGTAGACTGACTTGGAGTGTGTTTTGACAGTTTTCTTTTTCTATTTTGATTTTGGTGGTGGTTGTAATTTTTTCATAAAAAGTATATTAAATTAGTTGAGCATGCGGTTTTTTTCGGGATTAAATTAAGGTAAGTTTTCTTAATTAAAAATAATAATAGATTTTGAAAAGGATAAGAACATTAGATTATTTATACTTGTAAAAGTAGAAGTAATAGTATTAAATGTATTTCTTTTCTGAACAGAGATACATTCATTTGATGCGCTAATTAATAGATAATGTAGATTTAAAGGACTTTTTTTTAAATTATATGCTAAATAAATCCTGTTATTTAAATACTTCATGTGTATTAGTGGATTTTATAGGGATTTTTGTAAATTTCGTATAATATTTGTGTTTTGAAAATGATACAAAATTGTACTTCGTCGCTTGTAACTTTAATATAAATTGATTACTGCACAGTTAGTTTGTAAGTGTTATTTTATATGAAGTTTGTAGTTGTATTCGTTTGGTGATTTCTCGCATGCTAATCAATCATTAATTGGATAACTATTGGTTAATTTATTTCTGATATTTGCTGTAAAATAATATATATATATATATACATATATATATATATATATATATATATACATATATATATTTGCATTATAAATTTGCAATATATTTTCTGTAATGTGACTATAGAATTTACTACTTTCACTTTTTAATTATACGATAATTTGGTAATAAAACAAATCAAAATAGAATTCATTAAAGTATAGGTATGGTTATAATCCGAGAAGAATATATTCTAAAAAAGTACTAGACGATGTATTTTAAAGATCGCGGAACATTCTAATCTATACTTTCAATTAATAAATATATTATTACACTAACATATAATTGCAGGAACAAATGTATAAGCATATTTGTAATAGTACACAAATAATAATTTAATACCAAATATTGCCACCTTTGCATTGTAATTCTTCTAAAAGTGTATTGAATGCTCTTGAATTTTCTTGTACTAACTGGTTCAATTTTACTAGAAACATGGTGCAAAATTCATAATGCTAATTTATCCCATAAATACTCTATAGGTTGCAAGCTGGAAATTATGGTGGGATTGATAATGTATGTTTTGGATTCCGATCCTGTTGGAAATACCAATTATTGCCAAAATTTAATTTTTTGTGCTTTTCTATAAGTTATTTTCAAAATATGCAAATGAAATTATTTGAACTATAAATATCACTACCTCAAGACGAGATATTGTCGCACAGACACATATAAGAACACCACCACTTCTTCATCAGATGACTATAATCTCCAGCTTGCAGCCTGGAGATTATGGTTTTGATTTATGTTTTGGATTCCGATCCTGTTGGAAATACCAATTATTGCCCAAATTCAATTTTTTGTGCTCTTCTATAAGTTATTTTCAAAATATCCAAATGAAATTATTTGAACTATAAATATCACTACCTCAAGACGAGATATTGTCGTACAGGCACATATAAGAACACCACCACTTCTTCATCAGATGACCATAATCTTCATCTTCATCAGATGACCATAATCTCCAGCTTGCAGCCCGGAGATTATGGTGGAATCGATAATGTATGTTTTGGATTCCGATCCTGTTGGAAATACCAATTATTGCCCAAATTTAATTTTTTGGGCACTACCTCAAGACGAGATGTCACACAGCCACATACAAGAACACCGCCACTACAATATTCTACCGTTGCTTGAACATTTCTGTTATCAAACTTTGTATTGTATCGTAATTCCACCGTGCCATCTAAATATTTTAATAATAGTAATTCGCTTCCATTTGAAAATAATGCTGTGTTGTTAGAATTTTCTATTGCCAAAAAGTCCCGTAAAAATTTTAATCGACGCTTTTGGTGTAGTTTGGAAACGTTTGGTTTCTTCTGCGGACGTTTTGAGCCAAATGTCGAAACGCCCTATATATGCTTTGGTGATGTACAAAGATACTAAGTTTATATCTAAGTCTACTATCTACTATTATACTATTTAATTCTAAATGTGTAATTTTGGATTTCGTTTTTGTTTGCTTTGCAAGCAACATTTCCGTTCTTCCAATTATTTTTGCGGGTTTGGCAACTTTTGAGTTTATTCTGCACATTTTCCTCATTTCAATAATTTTTATCATAATTCTAATTATGCAGTGGCTTCTGTTAAGAATTTTTCCTGTTTTTTCATATGATTTCCCTTGTTTATATAGTCGTATCTTAAATTTTCGTCTTCAACAGTCGCTTCCTTGCCTTTTTGAGCCATATTTTTATATTCGCACTAATTGTTGACCGATAGGTTATTCACTCGATCATTTTTACATAAATGTACATACGAACGTATTGCAGATATACTTGTATTTATGTATGCAATTTTTCTCGCAGTAGTTGATAAAAATAACAACAAATGATTTTTTTGTTCTTTTCTGTTCAATGTTAGTGGTATACCTTTCATAGTTCTACTCCAATTTCTTTTTAGAATTAAAAATTTTGCTCTTATGTACAGTATATATATTATGTCTCTCTGTGTGTGTACAAAGTTCTTGGTAAACATACGGCAAAAATTTATGAGTGACTCCTTTGGTTCTCTTAAGTGTCGGGGGCTTTATTAAAATTAAAACACCCGCGTTCCTTTAAGATTATTTTATTTAGTATCCTTCATGAACCTTTCCAAACGTCAACCTTCTTACATCCTTCTTACCAACCTATTCTATCTAAAGTTACTATTCATTTACCCGCCAATTTCAAATTTGAAAAATACCCTACAGTTCGGCCATCTTGACAACTAAAGGTGACCTCACCGTTACATTATAAATTTTTACATCCTAGATTACATAGATTTTTAAAATTAAACTACTTAATATATAACAAACAAGATTAATTTATAAGGTAGGGACGGATCCGGGATGCTTCATACACGCTTCGGAATGGTATTTGCGACACCTGATGTCCCTCTATATCCTCTATCACGTATCGATCGTGCTCCAAAACTTTTGTAATTACATAAGGTCCTCTGTATCGCGGTATTAACTTTTTACTACCTGGTGTGGTATCGACATTTACAATCATCACCCAATCGCCCTCTTGGTATTTCCTTGGTGTCTTGTGTTTTGCATCGAACTTTTCTCGCTCATATTCTTGCTCTCTATTCATTCTACGCTCTACTTCCTCACGGATGTCTTCTAAAGTTGTAACAGTTCGTTCTTCTTGAATTAGAATTTCGCTTAACCAGTCAGCAATATTTCCTCGTTGATTGGTACCGAATAATAATCTACTTGGTGTTTCCTTAGTAACTCTTGAACTGGTATTGTTTAACGCGAACTCCACACGTACTAGATGTTCATCCCATTTGTCTACTTCGGTCATTTTTGCTAGCATAGGCACTAAGGTGCGGTTAACTCTTTCTACTTGTCCGTTAGCACGCGGCACTCCCGCAGCTACCATAATATGTTCTATCATGTTCTCTTCCATAAATTGTTTAAAAGCATTAGCTCTGAAACTTGAACCTCTATCAGAGATTACTCGTTTTGGTCTACTATAATGACTAAAATAGTGCCTCAAGTATTTAATAACTTCTTCTGTTCCGGTCGTCTTACAAGGATATAACTTGACATACTTGGTGAATCCGTCCACTACAACCAATATATGTTTGGATTTGCGTGATGTCGTCTCAAAAGGTCCACAATGGTCTACGTGCACTGTTTCAAACGGTAAATTCCCTTTAGGAATCGGATATAATTTGCCTTCTTTTTTCCCAGAATTCGGAGTATACACGATGCATTTCAAACACTTCGAAATATAATCCGAGACTTTAGACTTCATCTTCGGAAACCAATAAGTCCTCTGCAGAACTTCCAATACTTTGTCGATTCCCGCATGACCTATCATTTCATGATTCTGTCTGATTATTGTTTCTTCCATGTCCAACGGTACATAGAACAAAATCTTATCGTTCTTGTCTATCTTCCGATATACTAAACCGTCTCTTAGTTCAAAGTGTGACAACTCTGTTACTTCTAATTGTCTCCTTATTTCAGTTATCTTTTCGTCTTTTTCTTGGTGCAATGCAAGCGTTGCCTCTATAGTACTCTCTTGTATTACTAGAATATTGTGGTGTCTGCTTAGCGCATCAACGTGCTTCATTTTCTCACAGCTTCTGTGTGTTATCTGGTAGTTATAATTTTGAAGATATAACGCCCAACGCATAATTCTTGGTACTATATCCTTCTTATCTAATGTCTTCCGAAAGCTGTCGCAGTCAGTTACAATAGTAAAAGTAATACCATATAAATAAGTGTGAAACCTCTTCAAAGCGTATATTATAGCTAAACACTCGAGCTCATACGAGTGGTACCTTGATTCAGTATCCGAAGTTCTCTTTGAAAAATAGGAAATTGGATGCATCTTCTTATCATCTCCCTCTTGCAAAAGTATTGCTCCATATCCATCTTTACTAGCATCACAATGTAACTCGGTTTTCGCATTTGGAGAATAAATATTCAATACAGGTCCTGACGCCAAGATCGTTTTTAATTGGTTGAAAGCTTCTAAAGCCGATATCCCAAATTCCCATTTTGCGTCCCGTGCAGTTAGTTTATACAATGGTGCGGCTATTCTTGAAAAATTTTGTACAAACTTTCGAAAGTAGCTGACAAGACCAATAAATCTTTGCAACTCCTTACAAGTTTTAGGAACTGGAAAATTCATTATAGCATTTATGTGGTCATTACTTGGAAGTATCCCCGTTTCGTTAATCTTGTAACCCAAATAGCATATTTCTGTTTCCAGAAAGTTACACTTGTCTAATCTCAACTCTAATCTATTTTCGACACATTTTGTTAACACCTTTTTCAATATATCTAAATTCTCTTCGATGTCAGTTGTTGCGATTAATATATCATCAATATATAGGACGATCTTGTTATTTCTAATCAAATCATCAAAGATTAGATGCATGTATCGCATAAAAACACCGGGCGCATTGCATAATCCGTATGGCATCTTTGTGTATTCAAATTGTCCAAATGTAGTCACAAACGATGTATATTGCTTCGATTCTTCATCTAAATTGATATGATTAAACGCACTCTTCAAATCAATTCTAGAAAACCATTTCTTATTCTTGAGATACTCAAGCTGATCTTCAATGACTGGAAGTGGAAATCTGTCTTTTACAGTTACCTTGTTTAATTGACGAAAATCAACGCACATACGGTATTCTTCTCTACCTTTCTTTTTAACTAAAACTACTTGCGAGCTATATGGAGAATTACTTCTTGTAATAATTCCTCTTGTTTCCAAATCTTGCACTATTTCTCTTGTAATTTCCCTTTCTTTGTAGGACGTTCGCTTGGGCTTGGAATAGAAAGGATTGTGATTCGGGTACAATCTTATTTTCATTTGGAAATCAACCAAAGGCGTATCAGGTTTAGGACAAGTCACATATTCAGAAATTAAATCATTTACCTTACAAGCTACATGATAGGGAACATTCGATCCAATATTTAAATTTAAAGCATTTACATCTGTATCATCAAGTTGAATCAAAAGTAAATCATTGCAAAATCCATTCGCTCGATTTTCATTAATAGTTACTGTATTTTCATTGAATGTAATTATTCTATTTGGCCAACAAATAAAATCTCTCCCCAACAAGCAATCATATTTCATGGTCATATTAGGAACAATATTAAACTCTATATCATATGTCAAATCAGTAATAACTACACTAACTTTACATTTACCTATAACACTCAATTTTGAACCATTAATTCCTTCATAATCTACTTCATTATGGGATATATTATCAAAATTATTAATAATTCCTACCTTTAATAGTGATATAGGGCTTCCTGAGTCAATGACAGCATTAACAGTTTTACCTGTATTCATAAAATTTACATGTACAAAATAAGGATTCTTATAATCTACTAAACTAATGATACGATCCCCTGCTCTTCGATTCTGATTAACACCTTCTCGCTTCTCGGGACAGTTATTTCTTTGGTGATCCAGCGAGCCACATTGGTAACATGCACCCTTTGGACGCTTTGGCACTATACAGTCAGTTGCTTTGTGTCCACTTTTACCACAATTGAAACACACAACACTATCACTTTTTGTAACTGGTTTCCTTGATTTTTCCTCTTTTCCTCTTCTGTCATCTTGAAATTTAGCCCTTCGTTCTTCAATAACTCGTTCATAACTTAAAATCTCATGATATACATCATCTATATCTGTATGTACACTACTTAAAATTACATTGCTTAATTCTTTCGATCTTAAACCTATGGCTACCTGCTCTTTTATCTCACTGAATGCCATGTTCAAACTTTTACATAGTTTTACTTTGTCATGAAAGTAACCGCTTACAGTTTCCTTTGGTCCCTGAATCCTACTTTGAACACGTTTCCATTTATCAAATGTACTTGCTTCAGGAAGAAATGTACGTCGAAATGCTTTTTTAAATTCCGCAAAACTATGTATCTCCGGTTTACTGTCAAGCCAATGTCTAGCAGCTCCCTTTAAATGTGTTTTAGTTTTCTCAATTATAAAAGCATCTGGCCACTCATGTAATTGAGCAGTATTCTCCAGTTGTTCAAGCCATATTTCTGCGTCATTTTGGTTGCCTTCTCCGTCGAAATCTCTCAAACTTTTGCTAAGATCTGGCATTACATTAAATGTTCTTGTGGTTACACTTTGTCGCTCCATTTGATTCTGCATCATTTGCATCATTGTCATATTTTGCTGTATCATCGAACACATAGTCTTCAACATTTCGTCCATGTTAAACCGGCTTGCAGCTGTACCTTCTGCTGTTTCATTCATTCGGTCTCCCGTCTGTTCTGTATTCGTTTTAGATACGAATTCTTCAAAACTCCGTTCATTTACTTCGAAAATATGTTCTACTTCTTCACCTTTCGAGTCCACCATTTTGTAGTCAACATCCAACGCGTTACACTTAAGGATTTCTTTCTCCTGTTCGGTAACTAATCGTAGTCTTTGATAACCTCTCTGGTAACCCCACACCTGATAATTGTCGGGGGCTTTATTAAAATTAAAACACCCGCGTTCCTTTAAGATTATTTTATTTAGTATCTTTCATGAACCTTTCCAAACGTCAACCTTCTTACATCCTTCTTACCAACCTATTCTATCTAAAGTTACTATTCATTTACCCGCCAATTTCAAATTTGAAAAATACCCTACATAAGAATAATTATATTTTCGCTTCCTTTCGAAGATATGGGATTATAGAGAATTTAAAAACACGATATATTATTATACATGAATATTGTATGTTAATTCACAAAAGTTACTGAAAACGACTTATCACCCATTAGTATGCGTGTATCAAATCTTTTCGTTGATTGACGGACTTTTTCGAAAACATTTGGAATATTCCTTATTGTATTACATCCACCTACTATCCGATTCTTTAAATTATTTTCGATTTCAACTGGTGGTGGTGTTACAGTGTAATGATTTCAAACAACCCTACGGAAAAGAATGTATGGGATTTAAGTCCGGAGATTAAACAGGCGATGGATGAGGTCGACTTCGACCAATCCAGCGGCTCTGATATGCTACATTTAAATACTCACGAGCAAGCACACTAAAATGTGTCGGTGCTTCGTCATGTATGGACAATATTCGATTGCTTGCTCCCAATTGTATATCCTTTAGCAGCTTGGAAAGCATATGTTTCAAGAAATTTGATTTACCTCACCAGTAAGCCTTCTTGATAGAAACAGGTGCGATTAGCCAATCACCTACAATCCTAACCTAAACGTGAAAACTGATGTTGAAAACGATTTTCATGTCTCTCATTTCGATTCTCTATGATTTCTATGTGATTATTGTGAACATGCATTTATTAAAAAATTTGTCTCATCGGTAAAAAGAATCAGTGCTAGTAGTTGAAGGATTTGATTTAAAATTTATAGAAGTCATTGAAAAAATGCAATTAGGCATAAATGTTTGAACACGTTGAATGTAGTATCGATAGAATAATTGTTGCCTTAATTTTTTTTTGGTAGAAGTATGTGGATCTTCCTCTCTACCATATTAAGCATATTTCCCCCCATTTCTACTGTTCTTACTCACACTGGCCTTCCTGGCCCATTATTGCGTTTAAGTGTGCGTGTTTTCTTAAAACCCCGATGAATATCAATGGAAATTTTTCTGCCAGGAACACGACGATTGAGAAATCGTTCACTGTACAACTATCTAGGTTTCAACGCACTTCCATTAGTAAATATATTAAGTACATGTTAAGTTATCTCGACGTTCGTATAATAATTCATGATGAGTTGATGAGAACTTTGGCTACAAAAATTGTAGAAGTTTGGAAATGACAGATCACAGGCGCTGGGATCGATGTATGTATAAATGCCAGTATTAAATATTTTATTAAAACTATTATATATTAATAATTTGACAAGTACTATCGATTATTTGTACATTTATAATATAATGAATATACATATTTATATATAATATAATTAATCGCCTATTATGTATCGCGGTCTTACATCTTACTGTAGACTAAGTAAGAAGTAAGTATTATATACATACATCTAGATAAGGAAATTATTTCGAAAACGACGCAGTTTTTTACTCAAACGCAACTATTCATATATTTGAAACATATTGTTCGTTTCTGCATGTATATGTATGTATATATATTGTTCGGTTATTTTAATAATAGACACATTATGAGAAAAATTAATTTAAAAATTGGCATATAAATACAAAATTATTATATAAGTCATGAAATTTAAGAACACTGTATATAAGATTAATTTTTGAACGAACCTGAGTTTTATATATATACATACATACATATGTCGAATAAATTTGTGAAGTATTATTCTATTTAATTCTAAACACGTAATTGTGGTAATATCACAAAGGATACAGAGACTTTTAATAAATATTGTAAAAATATATTTCTTTGTGTCTATATAAAGTAAAACCTTATATTACGTTGAAGAAGCGTTATTTTTTTATTTATTGCTAAAATCCTATTGAACGAAAAATATTTATAACAAGATGTTATAAATAAGATCGGGATTCAAAATCAAAAATTTTTTATTGGTCTATCGCCTAGTAAACACGTATTGCGTATCTACAAATAAAAACAAATGATTGACGTAGAAAGTAAAAAATTTTGCAAGAGATAAAAATACTTATGACAATATTATTATTATAGTCAAATAATAATTATAGTATTTATTGCAAGAAAAATATAGATTATCAATAAAGGTTATTAAAGTTATTTAAAATGACTAAACTATTTTTTAAAAACTATTATTATCACTGACAAACAAAAACAAAAAGTCACAATAATAGAGTAAATTGGTTAATGCGCATGAATAACTTTAAAATAATTCATGCATAGAAGAGGATACATAAGATTAAAGGATTCTGTCAACAAAGACAGAAGAATTAGTATTAATCTAAAAAGGTATCTAAAAATAGACATTTATAAATTTAAATTAAAATGTACATAATTGGCCAAATTTAAAAAAATATATTCAAAAATTTAAAATATTCAAAAATAATTATTAATTAAATTGTATAACTTTAAGGTAGAGTTTTGGATTAGAAGTTAAAAATAGTTTATTTAAAATTTGGAATCTTTTATTTAAATAAGTTCAGTAATAAAAATTAGAATAATAGTTAGTAAATATAAATAAATTCAAATTATTAATTTTTCTTTTGTTCTTTTGAATAGTAACTTAATATTTTTGATATAATTATTAATAGTTAGAAAGACAATATTGAAGAAAGTCAATGTATTATTATAAAAATATTTATATAAATAAAAATAAATCTTGAAGATAAAAATGAAATACATATATATAAAATTTAGTTTCGATGTTAAATTTGATATATTAAATGTTATAGCCGGTAGATATGTACTTTGATTTCTTTATGTGTATATTTTAATCCATACCTCATCAAAGCGGTGACCAGCTCAAGACCTTGAGACAGAGTAAATAAATAAATAAGCTATACACACAACTGCTTATGATTAGTTACAAATTAATTTGAATCTTAAATATTAATTCATTTTGACTATAAATTATATTTTATTTACACAGTCAAATTAAATTACCTTAAAGTTAAATTAACACTCGATTTTCATAATAACTGGTAAGTCAACGTGAAATTTAATACATAAAATCAGGATTTTTTTTTAACAAACAAATCTTTTGTATAATATATAATTATATAATATAATATTATATATAAAACAAACAAAACGGTAAACAATTGGCAAAAATTTAAGGAGTATATATTACATTCAAAGCATTTGCAATTTTTCTAGTAGAAGTATATTTCTCTACCATATTAAGCAGTTTATTCCATTTCTATTGTTCTTACTGAGATTGGCCTTCTTGGTTTACTATCGTTTTCAAGTATGTCTGCCTTCTTCAGACGCCGATGAATACTAAAAACTTTTCTATCAGGAATACGACGATTGAAAAATCGTTCACTGTAAGATCATCTAGCTTTTAACGTATTTTCATTAGCAAATTTATGCATTAAATACATATTAGTCATCTTGGCGTTCGAAGAGGTTTGCCACAAAATCGTTTTTTGTAATAATAATTAAGTGTTTTATAGTTGCGTAATAAAATAAAACCATACAATTAAATTCTTACTTTGAATGGTCTGTGAATTTAATATTTAACACTGAAAAATTTTAAAAATAATGTTAATTATAAATAATAATTACGTCGAGTTTAATTGTCAAAAATTAATATTTTTATTTAAACTTTGTTAATACTACCACACATTGCAAACTGGGTATGATCAGAAACTAGTTTTGAATCATATAAATGAAAACTTTATTTAAAAAATACATAATATGTTTTCAACATTCGCGAATTTTATTTTGTATGTTTAGCTATATTTATACATATGGAAATGTGATTTTGCTTTTATTTTTATGTGAAACCAGCGTAACAAATCAGGTAACAAATTTTACATATGTACTTTATCGAAAGATATATTTTGCTAATGGTACGCAATATACATACATATAAGGAACGGTCAATAAACAGCCTGTAAATATAGAGATTTTTAAACTAATGTAGATTAAAATATTTATGAAAAAATCTTTTTCATTGTTCAATATATTCCTAATAGCTGTTGCGTAAAATTTAGGGAATACTCGACGACCACATTCCAATTAGTGTTGCCTGTACGAAAGCGTCCTATCTAGATATTTGGGGTATGGGTTGGGAGGCAGAATGTTGCCGTTAAGGGCTACTTGTAGCGTTTTGTGAACTAATTTGTTATTCAAGTGAAAGCAACATGTTTCAGCTTCACTATTGCTTGGCGTGATAGACGCCATTATTGGAAGTAAGCGTTGTTTTTGCAGATATTCAGTGAGAGTGGCTTCAAGGACATCCATGTTGGTCTACTGTGTTGCTGTGGCAATCATTTGCATTATGTGAATTTACCGGATGTTGTTTTTGGCATGTCAGAGATATATGTATATTAAAAAGAGGCCAATATGGAGTCCGCTATTCAGTAGCTTAGTAGTACTTAATGTCCGTCCCTTGGATATTTGAATAGCTGCATTGAATAACATATTGACTCAGTTGTCTGCATTCTATAACTTTCAGGAATTTATACACGATACTCCCCTTCCACGTTGTATCATATGTAGCTGTGAGATGTACAAATGTTACTCCGATTTTTAATCGTCTGTCGTATCCCCTGTCGATATGGATGATCACGTTTAATATTTGGTCTTCACAGCTGCGGTTAAGTCTAAAGCGAGCTTATATCACTGGCAAGGATTTCATAACCATCGCGTTGATTCTATTGTATATGAGTCGTTCCAACAACTTGTAGAAATAGCGATGGGTCCGGCTTCAAGATAGCAAGAACTTTTGTACGTTTGAACTTACGTGGTAAAGTTTCCGTACGAAAAATATCCGAGTAGAATGTAAAATGTCACATCCTCACATTTTTTCCACAATCTGTTAAAAAATCTGGTTGTATATTATCAAATTTAGGGGCTTTTCTATTTTTGACATCCTTGAGCCTAATTCGAATTTTATCTTGAATAAATTCACTAGCGGCATTGCCATCAGCTATACTGTTGGATTTTAGAGTTTTTAGTTCTTGCCTGATTTTACTTGCTTCAGGCTTACTGATTTTTGATCTCGATATTTTGACATATGATTTGCAACTTGATTAGCGGTGGCTTTAGGTTTATTTTCTGGTTCGTGAGATGTTCCACCTAGCTTTTTGAGAACGTTCCAGGTCCTCTTACTCGATTTTTTTAAATTTAGGTTATCTCCCTACACAAATTTATTGTCATTTATGACATGTGTCATGATAATTAATTCTCTAAAATTGCCGTCAAAACACAGAGCAAAAAAGGAAAACATATAATTCTAAACAAAAAACCAGTCAAATTGACTAATTTTACACAAAAAAGGTCCTTGGAAATTACAAAAATAAGCAAAAGAACAAAATAAAAATGTCATTTGATAATCCTACATTAAAACTTTAAAACGTAATCGATACCACTAATTAATTTATATAATTAATTGCATAAAATTTGTGTAATAATTACAAGTAATAATGCGAAAATAAAAATAAAATGTTAACCATACAGTATACAAAGTGTAAACGATATACACCACCGTACGTTAATATGTATATAATAGATATGCAAGACAGCAATTCAAATCTATAAACATTTTCATTCTATCGAAGCTGTAATTTTTGCGGAAATTTAGAAACAGAAACTTTTTATCTGCAAATATGTTAGATACAATGCCACTATTTGAGTTCTATTATTCTAATTAGATTTACCACATAGATTGGAAAATCTTTGTTTAGCAACAAAAATATTGATGCCCGTTTTGATTCTTTAGTCAGTAAAAAAAACTAAATAGTTATTCGAACTAACTCGTCAAGCTATCTAGAATATATTGGGTCTGGGAAAAAGTTCGTGGCGTTTTTCCCGATAGATGGCATTGGTTGCCGATAACTAAAGAACAACAAGTCACAGCGACACCACCGAGGGCTCGTTTTTTAGATGACCTTCCGAACGTTAGTTTGAGCGTAGAAACATTGTAATCGGTGCAGTGGTTGGAAAGTTATTCGCACTTGAAAATGGAGAAGAATAATGAGAAATTTCGCTATATTCTGCAATATTATTATGATAAGGGGAAGAACGCTGCGCAGGCTTGTGATAAAATTTGTGCTGTGTACGGTGAAGGTACTTTATCGAAATCTGTTGCGCGGAAATGGTTCGCTCGCTTTCGTTCTGGAAATTTCAATGTGAAAGATGAGTCACGCTCCGGTCGTCCAATCACTGAAAAATCTGATGAAATTCTTGAAAAAGTCCAACAAGATAAGCATATCAGCAGTCTCGATATTGGCATGGAGCTAGGCATTGACCACAAAACTGTTTTGAACCATTTACACAAAGCTGGTTACAAAAAAAAGCTTGACGTATGGGTTCCTCATGAGTTGAGCGTGAAAAACATGATGGACCGAATTAACATCTGCGATGCGCTGCTGAAACGGAATGAAATCGAGCCGTTTCTGAAACGTTTAATAACCGGAGATGAAAAATGGATTACGTACGATAATCGGAAGCGTAAAAGATCGTGGATAAAGGATGGTGAGCCGTCACAAGCGTTCGCTAAGCCAACATTGACGCCAAAAAAAGTGATGCTGTGTGTATAGTGGGACTGGAGGGGAATCGTCCACTACGAGCTACTTCCAACTGGTCAGACGATTGATTCTCAACTCTACTGTGCACAACTAGAGAGATTACGCCAAGCGATTGAAAGAAAACGGCCCGAATTGATTAATAGGAAAGGTATTGTCTTCCATCATGACAACGCCCGACCACACACTTCTTTGATGACCCGTCAAAAATTGAGAGAGTTTGGTTGGGAAGTTTTGATGCACCCACCTTACAGTCCGGATATAGCACCCTCTGACTATCATCTGTTTCGATCTTTGCAGAACTCTCTCAATGGAATTAAGTTGGTTTCAAAAGAAGCCTGTGAAAACTACTTGATTCAGTTTTTCGACCAGAAACCACAGAAGTTTTTCACCGATGGGATCATGGATCTACCAAAAAAATGGGGAAACATTGTCGATAATAATGGAGCATATTCGGTTTAAATGAATTCGTCCACGCGCCATGCGGGGACCAGTTGAATTTTACTGAAAAAACGCCACGAACTTTTTCCCAGACCCAATATCTTCAACTTGTAATTTTTATGGTAATATTACTCTTATTATATAGGGGCACTTGTTTTAAGAATGTGTTTATGTTTATAATGTTTTTGCTATAATTTTCTGACTATTGTGATACGTATGTACATTTCATAAAAAATTTTTATGTATTTTGTACAAGCATGTATATATTTAATTTTAATAAAATGTATAAAATATGTAAAAAAAGGTATGCACAAACAATCATATATTATGATTATAAATTATTAATTTTGATGGAGCCTGTGGTTAGTTACTTAATCACTGAAGGTTGATATATAAGCCTTTTCCACATTAATTTTCGTATTCTGTATACGAATTTCGACAACTAAGTTGTTTCGTACGGGTATTTTGCCGTAGTTTTCCTGGTGCGGCACTGTTAAATTATCTGCTGATGATGACAACTTAGTTGTCGAAATACATATACAGAATACGAAAATTAATGTGGAAAGGGGTTATGTGTCAACCTACAGTGATTAAATAAATTATTAACATTCAATACGCATGGAAATAATTTTATAAAATTCTAGGCAATACTTCATTAAAATTTTCAATAGAGATGCAAAAGAAATTAAATATATAATAAAAAATGTGTTCTATGGAAATCTAATAATACGTAACAGTTTATATTGTTTTAAAGAGACAAATAAATTACTAAAATTTAAAAAGTTATTAAAAAAAGTACTTTTTCTAAGAATTAGTACGATTTTTCTTGTTTGGTCTCTGATACAGGTTATAATGAGTACCAATGAAGTATTTTATTATTTTTAATGTTTCTACCATTATCCGCTGTAAACCTATAATCAAAATATAGAGGTCATTAATTTTCAGAGGCGATTTTTGAGTTCTTAGAGAGAAGCTATGCTGTCATAAAATCTACTGTCCTACAAGCTTTCAACAAAATTACAATTTAATACTTCGTGAGGTTCCTTGTTTGAACTACTTTCACTAAATAATTACAAAGTAAGCCGAATACATAAGTAATGAGGGGTTGATAAATACATTTGTTCGGCTCACTCTACTATGTATCCTAACTTTGGTATTTCCTCTCGTATAATAATGATTATTATACTCACACTATCGCCTGTACAAATTATTATGCGAAAAAAGCGTTTTTTTTTATTTTCGTTTACTTTCTTTTATAATTTAATAAATTAAATTTTTAAATCTTAGATCGGGTCAGTCTATATTTTGTGTCCTATTTTTAAAAGGGTTTGTAATAATGAAAATAAAACAAATAATTATTTTAAGAAATATTTTCTTTTATTAAAGTTTACTTGTCAGAAATACTTCAAATAGTCTCTTATAATTAACTAAAAAAAGAGGGTCATAGTGCATTTTGGTAAACACTGATATATTTAAAGAAGCGAAATATTAAATCGATGGATTGTTTACCTATGGTTATAACCTATTTAGTATCCGTTTTGTTTTTATTTCTTCATGTCAAAAATAAATTGCAGGGAAAGAGTTTTATTTCGGTCAGGAAGCTTTCAGTACTTTCAAAAGAGACGTAAAAGTGACACATTTCCAGAAACATGGACTTTTTCTATATTTGAAAACTGTTTTTCTCATAATTTTCAAAACAAAATATTGTGTTTTTGGCTTAATATTTAAAGAAAATTCCTTGTATATATTAAAATATCTTTTTAATTTAAATTCTAGAAAACATTTATAATTGCATACATGTGTAAGTATTTTACTTCGAATTTATTCAGTTTAGAAAGTATTTCAAAGGCGAATTCCATGTTCGTGTCATAAAATTGTGATGGGTAATCATTTGTTTGCGTGTTTATTCCGGTTTTGTTGATGAAGAAATATATTTGGGCAAATAAGCACAAAAGAACAAATATATATATATATATAAAACTAAATTTTCAATATTTAAATATTATGACTTGTAATTGTCTTCTATAGTACTAAAAATTTTTACGTAGTAAGTATATATATATATATATATATATAATAGTATATACAAAGTATATTGGAACTAAATGCTGTAAATGGTTTGCCAAAATAGTTTGTCCAAATTTTTTTTTGTAACTTATGCCATTCATTTATTATAAGTAGTGTTTTAAAGAAACTATTAAACTAAAAAATAAAATGTGTAAAAAAACCCTTTCCCAATCAAATTTACGTAATTTTAAGTACCTGTGTGCTCTGGTTAAACAACAAGTAAAGGAAGCTTATTCACGTTATATAACTAGTGTTAAAGAGAGTATACAAAGGGGTCCTACGGATTTTTGGTAGTTTGTTGGTTCTAAAAGAGGTTCTAGCAAGATTTCAGGCATTACAAATGGGACGGTTCTTCTTGTGACAAACCGAATTTTGTAGTAGATGCTTTTGCGAACCATTTTTATAATGTATTTCCTAATTTTACAGATTTGTGCCAACGTTTAGTATTATTTATTTTTCTGAAGATGTCTGCACTGCTATCAAATCTTTAAAAAGTAGATAAAGTATCTTCGTTTTTTTAAAACTTTACAAAGACTATTTAACTTAATTTTACAAATGTCTACGTTTTTAAAAGAATGACTGCGACGACCGTTCCGTCTTTATTAAGACTCTTCAGGCAGCTTCAGTTCTTGTTCTACAGATATCGCCACGGCCATGTAAGGTGACGTGTATAATAAGTAAATAATGCAGCAACTAATTGCAGTTAGGACAGGGTACTGTCTATTGCAGTTATTATCGACAGTGCCCCGTCCTAACTGCAATGTCAGACAAAAGTGTTTTAACTTTTCAAACGGAGATGGAGATCCAATCTTCTCAATTATTAATTTAATATTTATTCATTTTCGAAGTATAACAAATCTAGGTCTAGTTCTGGCTTAAAAATTAAACCCCCTGTCTCCAATATTTGACATTCCTTTGCAATTAACAAAACTTTAATTGTATTATTTGTCAACACCTAACAGCCTATTAACTTAATAGTTTCCTATGTTTTGTCTCGTCAGGTTTTCTAGATTACGATCATCTTTAAAGGATTCCCGGTACCAAGGAATCGTTTTTCGACTAAAATTTTATTTCATAATGTATGTAATTGAACTTTCTTATTGCATACAGCAATTGTTCATCTATGGATAATTTTTGGACAATTTCTCTCTAGTTTATAACGCTTTTGTATTTAATTTACGAGTCGCTAATTTTTTATTATTTAAATTGCAACTAAAGCAACAAAAATCTTTTAATTTTAACAAAACCTGCTTAAAATTGTTATAAAAATAGATACTTGACGTTTAAAAGTTATTGCCATACATCATTGTTTTAATTACTAGGCAGATTACGTATGTATGTATTTCTTCTCGTGCATCTTTCTTTTATAATGATTTTAAATACCATTTTTATCGTATTTTCTCTCTATTTTCTTGCCATTACAAATTTCATTCATAGTAGTGTTTGAATTACAAACATTACAAATTTGTCGATCCTCGAATTGAATTTTTTTTAACAAATTGCTAGTTCTCTATAGAAATATTTTATTTTAAATGTTACTTTTATTTGAGAACAGGTATCTTTATGTTTTATTTGCAACAGATGTTATCCAAATAGTAGGTACTTTAAAATAAGCGTGTCTGGTATCATTTTCTGACAGAGAATGCATTCACGTTCAGCTTTAATTTTACTGGTACTTTGGTAGCGAGAGAAGAGCACGGTAAGCACGGTTATAGAGCTTTTCTACTTCAAGTATTAAGTATTAATGGGATATTTAATTAATATATCCTTTTCTCTGAAGCACAACACTGCGCATAACCAGATTATATTTGTCTTTTGTCGTTTAAAAGTAAGTACTATTTCGTACTTGATTATATTATCAAATTATGACATTTTTAGTTATTCTCACAATTTCCTAGAATAACTAAATTATTCTCTCAATATAGTTACGTAATAATTTGTTTTGTACTATCTTTAGAGTATTGCTGTAGTTTGAAATTAAGTTGTTTCATAACGTATAAGGTATGAAATGTTTACTTTCAGTTGTTTTAACAAAAGTATGGTAATATCCGCAGTAATTCAAGTAATGAGAAAAGTTCTCAACTATTATGGAAGGATTATTCACAATGCTATGTATGTCTTATATTTTTCATGAAAATTTCGAAAAATGTCATGTTAATTGAAATTTTTTCTCCAATTTATACATACATTCATATTTCTAAATAATTCATTCATTAATAATTTACATTTTAAATAAAAATCAACTTAGCTTCTGTGATAGACGTTAAACAATTAAACAGAAATAACAATTTAGATGAGGAGCAGTAGCGTGTAGAGGAATTAATAGATCTTCAAGTCCTCGTCTTGGTCAACCATTCTATTTTGCTTAAAATGTTGGTGTTTCATAATATTGGATGGTTGACATTGAAATTGTTCCAGAGATATTTAGAAAATTCATCATCCTAAATACAGAAGTAAACGAACAATTGTCCAGTTACTGTGACATCTAATAATGTAGAAGGTTCTATGAAGTATTACAATTTCCAAACAAAAGTTTGTTAATTGTTTTAACACCGTTTTATGGAGATTTCGCTAAATTCTGCCGCGTTAAAAGTCTTCCGATTCTAATGATTTCAGCAGAACAGGAGTTACATTTCACACGTCGAGAAAATGACGCATATTTTCTCCCCGTGTGAAAAAATTTGGAACCTATTTCACACTTGTTGATGCTTTCGTTTGAGTGTGCGAAAAGAATTTGTTTCGATAAGTAAGAAAGAATGCGGCAGCTTGTTTTTACAAATATAGATATTTAACGAACTTTGTAAAGTACTACATAGAACGCAACAACGAACGTATTGAATATATTTTATATCTTGGCTATCTTGAAAATTGATTTATCCCTAGTTTAGTTAGTTGTGAAATTATAGTGATTTGAATATTTAATAAAGCCCAGTTTTAAGTGCTCTTTGCGTCGGCATATACTATACTAAACTGATTGTTATTATTTCCATGCGGTACTATATGAAGCTTAGCTGAAAAGTCCGTGGAATGAAAATAACTTTGCTGTTTGAAATTGATGATGTGCAATCAGAACCATATTGCGCATTATCTTTGATAATTATATTAACACGTTTAAATTGCGCGACTCAGCGATAAAGTGTGACTTTAGAAGAAGAATTGTTACTCAAGAATAGAAATAAGATCCTGTTGAAAGTTTTTCTGCTATTTCACGAGCTTATAATTTCAGCCTTAGAAATTTCGCATCACCTAGCTGATCGAACTTCCATGTGGAACATCATATTCACTTCCTGACCGATGTTGATCCTCATTGTTTTATGTACCTTCATCTGCATAGATGACCTTGGCTTTAAGGCTCCCTAGCTGGTTTATCCTGTGGAAGGCTCTTGCCTTAACGCTTTACAATCTTTCATGTTTCTTCTACTTTTTTGTTCTTGAGTTTTGCTCTATACCTTCTCCATATAGTTTCACGAGCATGATTCCCGCACGTTACTTTAAACCTTAATTTGTGTTTCGTTCTGGGTCTTCAGAGCGCTATTTTCCGTACTCACACGCTAACTGTGAATCCTAGAGGGAATGATCACTCAGAGTTTGTTGCATATTAGTTAAAATTTTATATGAGTGTAGTCCTTTAAAAATTAATTTTAAATTTAAGCATTATAAGATTCTCCATTTAGAGATTTTATATACACTGCTAAAAGTTTTAAATCATATATCAGAAAATTATTATTATTTAATAAGATTTCACCGTAAAGGAGACGGAAGAATCAAAATATAATGCTGTTTTTCCTTAATTCGCTTTTCTTTTTTGCTTTTATATGAGAACCGATTTGGGGCAAAATTATGTCTTCCTTTAAAAAAGAAATTAAAAAATTTTAAAAAAGGAATTAAATAGAGGAATAAATTTTAACAGTTTCTTTAAAATTTTGCATTACACAAAACATATTCGATATTTAACAAAATAGTTATGAGTTTTAATTTTTTGCTTTAGTTATTACAAGTTACTATATGTTGACTGTAACGTTACGTATTTTTGAATTTGATATAAAGCAACAATTGAAATAAATATTTTATTTGTCAATATTTTTTTAATAGTAATAGTTTTGCGCTGCTGGGATAGTTTAGATTTCGAGATTATGTGATGCTGGAACACAAATTGCCAAAGTAAAATACATTTCTAGAATTATTACAGCATTACAACGTACAAGATTGCAATATTCGGTATGTAAGCACGAAGTTGCTTTACACGTCAACTTTGTAAAGTCTCTCCGTTCCAAAGGTTGACAGAGTACATATAAGAAGGTATTACATCGTTCAAATGGTATGTCTCAAAACTCTTCGGAGTTCTTATTTATGTTAAATAAAAATCAGGAATTTTTAACATACAGTGCTTGGCAATTTTTTAAAATTTAGCACAAATAAAATGAAAACAGACACATATTAGTAATACGAAATGTTTATTTATGCTTTATAGATTATATAACATTTTGTTAATCCTCTTTTGGCTTTAATTATTGCACAAATTTCGTGCTCTCCTGCTAATGTCTGGATATTATTTTTTAGATCTGCTATTATTGGATTCGGTGATGAGTCCGTAAACTTTATCATCATGCTTCATACATTTAGTGTGCTCCATCCTGCATGAAGGTGTATGGTCCTTCTTCTTTATTTAGTAAGTTTAGGGAAGACAAAGACATTTTTAACAACCTTTTTATATTGAACTTGCTTCACAGTGTTTCTCACAAAATACAGACGTAGGATTCCTTTTACGGTTATCCATAATCATATCATGACTGATGGTGACTATTTAATTTTTTCTGTACAGCCTCATCACTATAATGTTCCTTGGGTTTTCGTAATGACATTAACAGTCTCCGTCATTGCTTCCAGTCGGGATTCATCGCTGAAGATGACCCGTTGCAAACAGAATGTGATTTGTAAAAATGAAATTTATTATGAACATCGATATTTTTAAGACATGATTTATTGTTGACAAAATTTGTACTCATTAATTTTTTCCCAATTTTCGACCGTGAAACTTTTGTACATTTTTTCCCATTGCATTTGCGCCATTTAATTCCGGCAGAGTTCAATCGTGATCCCATTGTGTGCTCAGATATGTTTATATTATGCACTTTTATTTTATCTAGCAAGTTTCTAGTGTAGAAGATTTTCTATTTTCGAGTGCTATTTTTATAATTAGCCGGGCATCTCTTTCGGTTTTTTGCGGACACCATGGCAATAACTGCGACTGCTCGAAGTTGATGGAATGTTTTCTCGAATTAATGTGGACATTTGTTCGATTATATACCGAGAAACTTTACTGCAATTTGTCGGTTCGAATTCATGCCTGTTTTTAATTAAAGATTTTAATAAAGTCCACTTTTCTTATTCCGAATAAATTACAAAGCTTATAGATTCACAAATGGAAAAACTAATAATTTAATTCACAATATAAACACTTTAATACACTTCTTAACATGAGTACGTCCAAATTTCAACCAAAATCGGATAATATTCATAGTGCTTTCACATATTTCATTATTTGTGTTTAGACCTTTCTAGTAGGTAGCTGACTCAAAACCGATAATAAGGGGATTTTCCTAATAATGTAATGGTTGTTCTTTCTAGTAATAGATCCCCTTTGAGTAATTAAAATATATTTACGTACAAACGGCTTGTACTACAAACTTCTTGATACTCAATGGGGGTGAGGTGTGTCTAATTTAATTACCAAATACTGTAAATAAAGTATTTTAATGAAAGGAAATTACGTCGATATTTATGGGAATTATTAGATATTACAATTATAACTTAAGAAATTACTTTTTCTTAGTTTACTGTAATTTTATACTTTATATTGTAGTAATTTTATTTTAGAAAAGTTTATTTAAGAAATGTATATGGTATCTGAGGCATAATGTTAAATTTAACTCCGCCTTTGGATATAAAAATTCCGTTTTATAGTCAATTAATTCAGAACATGCAAAAAGAAATTTATTGATCGTTTTTAAAACTTTTATCATTTCGATACTTCGATTTACCGGGAAGTCTTAAAATTTATTTTCGCCCTTTATTATAAATCAATAACTTTAATGTTACTGCTAAAATGGCCGTCGTTTAAACTGTTTATCATTCTTAGCGCTAATTTTTGCTAACGAACGTAATACATTATATTCATTTTTAAATTAGATCACTTAACGTAATAAGAAATTCGTTAACGGAATTGTTCCGTCAAAATGCAAAACTTCACCGTTAAACTTATTTAAATACAGTGCGCGTCATTTGGGACAATGAGAACCGCAACTCAATGTTAAAAAGCTCTCTTCCCAGCGTTCGGTACAGTAAAAACTTAAGATGTATATCTATGTGTCCTCTAACTGCTCCAGACTTGCGGTCCCGGTGGAATAAGTATTTGCAGACTGTCAATCTCGAGAACGTGAGCGGAATATTTAAGAAAGAACCTGCGAGTAAAGCGAATTTCGGTGCTTGATGGAATCTCATTTTGAGTATTTTGCTGATAGAAATTAGCTGTCTGTAACAATAGGATTAAAAGAAGATGTATAAGACAGAAGAATAATTATTATACTGTTTATTACAGGGACGGAAGTGGAATTATGGAATGGAAATTAAAGAATTAAAATTTATTAATTAATTTCTAAGTTCCTTGGTCATTCTACAGAAGGAAATCCAATTATAAGATTTAACAACCGAAAAAGGAAACCGACTGAATTTTTTCGTATTTCATTGGGATTTTTAAAAAATATTTTTCAGTAGCGTTTATTTAATCAAAACGATGATAGATAGAACTGAAAATACATGGATATTATGTGCTAATATTTGGTCTTTGAATGAAACATATTTACGAATTTGTATCACGTTTTCGTTTTATTTAATGATATTTGCGTTAGTATATACTTACATAATAATTCATATTCGAATTCGGTCAACTACTAATGGTGAAGTATTACTACTACCTTTTATGTAGAATTTTAGATTCGATTCAATATTAGCGTAAATAAATGTATTGCTTAGGATGTGAGCATAATGTCTTCGATGTAAAAACAGCTTTATTTAAAGCTTCTGGGCTTCCGGCCTGGAACCGCGTCACTTGTATATCTGCCGACGTTTCGTACCCATTTGTATTGAACATCTTCAGGGCTCAACTACTGCACTGAAACGTCGGCAGATATACAAGTGACGCGGTTCCAGCTCGGAAGCCCAGAAGCAGATAGAATGGACCACGACCGCGGAAGTTGAATGTAAGGAATCTGGGTACTAAAAACGTAAATAATAAGTTTTACCGAAAATTAATCGACAGCAATGTAGAATAGCGGGATAGACGACGTAAACTAAAGGAATGAACAAAAATTGAAGAAGAGTTGCAACGAAGCTAAAAGAAAATGTAAAAAATATATGCAGTGTATGTATAAACATTTATATGTAAATAAAGGGGAAGACAGGTAATATTATGAAAAACTTACCTGTATTGTGGAAGCTTGTATTAAGTTGATAAGAAATATTAAGAAAGATTACGCAAATAAAAGTATAAAAGAAATAAATATGGAAAGAATCAATCGAAATATATGTTCTATGATAACAATAACAAACGAAATAGAAGGGCTATATACATAAGTTCTAGATAGATACAAAGGGTAAAAACGGAAAGGTAAAGAAGACGAAATCTAATACAAATAAAAGGTGTTCCAATAAGACATTTCATTTTCAATAGCCCGCCATTTTAACAATTGTCATGGCTCAACCTATAACTCCTTGTCAGATGACGAGTAAGAACTACGCCATTAATGAAAAAGGAACGATATACTCTTCAACAACGCAATGAAATTATTAAAATTCACTACAAAGGTGGTGAAAATTTCGCGGTCACAGTTCGCGAAACTAAAGCATTTTTGGGTTGTCGTGAAGCACCTTTTCGGCCAGCAATTGTGAAACTGGTGGAAAAGTTTCAGCAATTAGGACAAGTTAGGGATGTAAAGAATCTAACTCATGCACGTCACTCAAGAACAACTGAGAATATTGCTGTTGAGGAAAACCCAGATTTGTCCATTTTTCGTCGATCTTTGGAAATGGGCATTCTACAAACGACATTACACCGTATTTTGCATAAAGACTTAGGTATTAAGGCTTAAAGTTGAGTTAATAGAAGAACTCACGACCTACCGACCATCAACAACGTCGTGTCTTTGCTAATTGAGTCCTTGGAATGCATCAAACTGCTCCGGAATTTCATCAAAAATGATCTTGAGTGATGAGGCCCATTTTCACTTCGGAGGTTACCTTAACCAGCGGAATTGTCGCATTGGGGGCACGGAAAACCCAAGAATTATTGTTGAAGAGCCTCTCCATCCTCAACGTGTGACTGTTTGGTGTAGTTTTTGGCCTGGCAGGGTCATTGGACCTTACTTATTCGAAAATGAGGCTGGAGCAACTGTTACGGTGAATGGATTGCCCTATCGAACGATGATTAATGATTTTGTATGGCCGGAATTGGAAGATATTGATGTGAACGACGTTTATTTTCAACAAGGCGGTGCTACGTGCCACACAAGATACCATCGCTCTTTTGCGTGAAAAGCTTTCTGATTGTGTGATTTCTCGAAGAGGTGATCACAATTGGCCAACGAGATCTTGTAATTTAACACCTTTATATATTTTTCTTTGGGGTTACCTGAAAGATAAGGTCTATGCCAATGGCCCACAATCGATTCAAGACCTCAAATATGTAATTCGTGAAGTTATCGAGGACATATAGTCGCAAATGTGCGAATTGGTGATGGAAAATTTCATGAAAAGAATATGGTCCTGTAAGCGTAGCAGTGGCGGCCATTTGGCTAATATTGTTTTCCATTATTAATGGCATACACGTACGTTCCTCTTTATAATTAAATAAACATTCAATGATTTCGCTTAAAAATACTGGGTTTTTTTACATATCAAAACGAAACCTCTTATTGGTATACGCATTATATAGAAAATTTTAAAAAGCTGCTCTATGAGAAGCACCAGGACAATGAACAACTACTTGAAGAAAAGACAGGTGAAAAAATGGTGTAAAAACTCAGAACAAACTCGAAAAAATTGTTAAAAATATTACAAAAGCAAAGAAGAATAGTAACAGCAAAGAAAATAAAATAAACATGGCTATTATAAAATATGAAAAAGAAAAGAAGGAAAATGTTTACGCAATGAACATTCATTACAGGAGTTTATAAAAACATTGAAACAACAGATATTTAAAAGTTTTTAGCAAATTATGTAGCTAAACGTCCATAACATTCTGTTACTGCTAATTCAAAAACTGGCCGCGATATATCTATGGTTAGTAGCATTTTACAGAAATTTTATGATCAGGTAATTTTATTAATTTGCCCTATACGCAAGCGTAAGTCAGACAAAAATTTCAAAATGGTTCCATATGCATATGGATCTCTTGATTAATAAAATACTTAAACTTTTAAAGAAGGACAACATACATATAGCCTTTAAAACCAATAATAAATTATTCAATTTATTAATTTATTAACAAAGACAAAATTTTAAAAAATCAGGAGTATATGAGTTTACTTGTGGTGATTATGAACGGTAAAAAAGGTACGTAGGACAGACAGGAAGACCTTTTGAAAAACGTATCTTTTCTTTAAGAATCGACACATGACAAATATTTTAGAAGAAAATTATACATTTAACCAAGATTTCAAATTGTTACACTTAGAAAATAAAGGAAGGAAATTTAATTTATTAGAATTTATAGAAATCAATAGGCTAAAAAACTCAAATATTCCGTTAAATGATCATTTATAATTACGCAATTCACTGTTACTAAATTTGGTTAATGTTAGACTTTCTATTCTTTCCTGTATTAGTGGAACTCAAATTACGTGTTTATGTTTAAGATAATTCAAATTCAAAAAAGACAAATAGTAAAATAAAGGTAATAACACAGCACTCGCCTAGTTTTATGTAAAGGAGATGATGTTAAAAACGTTAGTGAATACAGAGTAGCAGTGAATTTATGTTTTATTTACTAATCAATTTTTGATTCGGTTAAACGGAATAAAGGTTTGTATAAGTTTGGCATGAAGGAAAACTAGGAAAGCTTATTTGAAAATTATAAATATAAGAGAAGACAACGAACGTAAAAGAAATAACGGTGACAGCAAATTGACCGCTTTAGGCAAATAAGAGGTTATTCAAAAGTAGAGTATCCTCAAAGAAGACTATAACAGTCTTATACTAATTCATAGAGTGATAGCAATATAGTCAGCGGAACCAATATTCATAACCAAGAAAGAAGCCCAAAAACTGAAAATAGTGGAATACAAAGTAATTAGAATGATTTTGAGATCTGTTACGGTTAAGAGTGGAAAGGACTATAACAGGATGTTTACGGGAAATGTGAAGGTATTTTGCTAGAACGAAGACCTGGAAGTGGAAACGAAACTATGCAAACTATGGAGAGAAATATGCAAGAAAATATAAAATGTAAGAGATAGTGAACTGTTTAACGCTAGTAACTGGATGTAAAATAAATTAAAAGAAAACGCGTAACCTCTCATTTTTACGTATAATTATATTACATGATCATTGAAGGTTGATATATAACCCCTTGCCACATTAATTTTCGTATTCTGTATACGTATTTGGACAACTAAGTTGTCATCGTCAGAAGATAATTAAAAAGTGTCGCACCTGGTAAACAACGGCGAAAAATACCCGTATGAAAACAAACTCCGTGTACATTCTGGTTTTCAACGGTACGGATCGCGTACGGAGTTTGTTTTCGTACGGGTGTTTTTCGCCGTAGTTTTCCAGGTGCGACACTTTTTATTTATCTGCTGATGATAACAACTTAGTTGTCGAAATACGTATACAGAATACGAAAATTAATGTGGCAAGGGGTTATATATCAATCTTCACTGATCAAGTGAATCAACCACAGGCTCCATCAAAATTACCTTCAATTATATTACATTTAATTATATGTATCAGAAACATATAACGTACCCAATCCTATTCTTTATTACGGCAAAATTCTGTATTTTTTCTAATTATTCTAATTGAAACATTTAAAATATGTAATTTATGTACTTGACTAATTAAAATTCGGAGAATCCGAATATTTTATTCAAATTATTTTTCCAAAATAAATAAATAATTTAATTATTTTCAAATTTTATCTGATAAAATGACAGTCAATTTTTTTTAATTGTATCTTGGAGACTTATTGAATATCGTTTTTCTTTTGTCTTGGGAGACATATATATGTATATATACATATATATATATATATATATATATATATATATATATATATATATATATATATATATATATATATATATATACACTTCTCATACGAAAATTCCAGGCATTCAGTGAAAACAATTGTTAAAGATCCACGCTGAAAAATAGAAAATAATAAACAAAAGGAGCAGTTATAAAAAAAAACTTAAATGTAATATGCGACATTAACAAAGGTCAAAATAGACATATAATGGAACCATGAATAAATGGATAAAGGTAATTAAATCTTTTAAAAACAGTGTTGTGTTAGGTTAAAAACAATTTTTAGTGGATATATACAGTGTTAAATGGAAAGTATAATTTTAAAAACTAGTGATAAAGGACGTACATAAGTCAGATATGCGTGTATAGGTTATATTGACAACGTATATTGCAGCAGAAAGGGGGGCGATTTATGAAGGCGATATCAAGCAAAACGATAATTAACCAATAAGAAGAGTAAGATGAAGTTTAAATGATGTTAGATAAGTTTATAGTTGTATTATAGTGAATTTTAGGAGTTATTTAGGATTTACATAGTATGAATATTTCTTTTATCTAATAATAATTCAATTCTTAATTTTTTTTAATTAACAGATCGACCATAGAGATACCTGTAATAAGGGTAATCAATAAAATAATTCGAAAATTTAAATTTCAAGAGATAGATTTACTCGTAAATATTCATGTAATATGACGTTGTTTATTTGTTTATTTAAATTGTTTTTGTTTATAATTCTTAAATTAAAAGTGATTTCAATATACCATACAATTTTTTAAAAATAATTTGTTTTATTTTGCAATAGATATGTTAGAGCAGTTTTAAAATGAATTCAAGTTTAATGCTAGTTTGCGAATATTTCGAAATTCTAAATCAGTAAATCAAATAAAAGAAAGATTTTTTTAAGATAAAAAATAATGTAAATAATATAATGAGTCATAAATGCAGAGTATTTAAGTGTTTAGTAAAAAAATAAATGACTTTATTTCTGTTGGAATGCAAGCATAAATCGCCAGCATACATACCGAGATTTGCTTGATACCTAGGCTCGAGACTGAGCTCATAATCTACATAATATTGTATTAAAAGAAAAAGAATATATTACAAGATATTAAAGTAAGTAGAAAATATTTTTATTAATTTATATACACACATATACATTACAACATTTATTCATAACAATTTGCTAGTTAACGTAGGGCATAGTTACACCTACATCACACACACATACACACACACAAAATATAATTCATAACAATTGGCAGCTAACGTGGAGCTTGGAAAATACCATATCCTAAACACTTTCATCATAACAACCAATTCACAATTATTTATAAACAAACATTTTAACAATTAACACTTATACGTCGCGTAACTTCACAACAATTCACAGCAATATATGTCTTTATATACATATATATATATATATATTGATCCCTTCCGGCAGACACCGATAGGCAGCGTTTAATATTATTCAAGAGCGAATAATTAGTGAGTATAATAATTAATACATATGAGTGAAAGAAGGTCCGAAACAGAGGCCACCTGAATTCAAACAAAATATGTGCTTATACATAAGTATATGTTAAATAGAGAGACAATATAAGTTAAAAAATTGTATTCGTAATTGTAATGTTAATTTTGTTGTTTTCTTTATTATTATTGATAAGAAAGATATCTGTATCGGTGATCATTGAACGCGTAAGTATTTTATGACATTTTCCGTTATTCAAATTAAAAGGTGTTCATATATGTGCATCCTCCTTCGTAATCCGAATTGCCCTGAGAATTGTTATTTGTATAGAGTTGTATCTCTACATTTATTTGTAAAGTCACATGTTATTTTAGTTTACTAGCCTGTGCAATCTGTTGAATTATAATAAATTGTTACAGCACTCTCCAGGTCCTTGAATTTTTTTATATAATTTCCAATATTAATTAACGTTGAAGGCGCTCAACAAAATATAAAGACACTTAAATACTAAATAAAAAGTTCGGTAACAAATGACTCAAAAGTAAGGTCAATAAACAAGGACTGTAAAAAATGGAGCCCAACAAAATGTAAAGATATTGAAATACTGAATAAAAAGTTTGGTAACAAATGACTCAAAAGTAGTCACAATAAAACAAGGATTGTAACAAATCAAAGAGAACTTCCAAAACCCTGATATGACTACTTCTAGGCACTAGTAGCTGAATTGTGTGATATAGAAAGTGAGTTACTAATTTTCGAAAGCGTAACAACAGCATATTTATCAATATTTAAATAAATTTTGTTAGCAATAGACCAATAGTATATAATCTTCAATCTATTCTGCAACAGAACGCAGTCGACCTTAGAGTTTATCTCCATAAATATCTGCAAGTTGTCTGCATATGATACAACTTGTCAAGTAATTTAAGTAGATCGTCTGTAAATACAGCGTGTTTCAAAAAGAATGTACGTATTATAAAGTATTATTTTGTCCAAACTATCGAGCCTAGGCTCGTCTATTGGAGAAACGAATACATAGTCTAGTTTGTTTAATAGACGCTAGATGTCAGTTGTCTTCTGTTTTTCTTGGTAACCGTAGTATGTTTAAAATGGCTACTCCGCAGCAGAAATCATTTTGTGTTCTCGAGCTTGCGCAGTGCAATTCCGTGATTACAGTACAAAGACGTTTCAGCTTGAGCTACTAAATTGACCATCCGAATGGATGGAACATTCGCAGACGATATCGACAGTTTGTAGATACAGGATGTGTATGTAAAGGAAAGAGTCCTGGCCGCCCTCGTGTTTCTGAAGAAAATGTTGCACGAATTCAAACTGCTTTCCAACGTAATCTTTCAAAATCAACTCATCGTGCCAGTCGGGAGTTACAACTGCCTACAACAACAATTTGGCGTGTTTTGGGACGACGGTTGGTTATGAAGCCGTACAAGTTACAGTTGTTGCAAGCTCTGTGTCCTGATGACAAGCGACAACGTGTGGCATTTTATAACGAGGTTCATGATGCTATTGACAATGATAACACTTTCGCACAACGCATCGTGTTCAGTGATGAAGCGACTTTCCATGTTAGTAGTCTGGTAAACAAACACAATGTTCTAATTTGGGGTCTACAGAACCCACATGCAGCCATTGAACATGTACGAGATTCGCCTAAAATCAACGTGTTTTGTGCGACATCCCGATCACCTATTTGCGGCCCATTCTTCTTTGATGGAATAACCGGTAAACGGTCAGCAGTATCTCGCTATGTTACAAAAGTGGTTGTTTCCGAGGCTGCATGAAGACACTTCATTTTTCAACAAGACGGGGCACCCTCTCACTGGAGTCGCCAAGTGCGTGAATGAAACTCTACCGAACCGTTGGATTGGTTGTCAAGGAGCTGGCGACTTAGCATGTCTCAGCTGGGCTCCACGGTCACCGGATTTGACACCTTGTGACTTCTTCCTGTGGGGTTTCCATAAAGACAACGTTTATGTACCACCACTCCCACAGAACCTGGAAGAGTTGAAGAACCGGATCCGTACTGCCATAACATCAGTGACGAAGGACATGCTTGCCCGAGTATGGGAGGAATATTGTTCGTGTCGCTGATGGAGGACATATCGAACATCTGTAATCTGAACTGGAGAGGTTCGTAAATATGTGTGTAAAGTTTCATATTCGTATGTCTTAAAGTTTAATAAATATATGCATTGAAAATACGTATATTCTTTTTGAAACACCCTGTACATTAAAAACAGGGGACCCAGATTAGATTCTTGCAATACAACTGAAGTGGAGGTAAAAATATATCGACTGAAATACATTGTAACATACTGTTACAATCCTCGTTTATTGAAAATTAAACAAAAAAACTCAGTTGTGTGATTTTCATAAAATATCAGAAATTTTTTGAAAATCACAACTGACTTTTGGTATTCAATTTTCTTTTTGATTTTCATCAAGTGAAGGCCACATCAGTTAATTACTTATTTATTAACCCTACTTTTGAACTTTTATTTATCACTCAAATCTTATCTTGGGTGTCTTTAATGATAATTGATATTGGAAATTATAAAAAAGAAATTACAAGGACCTCGGATGATACAACGATTTATTATAATTCAACAGAATGCACCGACTAACAAACTGAAATAACATATGACATACAAATAAATATAAAGATGCTACTCTCTATACAAATAATAATTGTGTTGATTCGTGCATTGACTAATTTGCTCTTGAATAATATTAAACGCTGCTTATCGATCTCCGGATGAATATATATATATATATATATATATATATATATATATATATATATATATATATTTGTTTGCGACTCATTCTTTTTTGCAGAAACGACTTTTACGCTTAGTGTTAGACGACATATACTTCCTTCTTATCTTCTGCCTCCTTTATTAAAATTCTCCATCCATTTATATAAACACAAATTTTATTACCCACTGTACACACAAAGGGGTTAGCCTATTGTTCGCACACCTTCGTCTCTACAGATGAATAATTGTTTTATTAATGAACGTATCTACACTTGGGTTTTTATTTATAAGTGCGCATCATAAACTGACAATATATATAACAGATGCAATAACCATACATAAGAGAACTATACTAAAAGATAATACAGGACTATATAAAATTAAATGAACGGTCTTTATAATCTTATTAAACAGACAATATAAAAACTGATAAAAATAATATAAAGAAAACTATGATAATATAAATGCATTTATATTCTTTGTATAATTAAAACCCTTCCGTAAATTTAATAATATATTAAGGCAAAATATAAATATACTTAAACAAAATTATATAAATACCACGCTGTATTTATATTAATTCTCCGTTTTGAGAATTGATATAATACATATACATGTTGGAAAAGACAAATTAAGCAGCATCTTTGCTTAAATAAAATTAAACTAAACTAAATATACTAACAATAAAAAATATTCTCTTTGAAAAGTTATGCGTACCATTACAGTACAAAACTAGACAATGATGGAGATAAATATGTATTATGTAAGACTAATGAATGATCGATACTGTCAAATGCCTTGGAAAAATCCATTTAAATATCCACATCAATATGATGACGATTATCTAAGACGGAAGTAAATTAGAAATTTAGAACTAAAGAAGAGTGTACACACAAATGTTTTTACATGTTGTAGAAGTCAAAATATACTAAACAATTATAATAAAATTTGTTGGAGTTGAATAGAGAGTGCCATCTCCTTTAAATAAAATAATTGTGATGAAATTTTTTCGATATTCAATCAACATTTTTGATGGTTTGATGGGAAAAGTTGTAACAAGTTGTAAAATAATTATTGAGGAAAATTAAAAAATAATTTATAAAAGTAACTACCAACATCTGGAAGTGAACATGAAAATAAATTCGTCCTAATCCATTTACGCTCTTCAGACTTTCAGGTTGTATAAATAAGATGAATAGGGTCTTATTCGGACGAAAGCAGAAATATTCCTGTTATTTCAAGAGAGCCATTCCCATAATTTTGATTTATTGTTCAAGAAACCAGACGCATATTAATTTCTCGACAAATACATCCACTGAGGCTGTGGGAAAGAGCAAAGGAAATCTATTATGTGTAGGTATGTACGAGTATGTGAGTGTGCTTATATTTGCGCGTTCCTACATTCTCTCAGTCTCTTATTGTTATGATGATTATGTAAAATTATCTTATAACGAATCTCTTCGTATACTATTCTCTTCATACTCATCTTATACTTATAACACCCAAGTTGAATTCTGAGATGAGGAATGACTGTGTACGGTGGTCATAATTCAAAACTTTCCTAGTCGGTTTATAATATACCACCGACTTCCTTCCCTCTACTGTTCTTTCACATTTAACTCTTTCTTCTGGCAGCTAGCGGAGAATCGTCTGTCCGGTTTCGCTCATGTTATAAATCTTAAAAAATGTCACTGAAAAACAAAGTTGTAATGTACATTTGTGCAAAAGAGAATTATATGCTACAGTTTGAATTTTATCTGATTCTACTATAAAGAATAGTGAACATAGGAATCATGTATAAATGTTACAAATTGTATATATGTATGTAACAGTAATGGCAGAGTCACAGATTGAAAAAGCCAACTGTATCTACATTTTGCTTATAACACATAAATTCTTCAAATACATATCGAGTTTCTGAAGATTTGTTTAGTAAATTGATATAATTTACATTAATTGCATTAAATAAAGTTAAAAAATTGACTGAATATAAAGATATTTAGCTTTTTCAATAACTAACAAGGAAAGGTTTTCGCAGACACCACCGCTTCACCTGGCTAATAGAATACATGAGGAAGTGATTCGAAATTTAATTCATTGATTTAGACTATCGCGATGATGAATGTGTGAACTGGTGCATTGTTTTGATGAAACGATATTTTTTTTCGACAAATGCGGTCTATTTTTCTTGACATCATCACTCAACCGCTGCAATAAGTACGAATAATACTCGCCTCAACGTTGATTGTTTTTCCTTTCTGAAGATAATCAATGACAATTATCCAAAAAATTGACGCAATGGTTTTGCTTGCAGATAGAATTGTCGCCATCTTTGGAGCTGATTCTCTCCTTTCAGTCTTTTATTTTGACCGTTCCTTCGTTTCAGGTGTGAAGTGATGGATTCATCCATGGTTATGAATCGACGCTTTATTGTTGTGAAACTTCGTCAAACATTCTCACGACGCTGTTTTTGTATCATTGAGAGTAGTCACGGCAGCCATTTTGCAGCCACGGCTTTTTATGTCCAAATTATCAGTCGAAAAGCGATATACGGCACTTTTTGAAATGCCTATTATGTGTGCTAGTTTGAACCTTCAGTTAACAATCATCCACTACCATTTTGTGGATTTCTTCACCGTTTCTGGCGTAGTTACCTCATTTGGCCGACCACTGCGATGTTTGTCTTAGCAATTCGTTTAAACTCTGCCACCCAATATGATACTCTTATACACGAAGGAGCAGACTCTCTCAGAGTAGAACCTAGCTCCGTTTTGATATTGGTTGAACTACAGCTTTTCAAATGAAAGTGCTGTACCAAATAACGATGACGGATTTTTTCCATGTTTATAAAGTCTCTGAGAGCGATCACTAATGATGGCTGAAGACCGAATACTAGACAATGTAGCAAATTTAAGCTTTATAAGATTTGCACTTTTTATCATAGTCGTTCTTTTCAAACAATAACTGCCATCTATACGTCAGGGCGGGTTATTAGATTAATAATGGGATCATTATCTGCTCAAGGCTTCCGTAATAAATCGGCACGAAATAGAATTGTGTGATACTAAAAGAATTACTTACATGTCAAAAAGACACTGTCTTTGATATAAATATTGATATAACTTTGGAATTTTTTCAAGCGTTTAAACACCAAGTTTATCGATATCGAATATTTAATTTCACAAGATCTACAAGAGTATTTGCAAGAGAAATCATAGCTTTGTATATAAGTTGTTGCAGTGTTCCTGTTGCTAGTGGTAAGAACCAATAAACTAAGTAATACGAATATGAGAAATTATTTATTATTTCTGGGTTTAATCAGTTTTATCAATAGTATTTTTAAATTTACTGTTTTATGTTTCTCTACGACCATAAATATGGTTTAGTATGTTAGCCTGCCCCATCTCTTCGTTCGTGACAAAGTAATATCGGTTATTCTTCTATACTATAAGCTCTTGTTAGCTTTCTATAATTTTAGTTTATTTAACTATCAAATGTTTTAGGATAATTTATGAAATTATTATATGTATTTTATTGTTTAGTCAACAATATCAGTTATTGAGTTCCTCAGATTGAGTGAGCTCAGTAGCATTACAATCAGTATTCTTAGTTTATATTCTATTATATTCTTAGGTATTTCAGCTACTGTGTCAATTAATCTTCTGCAGATAATAATCTCTATTTTTTACACAGCTTTTATATTTACTTATTCCAAATTCGTAGGTAATCTTTATTCCTTTTATGTCCAATTTATAATATACATAAGTTATACTTTCCGAAATGACACTATGTATAAAGCAGTGAGAGAGAACTATATGTCCATCTTTCCGATATTAGTGAAATCATTTACATCACTTTGACCACACTCAAATACGAGGGTAGTTTGACAAGTAGTGAGAATGGACAAGAACAACGAATTTTTTAAATACAAAATAATTTATATTTTTCAATATATTCTCCTAAAAGAGCAATACATTTATTCCAACGGTGCTCCAACGCCCTTATGCCATCTCTCAAATGCGATTCCGGAAGGCTTGCAAAATACTCATTTACGAAGATGATAAGCTCGTCGTCAGACGAAAATTTCTTTCCGCCTAGTGCCGTTTACAATTTTGGAAAAAGGTAGAAGTCGGAAGGGGCTAGATCCGGCGAATAAGGCGTATGCGGTACTAATTGGAAATGCAACTCGTGGATTTTGGACATCGCAACTATGCTGGTATGCGAGGGAGCGTTGCCTTGGTGAAACAGAATCTTTTTCTTTGCCATTCCTGGCCGTTTAGCACGAATCTCAACATTTAATTTTTGTAGAAGTTCTGCATAATATTGTCTGTTTATTGTGGCACCTTTCTGAAGGTAATCAATGAGCAAAATGCCCTTTGAATCCAAAAAAATTGATGTCATTACCTTGTTTGCCGATAAAGTGGTTTTCGATTTCTTTGGAGGTGCGGAACCACGTTCTAACCATTGTTTCGACTGTTGTTTAGTTTCGGGTGTACTGTAGTGTATCCAAGTTTCATCGCAAGTAACAAATCGCAGACAAAAATCAACCGGATTCCGCTTATAAAGGTCCAAACCCTCATTGGAAATGCGCAAGCGAGTGAACTTTTGATCAGTCGTAAGCGATCGCGGCACCCATCTTGCCGAAAGCTTGGAAAGGCCCAATTCTTTCATTAAAATGTGGTGTACGCGTTCTATTGAAATGTTTACCATGTCTGCTATCTCTCTCACTTTGAGTCGTTGATCTTGCGTAATAATATTATGGATTTTTATAATCATTTCCTTAGAAGTCACGATTTTGGGTGCCCCAGAGCGCGCTTCATCAACACAGCTTGTTCTACCACGTTTCAATTCATTTACCCATCTACTTATTATGGTGGATGATAGAGCAGATTCACTTAATGTTTCTCGTAACTCATCTTTTATTTCGGTAGCTTTCATGCCCTTAATTACGAAGTATTTAAACACCGCGCGATACTCTGCTTTTTCCATTTTAACAAAACGACGTGTTGCTTCTTTTTCAATCAGCTGTCAAAAATAAACTGATCAATCGATTTATCTAAATATCGGAATGTAAACATATAAATAGGCAACCTAAATTACAGTACATTTGTTTTACCAATTAGAGCGCCACCTATGTGTCATTCTCTCTACTTGTCAAACTATCCTCGTAGAACATCTGTTGAACATGCAACCAGGCACGTTTATAATTACCAAGTACAATATAATGGAAATAACTGTAGTCAAGAGAACAATAATCATGATGATCGTTTCCTTTAATTCTAAAGCTCGGCATGATAGAAGAAGGGTCTTTTCCGCTATCATGCCTTTTTTAGTTTAGTAATTATTTCCTTTTTAGTTATATGTTCTTCTTTTTCTAATTTTTGTACACAAGTCTTTGGTTTTTCAAGCCATTCGCCAGCAGTTTTCGAAAGAATTTTTCTATACGTACATTTTTTAATTAAAACATTGGGAACGTGATCATCGCTTGCTGTAAACTTGTTTTTCTGTTTTTTTAGTTACTTTAAGATATCCGCACAGGTGGTATAGGTAAGTTGATGGTAATGTGTGCGAATATTCAGATGGTATACATATCAATGGAAAGGCCTCAGAAAATGTGTCATCAATTTTTTCATTTTCGTTTTTTATCAAGATCCATTGCCTACTACTACAAATCTTTAGGACACTCCTCATATTTATTACATCTATTATTGTATATTTTTACATTAGATTTAATACTCGTAATTTTAGAATTACATACAAAATTATGTGGAAATCTTTAACTGGAAAACGGACATGTAGAAGTACATAAAACTTGAAATACTCACCTCTAATAGTAGTAGGAATTATGTAAGGAAGCATTATTTAATTTACTTTAAGATATATTGCGGATATTAACTTGTACACGCGTTTTGACGTATATCGAAATAATAATTTAACATTAATTCTAAATACAGTTTAGATACATATGTACGTATGTACATACGTATACGTGTATATACATATATGACAAAATCTACTTCTATGTGAATAGCAACTGTGTACGTGCAAACATACTATAAGTTTTATTCGCTGTGCTGTCTCGCAGCACTAGGATACACACCTCATAAACCCAGCCCATCCGATATCTGTCAAGAACAGTGACGTTCGTTTACATCATGTCAGGCGTGACGGTGACAGCTACAAAGTTGCTCCGGCATCGGTAAAGTACGGATTCCAAGTGTAATGATCCGAAATTATCGACGGGAAATCATTGCGGTGCTAGAAGGATGTTAGGTATGATATATTGATGCTCTTCGAAATAATTAGTAAGCGACAATAATTATTGTACCTATAAGGGAAATAATTTGGCAGATTGCAGACTAAATTTTAGGTAAAATTAAGTTAGAGATACAGCACTGGCTTTCATACCCGTGAATTAATTTACGTGAGTCGCGTGTATGTAATTTGTGTTTATTTTTTCTTACTCTAAAATTATGGTTATTTATATTGTAAAATTTAAGAAGCAAAAAAACTATTGATAATAAAGTTGTCTCACATATCTATTATACCCTACGACTATATATGAATGAATGACTTCTTTCTTAAGAAGTTAAATCAGAAACTCTGTAAGAAGAAAATAACAAATTAAATGAGTTTGCAAACCAGACATGTCAATATTACAAAGTTGACATGCCCGGTTTACAAACTCATTTAATTTGTCGTTTTGTTCATACAGAGTTTCTGATTTAAAAAAAAGAAGTCATCTGTAATATTTTTCATCGATAGTCTTCCGGTCAGTTTAAAGTACTTAATAGAAATGGAGCTCTGGTATTCCAGAATACATTAGTGAACACTTTGCATAGCTGTCGGGTTGGTTTGGTTTCCTTTTGGCTGTGGAAAATTGGAGTGTTGCCACTCCATACTGATATTTGCTTTCTAGAATGTAATAGTGTACTAAAGAGTAGTCTAGGGTAATTATGCAGGCAAAAAAATTTCATCACCTTCGTTTAGAAAAGTCATAAGAAGTT
Organism: Dermolepida albohirtum; assembly: GCA_031893035.1. Taxonomy (NCBI): domain Eukaryota; kingdom Metazoa; phylum Arthropoda; class Insecta; order Coleoptera; family Scarabaeidae; genus Dermolepida; species Dermolepida albohirtum. Next base: position 285,511 of record JAVIWB010005838.1, read on the forward strand.
TTTACCAACTTTGAGCTCGTTTGTCTTTGTTTGTCAGACGAATCATTTGGCATTTGCGGCGCACTAATTTTAAAATTCAGCTTCCCAGTAGTAACCTAAACACTGTGAATACTTATTTTTAACAGATCCGATGATTCGTAAATTTTTATTCGTCTTTTTTCCTCACTTTGCTTATTAAATCCTCGAATTGGCAAATTATTGAACTGCAGCATGAAGCAAATTGCGACTCCTAATAAACGAGTTGCACCAATTATATACGAGGATAGTATGACAAGTAGTGAGAATGACACATAGCTGTTGCTCTAATTGGTAAAACAAATGCACTGTAATTTAGATTGCCTATTTATATGTTTACATTCCGATATTTAGATAAATCGGTTGATTAGTTTATTTTTGACAGCTGATTGAAAAAGAAGCGACACGTCGTTTTGTTAAAATGTAAAAAGCAGAGTATCGCGCGGTCATTAAATACTTCGTAATTAAGGGCATGAAAGCTACCGAAATAAAAGATGGGCCACGGGAAACATTTGGTGAATCTGCTCCATCATCCGCCACAATAAGTAGATGAGTAAATGAATTTAAACGTGGTAGAATAAGCTGTGTTGATGAAGAGCGCTCTGGAGCACCCAAAATCGTGATTTCTAAGGAAATGATTATAAAAATCCATAATATTATTACGCAAGATCGACGACTCAAAGTGAGAGAGATAGCAGACATGGTAAATGTTTCAACAGAACGCGTACACCACATTTTAACCAAAAAATTGGGCCTTTCCAAGCTTTCGACAAGATGGGTGCCGCGATTGCTTACCACTGATCAAAAGTTCACTCGTTTGCGCATTTCCAATGAGTGTTTGGACCTTTATAAGCGGAATTCGATTGATTTATGTAGGCGATTTGTTACTTGCGATGAAACTTGGATACACTACAGTACACCCGAAACTAAACAACAGTCGAAACAATGGTTAGAACGTGGTTCTGCACCTCCAAAGAAAGCGAAAACCACTTTATCGGCAAACAAGGTAATGGCATCAATTTTTTGGGATTCAAAGGGCATTTTGTTCTTTGATTACCTTCAGAAAAGTGCCACAATAAACGGACAATATTATGCAGAACTTGTACAAAAATTAAATGTTGAGATTCGTGCTAAAGGGCCAGGAATGGCAAGGAAATAGATTCTGTTTCACCAAGACAACGCTCCCTCGCATGCCAGCACAGTTGCGATGTCCAAAATCCACGAGTTGTATTTCCAATTAGTACCACATGCGCCTTATTCGCCGGATCTAGCACCTTCCGACTTCCACCTTTTTCCAAAATTGAAAACGGGACTAGGTGGAAAGAAATTTTCGTCTGACGACGAGCTTATCATCTTCGTAAGTGAGTATTTTGCAAGCCTTCCGGAATCGCATTTTAGAGATGGCATAAGGGCATTGGAGCACCGTTGGAATAAATGTATTGCTCTTTTAGGAGAATATATTGAAAAATAAAAATTATTTTGTATTTAAAAAATTCGTTTTTCTTTTCCATTCTCGCTACTTGTCAAACTACCCTCGTATAGAGCTTTTGAGAGACATTAATCACCAAATTGTATTTGTATCTATGTTACTACTTTCTTTTACATATTTAGCAAGGATCAGTATATTATTAAATTTAGTAGTTGTTCATAGTATAATTTTTAAAAATATTCTTTTCCCTTAGATACACCATAAGAATCAATTTGATTTGGCATATTATATATACACACACATACATATATGTTATAAATATTAATAGTGACTCTGTAATCCCTTTAGGTAATTACAGACATTTCGTTTGTTAGTTTTACTTAAATAGATCCAAATTGAATCCATTTTTCATGGAGTTGTATCTTCGCTTTGAAAATTACTTAAGAACCGCTATATTTCTTGGATTCCAGTTATTTCAATGCTAATCAGACGACAATTACAAATATTCTTCAGCTAGAACGTTCTGGATATTTACGGGGCACTAAATGCTGAGTGGCGAAAATTACGTTTAGTGTCGACTACGTGCATTAAGGTGGTAGATAAGTTAGACAAGGTCACAATCAAACGGTGATAACCATGTTAAACTATTCGAACTTAAAACATAAATTAAAGATGGATGACTATGCAAACTAATTTCTCAGGGTTGCCAAATAAAATACTTGCTTAATCATTTTTTGGTCACCAATTATAAATTCTTATTGTCATTGTAAAATACGACTTTTATAGACTCTAACGAATAATTTAATAAAAGACGAAACTTTTTACTTCGCAAATATGGTTAAAATATCAAAAGTAATAGTCTTATAATACATCAGAGAATCGTAAACTCCATCATGGAGGAAGTTGTAAAAATCTAATGTTATAAGTTGCTTTTTATTGTTTTGTCCTACCTGGGATTTTGTTTTATACTATAGTAACGTCCAAGTTATTCCGATATTCCTCAAAATTAAAATGTATTCTTATTATTGTTTCCCATCTGTAGTGAGTTGTCATTTGGTAAGGTGATTTAAGAATCTTATTAACTTTCCTACTTCTTCAGTGAAAGAAAAATTCTACGATATTAGGGATAATTTTTTTACGTAACCATTTCTAATACATTTACATACTTATTCGACATTTTTTTCAATTTTCACAAGCTTTTTTAAGTAACTTATTAATTTATTAGGTATAAGCTACTTTTCACTAAAGTGCATTTTTAAGTTTTTAAATAAAAAGTGGTCTGATGGAGCAAATATTGAATTGTTTTCATAGACTTTTCCATTTACGGTAGACCCTTTTGGCATTACTGGCGGCAAATATACCGAATAGTAAGAATGATTCACCAATGTTATCTCGAATAAGTTTATTAGTGCTATGGATTGCTGCCAGGTACCATCAAGTTTTGTCCTTCCAACATCAAGAAGTAACTACGTTGTTGCTGAATGGTGATTTATTATTTGATTATGTTTTTTCTTTTCGTGCAAATAATATGTACATTTAATTGGCATAAAGCCTAGATGTAAGTTTCTGTCTATTATACACTGGAAACATAGTCTCCGATCTGTAAGATAGAAGCGTTCTTGCTTTGTCGGTCAATACATTTATGTATTGGTCGAGAGAGGGAGATATGATATTATTCATGTACATATATTATGTTTTCAGTAGTGTATTGTCACATAGTAATGTAAAACTTATTTGTTCTATTTGGATTTTTTTCTGTTGGGTAGAAAAAAATTATTATTATAATCAATAAATAGGACTTCGTCAGCATTTCTAAAAACTCTTGACATCAACTGTTTCTAGAGAATTTGGCTTTTCGGCAGTGGAAATTTCTTAAAAACTTATTGTATGTATTTATGTATGTTTAGTGGGAGGGTCCCAGTAATGTACACGAGTCTTATTCTCGCTCATATTCGAGACAAAATTTCTGATTTCTTAAAATTTTTTTGAGAAATTCTATCCCTTTTCACATAAATGTAAGCAATCTAGTAATTTATTGTATTTCCAAATCCCTATGTAAAATTTTTGGAACACTCGTTTCGGACATGTAAATGATATTGGCAATAACAGATGTCTTTAAATGGATTTTGTAATTTTTTCGCAATATTTCTCCATTTCGAGTTGTCTCCAGTCATGAAACTATGCCTTATTGTAAATTCATTCGTCACTCCATCGAAAAGGTTAAGAATAAAACTTAACTTGAATATATGTAAGTTTTCTCAATATACAGCAATAATTTTTTATAGGCATAGCAATTTTAATGTTCGTAAAATACTCATACGTCTGACATATAGTTAGTCATAAAAAGATATCGTATTGGTTTTCAAAATGACGCCTATAAATTTTAGAATTGAATAAAATTTATTCAATAGTAATATAACAGCGCCCAAAATATTCGAAACATGAAATCATGTCTAAAAGGAAGTTGTATAGAATTTAAAATATTCGCATTTAATGTGGCTCGTGGTGGTTGTCCATACTTTCTTCATTTTGGCGACCAGGCTGGAACAGCATCTTCAAACAATTCTGGTACCGACGTGTCATCACCACTTGTATGGGACATCTTCAGAACTTAACTGTTGCTACTGTTTTCGTTGTCGCACTGAGACTGAAGATGCCCTATGTAAGTGATGACGAAATGTCGGTATCAGAATTGTAAAAACGCAGTTTCAGGTCGGAAGCCAAGATGAAGAAAGTATTCGCCTTCAAATTTAAATGAAGTGGTAAAAATGAATTACTCAGGAAATAGAAAATTAAAATAGTATTAAGGATGAAAAAATATTTTTAGTTGTTTCTCTAACTTGTTCCTCGAGTTAATGGTATTCCTGTAGTAGTAATTGCTTTTTGACTCTCGAGAAATGGAGAGAAATGTTCATTTCGGACATTCAATTACCCTTTGCTTCGCACGTGGTATTCGTAAAAGGCATATGTTGACATTATACGAGGCAATGACAAATCAACAAAGTAGATTTTATTGTGTTCGCAAGATTAAACTTTATAAGACCTTTATCTGACTGTCACCGTTGCATGTATGCATTGTTTTGGTAACGTGCTACCTCGCAACGTAACTCGGAAACCATTCATGAATTAATTGAAAAGAGAACTTGAAAAATTTTCAGTGGAGTACTGCTTTAATAGAAATTTCTTATCAAAAAAATTATGAATTACAATCCTGGAACTTTGTGGTAAAGTGCATATAAGTATACTCTGAATGATAATAATAATCCATCCCTCAATAGGTTAACGTCAATTACACGAGGCATTGTCAGATCATGAATTATTATTATGTCTGCGTCGGGATCTTTGGCTCTTAGCATTCGTTTAAACGGAAAACCCGCTTGGACAACATTCCTTTGAATGATCATTACTTGTAATACAAGAAGGATTATGAAGCAGTTCATATCGTCCTTCGTTATGATGGGGTTTCAAGAGCGAACAGAGTGGAAGGAAAGATGTTTGGGTGTAAGGTGGTTCGAGTAGTTAGAAGCTCGTTCAAACTTCGGCGAAGCAGTGCTAAATTAGGTTTGTAGATTTCGAGGTAGATGAGAAAATTGTAAGTATGATTTCGTCTTCTTAAGTTGTTGGCATACTGGTAGTTCTTGTAGCTTTTCGTGTTTCGGTGTTTTTGTATTTGTTTTTCTTCAGTAATTCTTTAATATCGTGATTTTTTTTCTCAAGAATGACAAATTCAGTTTGTCATTTTTTTTTGGAGATAAGAATTCTCTTCCGTCTGTTTTACATGACATGTGCTCTTAAGTTATAAATTAATGTACACGCATATATATATTCGGTAAATTCTTAAGATTTTCGATTTCTATGATTCATTAACACTGACGCGTGAAGCAATAACGATTTGAGATAATAATAATAATTAAAAAAATAAGCAAACACAGTTAATAATAATAATAATTCTTGGTATGGAAAAATCAACATAGAGTTTGAATTAATTTATAGTTTTATGATGTACATATAACAGCATCGCAATATTACTCGTATACAGTCCAAGTTTAAACCTATAGATATGTTTACAATTTTCACGATGTTAGGATGCTCAATAGAATAATCCAATAGCAGAACAAAATTAAGTATTATAAATAGATGCGTATTAAAAAGATATAGAAAAAAGTATTACAACTGAAAATGAGAGAAAAAGGAGATTAGAAGGCACTACTCATCTAGGTCATAAATGAAAATACAATTATTAATAAGTTCAGCGTTGCGTATCATGTGATGCACAAGTGATTTTGACAGCACATTGGTCTTAGTTGTTGGCAGGTTAAATGTGGAGGCGTAATGAACCGAGTGGGATGGAACGTTGAAAGTGTTGACAATCAATTGCATTATTCACTAGTTTATATATATATATATATATATATATATAAACATATATATACATATACATATGTATACAGTGAGCATTTTGTATAATTCGGCGATGAGCCAAGACTAAAGTTGGTGCACTTGAAGAAAATTGTGATAGAGAATATTTCAATCTGGATATGTTCCAGTTGATTTAAATGACATATTTATTATTATTATTTATTATTATATTTAATTTAATTAGTTATTATTATTTTTTGGATGCAGTAAATTATTTATTTTCTAACTCTAGAGTCCTGTACCTGGCTATCTTTTGGGCTCAATAAAGAACTATTATTATTATTATTATTGCTTGTGAAATTAGGTCTGAATCCGATCAATGGGAAGATGTTGCCACATATAATAGAGGTACCAGGTTATTGACTCAAACTCGCTTACAACAGAAGCACAATAAAAACTTCCTGAAAGACTACTGCTCTTGAAAAACGCTCCTATTAAAAACCTCAGCATCTTTGATGAAACGGTACAAATCATGTTTATATGAAAATTTAGTGACAAGGATGGATAAAATATAAGTCTAAATCTTAAGTAATTGAACTTTCTTAAGTTGGACAGATTAGACTTACGCGTAAAATTCATATCACTACATTGCTCTATATTTAGAACAAGATTATTCGCATTATGCTATGAATGTAATACTGTAAAGGTTGTACATCACATCTTCACAAGCAAAGACTGCACGTAAATAGGGGAAACGAATTGTTAATAAATACATTCAAAAATCTAGCTTTTGTGGAACATCATTCACTCCATAGAAGACATATCTATTGTAAAAGACATAGTTCGCACGGTCAGAGAAATAACATTTGATCAAGCTACCTACACATAAAACTTGTAAACTAATAGTAGCCAGATTAATAGGTATAATATCCAAGAAAAAAAATTTTAGCAGGGTGCTTGAAATAATTGTAATAGGAAATCATTTATAGACTCTTTTGTTGGTTTTGTTTATTTTCTATTTTTTAAATCTACTTTGTACAATATACATAAGTTTTGAATTATGGAAACTGCCAATAAACTGGAGTCTATATATATATATATATATATATATATATATATATATATATATATTGCTTCTTGAATTCGCAGAAAAAATTACTAATTGTAATAGTTTCTTCAATTACTAATGTAAAAAATAGTAAATTAGTTATAATAAAAGTGTTCGTTTATTATTAGGTTTACCATAGAGCAAAAAGTACAAATATGTTTCTCTTTTTGCGGTATAAATTACTCCAGGGCAAATTGCTGGTCTCTGTTTTTATGTCTTGGCAGGTATCTAATTGTGTAAAATTAATTAACTCGTGCAATGAATGCATATATGCACTGTTGCATCTTTACACATCGTGACTACGAACTGAATTATCCAACCTGTTTTTATATACATACAATACATATGTAGCATATGTACGTTTTACAATAGTCATAAAAAGATTTGTAGTTCTAGCATAATTCTTGCATATGTGTATACACACATAAATGCATACAATACATATGTGTATATTTATATATATATATATACAAGTTGGACTATATATATATATATATATATATATATATATATATATATATGTATATATATATATATATATATATATATATATATATATATATATGTGTGGCTTAACTCGTTTAAATATGTATTTAAATCTAACGTGGTATATCTTAATTAGATGCGTGTCTTGGGTAGTACACTGGGGCGTCTGATTTTTTTTACTTTACTTTGATGATACCCATGCTGTGGAATGTGCAATAGTTGATAATCTCATCTGTCTTTCTATTGGAGGGGAAATACTACTTGTTAGTATTACTAATTATATAATTAGTAATACTAACAACAATAATCTTCACATCTTTTCTCAGGTATTTAAATTTATAGAAACATCCGATACCATTTTGGAGAAAACTGAAGAAACTTGAAGTTTCGTCGCATAAATACGATACTGTTTCGGAGAAAGCAAGTGATTAGTGCATGCCAATATAAATAAGTCTGATACTGAAGCAGAGACATACAAATCTGTATTCCTGGACTTCGCAGCGGACAAAAATAAGCTGTTGGTCCTCACCGTATTTATAGAAACATGCGAATACCATTTCGGAAAAAACAAAGTTGAACTGACAGCGGTCAGGGTTCGTCGCGTCTATAGAAACATCGGATACTATTTCGGAGAAAGCAAAGTTGAACTGAACATTAAATCTTTAACAAAAAATTTAAATAGTCATCAATAGACCAACAGACCGTATAGTCTGCAAAGTAAGGCAAATATTTTGGTTTTAAATAAAAATAAATATGGTACTTCCTTCATCGTAGTTCGCTAAAAAAATTTAAACACGTGAGAAAAGATGTAAGTCGTGGTTTACGGGTTTCTTTCGTGTAGCAGTTCTGTGGTTCTGACACGAACCACTATCTGCTCGACGTTTCATTTTCTTCTGCAATGGATGTTGTTCGTACCCGCTCCAGATTAAGATGCCAGCGAGAGCACTGAAAGAAAAACAAGTTTTTGCGTATATATGTATATAGAGAGTAAATTAACACTATCAATTACAGTTACAGTACTTACTTTTCTGTTAATTTTTCTTTTCGTCCCTTCGTTAATAATTATGCAAGTAGATGAAGGTATTTTCGATTTTTAAATTTGCCTAATGCAATAGATATTATTATACAATTTTCTCCATATTATTTTAAATTATTAATCCTATCTTAAAATTGAAATATTAAACTTCTAGTTACGAGATATTCATCTCCCTGTCGTCGATAAATATGTCTTCCGCAAATTCGTTCTTAATATTAGAGGTAAATGGTTCTCTCTCTTAAGCTTACCAATTACTTATAATCTCTCTTGATTCACCGATAAGGATTAGATGCCAATTGGCGTTATTATTGATGTCGTACGTCTTGCAATCGTATTTCTTCATAAAATCCACGACATATACCACTTGAGTTGATATTGATTTCTGTGTTTAAGCATAAGCAAAGACGTAAAAATATCGTAAAAGCTGTTTGCCTAGTCAACGCGAAAATAGTAGTAGCGTAGATGATGTCAACGTTTAGGAGAGAATATTGAAAATTGCACTGTAAATGTCACTAAGACTAGAGTAATTTAATTTTATTATCATTTCTGGATCTAGTGCTATGCCGTATACAAATGGAAACATTACAACATCCGGTATTTACGAAGACTATACTACATAAATAGGTATTTATATACACATGCTAAATTTCAAACATTTAAATAGCAACCAATGCTTAGAATGATGACGTTTGATAATGACAATCTTTAGAACGAGGAGGATAACACAACAAGCAAGCAATCAGTGCAGAAAGATGAATACAGAAATGTGGAAATACAATGAGTTATAAAAAGAATAAAACTAGACGAAACAGAACCATTCAGAGGATTTATTCATTTCCCATACGTCTCTAGTATCACTAAAAAATATGAAAACTACTTGAGGAAAAATGAAAAAAAAAAAAAATCACGATAATGCAGCTTATCTTCTCTGGAACGAAGGCAAAGCCTTAAAGAAATGAAGACATACGAAAAAATTATTGAACAGAGATTAAAAAAGTATTCGATACTCGAGAATTGCAGAATATATAGACAGAAATTAATATAAGAAGATTTTGAAGGAGCTGGAGTTTTACTTACTGCGAAAAATGTCTGTCGAATTATTTTTATATATATTTATAGAAAGGCCATCAAGATAGAGAATGGCTACAATTTCAAAAATTTCTGGAAGGGTGTATTAAACTGTCTTAGTCTATGGTCATTAATACATGAGGAATACACGCCAGTGAAGCATAGATACATCTAAATTAGGATGGCAATGAAGAGAAACAACTTAACAACAAACGAAGTGTGGCAAATAAATGACTTTTGCACCCAAGGTGGTAGCATTAAAACACTGTCAATTGTATTGCTGCATTTAGAAGATTAGTTCTGCCTAGTGTGTATTGCAAATTGTAATGTGCGTAGCTCAACTTTATGAAATTACGAAGATGATTATTCTGCATCGAAAAGAAAAAAATAGTGAAGTGAAGAAAGAGCCAAGAAGTAACACAAAATTGATTTTCTAAATGAGCAAAAAAACCACCACCAATTTTACTTCGGTCTTCTAGTATGACCCTGGATCCCAAAGCACCCTGAGCCTAAAAGACATCATTGCTTTTTTGATATGTGAGGAGAATTCATTGGAGATTTGTATTGATGATTACTTTATAAAGTTAGTGTATAATGTACTTATATTACAAATGTACATTTCCTTCGAATGTCAATTGATATAATGCCTTAGTGTACTTTATGCGTTTGAACAGAAGCTAATATAATACACTATTCTACTTTTAAATGAACTTTATAAACTTCAAAAAAAGTTCCGCATTCTAAATGACATAATTTTTATCGCGTGATTTGCATTTCTTCCGTATATGGAATAAAGAGGATGAAAAGGATTGAATTAAGTTATTACAAATTTTCATTCTCATTCACTTAGTTGCGTTTTGTACAGAAAAAAGTATCGACTACATTTGCAATATTATTGTTAATAACCTCCAATATAAATAACTTTAAAAAAGGTCGAAATGCCCACACCGTAAAGTATAAAGTAACGAAAGTGTTACGATAATCTGATTTGATTAACTTGTGCTCTGACAATGGTCAGATGATTAATTTCATTAGCACAATTCTTTTAATCGCAAAGAATAAAATATATTATGCTTGTGCTTGTATTTCTAAATAAAAGCCTTGCAGACCTTTACTACATTTCTTAAAACAAATCCTTGGATAATTTAAATATAATTCGATGTTTCTCGGTTTTAATAGCCGAGGCCTGGAAGGTAATATATATTTAAATTATGCAGTTATCAATATCACCTGCATAATGGTCTACAACTCCGTGAATTCTTATTAGAAATTTGCTACTAAATATATATACACATATATTGCTTATTTACTAATAAATATTTTCGTTCCGAAGGAATGTTCTAACATATTCATATACACTTTATAAATAAGTCCGATTATGGGGCTTATCTAGAACCCAGTCGTACAAGACGAATCTCTTTCCGATTAATCCCGCATTGTGGATTAATCCTTCCGTATAATCAGTTCAAGTGGCATTGGAGCATGAACCATCGAGTAGGCAGAAGGCAGCAAAATAAATCCCAAACCGTTGTTTTAAAAATGTCAATTCTATTTGCATTCTAATAATGCTGTAGCTGCAGACACCTTGTATAGGGGAAACAGTTCGCCATCATGTAATGTGTTAACATACAATGAGATGAGGGAGGGAAGACTATGCTTACGGTCTAAAGTAGTCAAACGGTTGCGCTGACGCCAACAACATCGATGTGTTCATGTTCGCATCTTTAAAACCTGTATCGATATATATATATATATATATATATATATATATATATATATATATATATATATATATATAATATTGCAAATCACTGGATTATGCAGAGGCACTTTGGACCTGTTTGGTTGAATATATGTTGACATTTAAGATATGTACTTATGCAATAAATGAACTAAATAAACAAGGAAATATGTATATGCAAAACTGACAAACTAAATGTAAATTAAAAAAAGCCACTTTCCGCGAGCCATGACTTCATTTACATTTAACAATTAAGAGGTCATCCTGAGGTGTTTTCTTTTGAACTTACGTTATGTAGATAAGAAATTCCATTAATTCTTCATTATTTTGTTGTGATATACATCTAATGAAATTTAGTTTTTAAAAATCATGGCAAACACGATAGTTTTTTAAATTATGTTGACATATTTTTTCGACAGTGACGCTGCTTTAAGATTTATTTGAATTAATACCTTGTTCGAAGCAAATTCTAATTCAAAATTAATTTCCTAAATTTCTGGAAAGTAAAAAAGGCCGTCGCCGAGTTTGTATAGTATTAATTTTTTGGAATACTGGACATTAATTTAAATTGAAGTTGTGTTTACAGCCTAGTCTATGCCTGTATTTGTTCGGCCATAATTGGATTATAAAAATGTGTAATCCATAACAACGTTTTGTATGGTTCGTGTCTGAAAATGCTGGTAAAAATTCCTGCGCGCTGCTGCAAATAAAACATTTTAATTGGAGTGTCCTGCTTTCCGTCCATTGTTGCTTCCCTCTCTTTAATGTGGTTTAATATCACAAAAGCCTTCAAAAACAATGGACAATCGGGCCTTTAACTAAGAGTTACTTTCATGCTTTTACGCATCCGATGCTAGGCAGCTACCACCACAAAACGAAACGCGAGTTCAGACTTTTTTTCTTTTATTAACATTCTTTCTTTAGTTGTTTTTTTATGGAAAAATATATTTTTTATACTAGCCATTTACCGTGGAAAACCGCACGTATTTCTTTTAAAACAAAGTAACATTTATACCTTTGATTGTATATCTTCGCAAATGCTGGTTAGACTAAAGCCTTTGACTTTGATCGTATAAAGTTCCTTTTTATAAATGTATGCCATGAAATTTCTACTGTAGAGGCATATAATATTAAATATTTAACTGCGGGACCATTTAAACTTTAGAGATCTATTATACCGTGGGTTATGTATGTACTTTAAGTATCCTGCGTAAATACAGTGTTGTTAAAAATTGGTACAAGTTTTTAAACTTGTCTTTTGTTTAATTAAAAGTGTGTATTTCAATTCCGAAGTCAATATTTGTTTAAGAATGACGACATATCTTTTTATTCGATTTTTTAAATCTTGCTTTTCGTATACAAAACTGGGCTTAAAATTGAAATCAGTAATTATATGAATTAGGGCTAGAATTATGAGACTAATTGGGATATAAATTTTTGTTCCAAAGTATATTTAATATTGTTTTACTCGTGCGAGTTCTTGCCAGGTCATATGTTCAATATTAGAACTATAACTTTCATGACAGCAATAAAATGTATAACTTGTCATGGTATAAAACGTTCATTATTAAATACGCTTCTCCATTCTTTTTGTGGTGAGTGCCCAATTGGATTGTAAATATTTTTGACTTGTCACTAGAGGAGCAGAGAACGTAAAGTGTTTCACGGCTTTGTTTCTACGAGTAACTTCTTCTTGTTGTAAGAGAGGATGTAGCGTTGATTATTCTTTACTAATACTAAGGATACTAGGAGACACGACGTCTTAGATAACGAATTCGAAGTAAAATGTTCTTACAACTGTGCTATCCTTGCTATTTATAAAATATTTCTATTCTAATTTTAATTATCTATTATTCATGTCTACATTTCATTTCTTTTAGAATTCAGTATAGTACTGGAAGTGGAGTCCAAAGGCCTTAGGAATGCAACAATATTAAATATTATTGAACTTTCTCATTTTTAAAAATAATTTAAAATAGGCAAAAGTAGGATTAGGGAACAATGATTTAAACATAGAAAGTGTTTTTCAATAAGCGTGTCACATATTTCAAATATAATGGTACAAATGTCAAGTTTTTATAACTGTGTTCAGTACACTGTGGAAAGTTAACATGAAAGATATCCGATTCAAAAAAGCCTAGAAATTATTTGTAATTACAATAAAAATGTGTGTTTAGTTGACTAAATATATAGCAAGTCAAAAAGACTTGTTATTTGTGGGAAATTTTAGAAAAGGTGTAACGAGAAACAAGATTCGAAATTTAATGGAACAAATGAGTTAAGTCATTAGGCATTTATTATTTTTCAACAGTTTCCCCTTCAACATCAACAAATTTCTACCAACGACTTTGAAGTGCTATTATCCCATTTTCGCCATCTTTCGAAAGATCCTCAAAATATTGCTATATCGTAGCAATAAATTTTTCGTCCAATCGAAACTGCTTTTCAACAAGGAAAAGTAAATGTGAGGAACAGGTGGAAGTTATTCGCGGTTCGATCTAGGGAATAGGGTATGCGAGACACAACCTGACACCTCAGTTGAGCCAATTTTTGGAAAACAACTTCATAGGTATGAGATGTGTTTTTGTGAAGAAAGATAATTTTTTATGGGCTATTCTGGGTGGTTTTCCAGAAATTGCTTTTCTTAATTTGTCTAAGAGAGTGGCGGTTAGCTACAGGTTGTTTTTTTGCAGGATAATCTATAACCGTCTTTATTAGTCGACAGAAATATGTTAGATTTTCTTTGGTAGAAAGCTACTAAGATGTGTTCACTGTTGACATCACCGTTTGGATTCAGGAATATAGTGGTGAAACAAGAGATTATCGACCGTAACAAATTTACTTAAAAAACGTTTTATTAAATAATTTCGAATTATCGTTTGACGTTCTTATTCTTTCATGGTTTTATTCAAGATTCGCGGTGCTGTTGTTGATAGTTTAGAAATACCAAATTCTATTTCATTAATGCCAAATCTTTAGTAGTTTGAAGCAATATCGTTAATTTTGCTGATCATTCAAGTTGTTGCAGTTCTTAATGGTTCCAGTTGTACATCGGCTTAGATGTTCATATCAGCGCGTTAAAATTACCCAATCCAACGCTAAATTGAGCTTTCCAAGGAGCATTGTCACCCAAAATTTGTTGCATATCATTCAAAACTTCAGATGTATTTAGTCTTATAGAAAATAAATATTGGGTTCTACCACGAATTGCAAGTTTTTGTATTTTAGGATTTTTCATTTACACACTTTATTCACACTGCTATGATTTTCAAATAAAATATAAGAAATTAACCAGGTTCCTTTTGTCATCATGAAAAGTCTTAGCAGAAAAATAATACTAGAAAATATAAAATTTTTAATGAAATGCTGTCCCAAAAAATTTAATTGTTCTCCTATTTACAAATAAGCTATCGAAAGCTTGTACTACTTTTTATTCTCGATAAAGGCAAAAAATGAAAATCGAGAAATTAATTCATATGTGATAAATTAATTTACAATAAATGACAAAAATTCTATGGTAAATAATCACAAAATTTTAGAGTTTGCTTTAACGTATTCTTTGAAAGTTAATTGTTGAACATTTCTTGAAATTTATCTTGTATATATTTTAGATAAATAGTGTATTGGAGCTGTCGATTATTTAAATTACAAAGGATCTATACTCTACAATGTATTGTTATCAAAGCATTGCCTAAGCACGTCTGCGAAAAATTCACTCGAACATAGGTTGTATAATGAAACGGCTGTCAAAATCTGGAGCCGGATGATTGATCTACCATCCTCTCTCATTTTTGTCACCATTGTATATGAATATTTTATTCTCCGCTCACTGCCTATTCCTTAAACGGCTATTATCTGCATTGTCAACGGTTTAGCTTTGTTGAAAGTTATTCATTAGCAGTACGTGTTTTATTAATTCAGGAAAATTTTTCTTGTTGAGGTGACAGTCTGTAAAATCCTTTTCATTTTTATTCATATTTCGTTTCGAAAGGGAGTTATAAATTTTTATGGTACTCAAGTCCACATTAACTTCAAACGCATTTAAAGTGGTATTTTATAAATAATCAAGTACCTTTTACTAAACCATTAACCCATAAAATATTTGTCATTCATTCATGAAGTTGTAGTAGTGATATTATTTGAAGAGAAATTCGATGTTATTTTTCTTCGGTAATTTAGCTTCTATCGTTTCTGTGCTCGGCTTTATTGTTAAATTAAATGCCTAGATATTATATGTACCCCTTTCAATTCATTAGTTGGATATAAGCTCAAGCATGCTCCCCAAACTACAATTTCTTGATAGCAGATCAATTTTGTATCGAAAATGTAAATAATTTCAATTTCATTTTAAAAATTTGGTTTTTTCAAACCATATTTAAATTTTATAGCTAAGATGTATAGTGTCATTAAATGTAATGACAACTATATCGGCACTATATTTAATAATACTTTTCCTATGGGGTTAACGAAGAAAATACATTGTTTCAATTATTCATTAAACCCTTCAAATAGAATTAATCAGAATTATTTATTAATGTAGACACTAATTAGTCTATAATTTTTTGGTTATTAAAGTGCCGTTATTTTATGACTATCGCTATTAAAATTATTTAATTCAATTAATACAATTATTGTTATATGTAGCCATAAATAAATATTTTTATAATTTACCAACTCAAGTGATAATTTTTAGAACATACTCACCATTAAAAAATTAATTGTTTGTAGTCATTTATTTTTTCTACTCTTTTATTTTTTCAACATTAAAATAGATTTTCAAAACCTACTTGCTTATTATATCCTCAATTAGCAACAGTAATTGAATTATTTCCGTTATAATAAAAAAACCTAGAAAAGATAACCACACCAAACCTTACATCTACGCAAATAGAAAAAAATGAGCATTTTAATGAAGTCATAGTCAATTATGATTGCCATTAAAAAAACAGATAAGTTTGTGCTCTGTCTTAAAGATCAAGTGTAACATGATTGTTTAATTGAGATTAACAAATTCTTCGTAAAAATATTTAGCAGATGCAGTTTTGTTCGGTGTTCAGTGGTTATGAAGATACGTAAGACTGAAACGCTAAATTTGAATTGTTTAATACCTCGAAAAATTAACGGCTGAGAATTCAAATATTAACACCCTGTTTACAACGCGTTTCAAGTATATAACTCTCTTCAGGTAAACTGTTTTTAGTAACGATACAGCGAAGGAATGAAAAGCAATACTTTCCTCTATCGTTCAAACATGCAATTGTCAGAAAGAACGAAGTGCGTGTTCGTCAATAATACCACAATTTTCCTAAAGAGCGTTGTATACTCGAATCGCATCGTAAAGAGGGTGTTATTAACATTCGAATTATTCTCAGATGTTCTATCTATATACGCACCGTGAAACAATGCTGTATATTCGGCGAGACGAACACGCACTTCGTTCTTTCAGACAATTGCATGTTTGGATGATAGAGGGGAGTATTGTTTTTCAACCTCAAAATGTTGACTATAAATGACAAATCTAAAAATGCTTTTAAATGCTCGAATTTCTAAGCAACTTTACTAGTTTAAACAATTCTGTGTCTTTAAGAAAGTTACCCACATACAGAGATAGAAAATGAAAAGTATATTATATACTATGTATATACACATTGCTGTAATATGTGTTATTACTTATCTTCTTGCTTATCGAGAACGTAAGAATAAACTTTGAGAGAAAAACCGTCCTGATGACATAAATACTTTCACAAAATATTTAATTAAGATTGAGACTATATTGTATTCTTTCATAAAATGTTTTAAAGGGTTGAGCAGGAGTTCTTTTGAGTCAACCTTATCTAGCACCCAATTAACATAACATTCAGAAAATAAAATGGTAAGTTACTAATGAAACTATGAATTTATTAACTTTATCAAAATTCGAACACATTTAAATATCTTTAACAAGTGAGTTGAATAATAACATAAAAAATAATATTTACAGTTATGGGAAAAATTGGTAATCTTTAAAACATTTTTAAATATATTAAACACAGCAAGTTTGATCTTTTATTTATGTACAGAATTGGTTTTACATAGGAATTAATAATGCTTTTAAATGACGTTGAACTTAGTCTAATAATGAAGTTTTCGAAAAATCAAAAAATTGGATTATAAACTTCTAATTTAAAGGTTTTGTCTTTGAACTTAAAATGAGATCAAAATAAATAGATACATGTTTTTATTCCTTACAATCATGGCCATTTACGATCCACTCATATGACTTGTGATTTCAAGTATTTTTTACAATATAAATTTAAAAATTTTTGATTTTTTTATAGCTCTAGACACATCCGCCGTTTAGTACACACATGGCTATCCACCGTTTAATAGAATATGTCCACAACAAAATGTGTGACAAAAATATAAACAATTTTAAAATTGAATGCGTGTTCAAAAACAAGTCTAGAACATTTGAAACTGCCTGGTCATTCACGATCTAGTTAGTTTTCTTATGATCTGATCTACATATATCTTAAATCAAAATAATTAAATTTAAAACTGTAAAGTTCAGTCAAGAAATCAATTTCAAAATCGAAAATTTTAATGAAATTAAACTAATTAAAATATTTTAAAATGTCATTAGTAAAATGAACCATAAAAACCTCTAACATTTCACACAAAATGTTATTGAAGTAATCGAACAAAATTATATAGGAGCAATTACTCACAAAATTTATATACGTTTGAACATCTCGAACTGCAGACGAATTGTTTTCGGACCGACTGTCTCCCCCTCTTCTATATTCGCATCAAATGATCGATGGGCAAGTCGTCACGAGAAACAACACTAAAATGATCAAACGGATTCACTTTAAAGGAGTCAGTATTTCTACCACGTCATCGATCCGATACTTTTCTTACCCTTTTCAAAACATCTTGAATTTAATTTCTAATTTCATTTTGGGTTTAATTTCCTTGTTTACTCTTGACTTTTCCATTAAATTCTGAATGTTTATAATTTTTAATTCAAATTTCCAAAATTACTAATGCCATCTATAGAACATTTTCCCATTACAGTTAGATATATCCTTTTGAAATATTGCCCAACCATTCCTACGTAATCATTATTATCGACTACTACTACTTAGTTGACCTTATAAACAACTAATCACTTACAAAATTACATAGAAATTGTATATTAATGAAGTTTTTCCCCATAAGCGTTGAACCGTATTATTTGATTATTTAGGGCATCGTTTACTATATACCATTTTGTGTATCTTATATGCAATCTTACATAATGTTATTTTTAGGTAATATATCTACTTATAATCTGTAATTAAAACACTTAAATTCGTTTAAATTAAATTATATTACATTCAGTGTATTTTAGTGTTACAAGAAATTATGTCCAAACCTATGAATTGTGTATTGAGAAATGCAAGTATTACATAACAAAGAAGATGTAGTAGTTCTCGAGATACATAGAAATAATTTTATTATTCTGATCATATTCGAAACAAAATAATTGACCTTTACTACATTTCTTAAAACAAATCCTTCGATAATTTAAATATAATTCGATGTTTCTCGGTTTTAATAGCCGAGGCCTGGAAGGTAATATATATTTAAATTATGCAGTTATCAATATCACCTGCATAATGGTTTACAACTCCGTGAATGTATGTCAATTCTTATTAGAAATTTGCTACTAAATATATACACATATATTGCTTATTTACTAATAAATATTTTCGTTCCGAAGGAATGTTCTAACATATTCATATACACTTTATAAATAAGTCCGATTATGGGGCTTATCTAGAACCCAGTCGTACAAGACGAATCTCGTTCCGATTAATCCCGCATTGTGGATTAATCCTTCCGTATAATCAGTTCAAGTGGCATTGGAGCATGAACCATCGAGTAGGCAGAAGGCAGCAAAATAAATCCCAAACCGTTGTTTTAAAAATGTCAATTCTATTTGCATTCTAATAATGCTGTAGCTGCAGACACCTTGTATAGGGGAAACAGTTCGTCATCATGTAATGTGTTAACATACAATGAGATGAGGGAGGGAAGACTATGCTTACGGTCTAAAGTAGTTAAACGGTTGCGCTGACGCCAACATCGATGTGTTCATGTTCGCATCTTTAAAACATGTATCGATATATATATATATATATATATATATATATATATATATATATAATACGTACCCTTTTAAAAACAAAAATTAAAACTTTTTATGTAGGGAATTAATGTATGTAAGTGAACTACGAGTGCATTTTTGTATCGCCACACATACGTAAACATAACACAACATTCAAGTGTGTGATATAATGCATGTTTATTTTTACATAAATGTCTAATTTAAAATACGCAGCTATATGTTATCTATTTTCTATTTCTATTAATTTAATTTAATGATTGTACTACTTTCTCCTTTAAAATAATGTTACATGTTTGATACTTACGTATATATTTAAAGTTTTTTATATTTTTGTTTTGAAAGCAAGAAAACTGCCTGTACTTTTAAATTTTAAGCTCGTCGAAAATATTTTTTACTTTTTAAAAACTTTAAGAAGATTTAAAGTTGAAATTTGTTGAGGTTGTTAATCTTTGTTTTTTCAAAAAACATTTAACAGTGTAATTGATTGAAAGTTCTTTTGTTGTTATTTGATACAGGAAATCTATCTATATTGAATACACGTAAATTTATAAATGGCTCAGAATACATTACAGTAAAAATATTAAGAAGTCATATTTTTTATTTTATATTTTGAATAAGATTAACTTATTTTATTCTTTTCATATATTTATAACAACAAGTATGTACTGTCTTTTAATATATCACAACAAATATTCAGCTTCTTTTAGGAAACTCATTCTAAACTTTATATAATCTAGGCATTTGGAAATTAGTATTTAATTTGGAAATTATTATTTATTATTCGTTTATTATACGTGTACATATCTAAAATGTTAACATATTCAATCGAATAGCGTCTCTGCATAATGCAGTAGTTTACGACGTTACCGTAAGTTTGCCCGTTTACCGATGCAGACATGTAATACTTATCGTTGTTGTTCAGACAAATTTGCGCAATCATGTGACTACTTCAGACCGCGAACCTCAATACGCGATGTATATATGGTGTCCACAGATAGAACATTAATAGAAGGCAAATAGAACTGACATTTTTGGAAGAATGATTTGAAGAGTTTTGAGTCGAGTATCTTGCAGGGACTGGTTTTATTTTGCTGTTTTTTCCCTACCTGATCTTAACATTCCGACGTGTTTTTAACTGAATTATGCGAGGAGGACCAAATAGCTGGGATTAATCGGAAATAAATTATCTTTAAACCTATATGTTAGTCATAGATATTTATACATTACGTATATTGATCTGGTCATGTAAGACCGGGTCTTGAATAAACCTTAACTACTATAATTGGACTTCTATATAAAGTGCATAGGAATACTTTAGAATGCTCTCTCTAGGCGAAACCATTTATCAGCAAAAAAGCAGTACATGTATACACATTTAGCGGCGGATTCCTATTAAGAATTGATATATATATATATATATATATATATATATATATATGCGGAATAGCAAATCATTACACAGATATGATATATAAAATAATAAAGGTATTTTATCCTCTGCGAATAAGATTTGCACTAATGAAATTAACCTGCTCACCACAAACAGTGCACAGGTTAATCAAAATAGGTTTACGTTAGGGAATGAATAGATAGAGTTAATTATTATCACATTGGAGAATCTTATTTAAATTTTAAATAAACACTTTAATAAGGAATTTAAAATACTTAAAATTTAGTTTTAAAGCTCGATTTGGAGTGTTTCTAAGGTATCCTCATATATTATATTAGAATTCATTATTAAACCCCATTTAAGTGTTTATAAAATGTAAAAATTAATACGAGCGTGAGTAACAATGCAAAATTGTTTGAATGGCTATCAAAAATACTAGTATTGATTCATTCTTTACTTCAGAAAAGATATATTTCTTTCAGTTATTATTTGCTGCAGAGTGGGGAAGCCTCGCTTTATAAAACAAACGATTTTATATTGTAGTCTAATTTCTAGTGTGATTTTCGAATATTAATTTAGAAAGTATTTTAAATCAATTAAAAATTTTAATAAATGCTAAATGAAAATCTAATATTCATAACATTTACAATAAAATATGTGAGTATAAGGTGTGAATTGTTATTGTTGCATTAAGCATATGTATGTATGGTACATCTAGATTTTATGCTGTGCTATGAGTTAGCTTTAACTTTATCTTTTTGGGCAATCATCAATGAAGAATACCTTATTACCCTACATAGGCAGGAAACGCTTGCTTGACCAACGTAAATGTTACCATACATTCTTCAAAAATTTTAGGAAAGCTAACTTCTCAGTTATCAAAACTGGCACAACTTTCTACGATTTTCTAAATGTCGGGAAAAGAACGAGACCATATGACTAAATTCTATATTGAATATACAAATTTGCTATCTTTAACTAAAAAATTAGGTATTTTAACATGATACAACAAAAATACGAATAATACATGCATTTCAGCTATGGCATAAATTAATACTATATGATAGAAAAGTAATGGAGAAATGTACCTATATTTTAAAAAGCCGTTAAAAATAAATTATGGCGTTCCATAGATTTCGTTGTCTAAACTCATTCGCTTTGGAGTGCGGCATAATTGTCTTTTGTGGATATTCAACTAAAAACTGTCCTGTGTTGTAAAAGCAACAATAAAATAATTATATAAATATATATAATTTATATATAATTATATATATATCGAATGTTGAGCACTCTATTAGAAGAAATCCTCCTCATTTATGGCCCTTTCTTCATTAAAACATTATTGACTCGTTCGTATGCTGTTTCTCAGAAATATATGCCGTTCCTTAATTTAGGTATGACACTGTCAATATTTCTATAGATCTCCCCGGTTAACGAATTTACATTAGGTGATGATACGATTCTCAGCTTTAAAGGTGCTTGATAGTCGTTTGCTCTCTTGTTGGTATACGATTAGTAATGCTGCTATTTCCGTTTCTGTCTTTCCAACTACTTGACAGTATTTCAGAATTGTTTCAATTTTTCAAGAATAGCTCCAAATGTAGTTTCGTCAAATATCTTTTTATGGTAATCTCTCTAATATATTTGAGCAATATTATACATTTCTATAATTTTAAATATTCGTTCATACATCTCTCCACGATAGCATATTTTTTTCCTTGGAAGATCCACAGGCTGGTTTGTTTTACCTGTACCGACGATGTCAAAACGCTACAGCGCACATGTATCTTATATATCTTGGTCGAAATCTAATCATTTGTGTTTAAAAAACGATAAATGTTTTGTTATGCCATTTACCTACAAGTCAGTCCTTTTCCCTTTCTTATATTGTATAGATGGGCATATTCTTACAAAAGTCGATTAAATTAAAACCCGGGAACTTTTGATTTTTCGTTAAATTTTAATTTAAATATTGAGGTTATATGTTGTCTTACAGTTAAGATCACTGCTTTGTAATTGAGAACATGGTATTTGAGTAATGCTGATTTATTAAAAATATATTTCTTCGCGTTAGTTATTAGTAGATTGAAATACGGGTCGTTTATTAGTTCAAATAAATACGATTGAATGAATTCAACGTCGATTTTTGAAATTCCTGACCTTTAAATATTCTGATATATATGCTGAGTGCGGCATTAACTACAATCCTTTGCTAGAGGCATATGATGCTCGATCACTTGATGAGTGCAGGTCCTTACATAGTGCACGTTTTTTTATATAAATCGATCGCATTGTCTGTTCAGAGCTTCAGAACTCCCACGCTTACATACCGTACGGCCAGAAAAAATTTCCTTAGTAGAGCTCCTTTAATCGACATGTCAATTTTTAATTATTTTGAATATATGTAATTACTATTATTTTATTTTTTAACTGTTACGATTATGGTCTATTGATATATGTATTTAAGGGTTATTTCATTTTTGTTTTTTCTTGTGTGTTATTTATTATTTTTTTCCTGTGCCTGGGTTCGCCAGTTAGGAAAAAAGTATATAATTATAATTATTATTATTACAAAAGTTTAGATTGAAAATTTAACTTAAGCAATACATACATATGTATGTACATATGTGTACAGGATAAATACGCCTCAGTTCATAAGTTTCCTATTTTTTAATGTTTTGTTTTATTGAGAGGGTGAAGACGGTTTTAATAATTTAATACTTGATTTTAATTGAGGCAAGGTAAACTACGATTTACAACCTATTTTTTGTTGTCGGTGCAATATGCACATGTATTCGGGAAGATATGTTATGCTTCTCTGATGTAATAGGAGTTCACTGTGAGGTAATATGCACCGAAATATATGCGCTAACTCCATGTTTCTTTTTTGTTTTAGTTATGAAATTTGCGAACATGTCTTTCAAAAATCCTAAGAATTGGAGAAAGACCTACAAAATATTATATCTGACATTAGAAATTGGAATTTAGGTCTTGTACGTTACAACTAGCTTTTACTGAAAACGATTTAATCGATAAACTTAGAAAGCTTTTAATGTTGACGAAACTGGAATTCTGTTTAATAATAAATCAGACAAAGCTTTGAAGTGTGTTATAAGTATCGAAAAGGGCGAAACCGTCTCTGTAGTATCCTGTGTTATATAGGTCATTTTTTACCACCCTATTGCATTTTTACAAGTAAAAACAAAAAAGCGGATTCGAAGATGGCTTGCCAGACGGTGGCAAAGTCGTATGAGTCAAAAATCTATATATATATATATATATATATATATATATATATATATATATATATATATATATATATATATATATATACATATATATATATCACAACGGATATTTTTGCTACCTAGCTTCGTGAATACTCTGTCCCACGATATGAAGCAGACGAAGTGTTATTGATTTTAGATGTCCACTCCTCGCAAAGCTGAGACATTCAATTATCAGATTTTGCTATAGAAATTGAAAACTTATTGGGCACAAGCATATACGAGTATAACCATTCTGGTCATAAAATTAGATTACAGTTTGCGTCACTTTTGAATACTTCGTGGTTCAAAGCAGCTATTGTGCAAAATTAAGTTTCTACCTTTAGAAATTATGTTCCCAGTTCCTAGAAATCTTTCAAGATATACTGTCAATGAGGCTATCTCCTAAAAAGGCTAACAATTTTAGTAATGATAGTAATCTAAAGGAAAATCTTATTGACTATTCCAAATAAGTTTACTACAATTTATTGGAAAATGTTTTAACTATCTCATACATTCCTCATCCAAGTGGACGTCAGAAATTAAATCAACATGCACATTGCAGAAAAAAGGATTTGAAAGTGGTGAATGAATAAAAAAACTTGAATACCTCAAAGAAAAATAATAGAAGGTGACAAATAAAACGAATAAGACAGGAAAGAATATACTGATTACTGATAAGAAAAAAAAGAAAACAGGCCAAAAAGCCTCTAGTTCGTCGATAAGTAAATAAGAAGTTACATAGGTTCACTACATTTGTACACCGTTTAAAAGATTTTGCGAAGATTGCATTCCACCTATTGAAGTAGTGCAGGCCACTGCATCCAAAGTCTATGTTTACTTTTCCTCTCAATATGTATGTTCATATTTTTGCCTTTATCTATTTTTCTTTCTAAAGAATTAATAATTAATATTGAAAAGAGTAAATATTTACTTTCAATTCAATTGAGTCGTTTATGAAAATTATGTATTGCCATATTTCCCACGAGTCATTGCCATTACCTCAGGTTAGGAGAAATATGACAATTATGCATCACTTGTGATTGTTGCTATATATGTACTCTCTCGTCTATAAGTCAATGGAACAACTATGTATTTCATCTATATATTTTCATATTGCATGCAACCATAGAAATCACTAATAACAAAAGTTATGACTTCAACAACAAGTTGCCATATAACTCTCTCTCTCTCTCTCTATATATATATATACACACGAGGGTAGCCGTTTATATTTCGGGAATAGCAAACAAATAACAATTTTTTATTATCGAATTCTTGAATCCTTGAAAATCAATGCACTTTTGCATTCGTTTAAACCAATCCGAACAGTATTGCTGCTACTGTCAAGGCGGTATCACCAAAGTACGAGTTTTGAATGCCTCAATTGCCTCTTCTGGCGTAGAAAACCGTTGACCACGAAATTTATTCTTCACGTGTCGGAACAAAAACAAATCATAGGG
Source organism: Dermolepida albohirtum (assembly GCA_031893035.1). Taxonomy (NCBI): domain Eukaryota; kingdom Metazoa; phylum Arthropoda; class Insecta; order Coleoptera; family Scarabaeidae; genus Dermolepida; species Dermolepida albohirtum. The sequence continues at coordinate 311,024 of JAVIWB010005838.1, forward strand.
TGCTAGATCAGGGCTGTACGGTGGATGGCTCATTAACTAAATGTTTTGCCCTGTCAAATATTCAATTGTTTGAACCGACCTGTGAAAGCTCGCATTGTCATGGTGGAGATTGATCGATCGTTTTCGGTTTGTTTTCCTTATTTCTTCAAAAACTTCTGGCAAATAAATAGTTGTGTACCATTCGAAATTGACCGTTCTACAAATCTCTAAAGGCACGGTTGCAACGTGACCGGGTTTTCCGAAAAACCAGGCGACCATTTGTTTTGATGCGCTTCGAGCGCAAACAACTTTTGTTGGTTTTGGCTCATCTTGGAATATCCACACAGTCGACTGCTCTTTACTATCGGGTTCATACGTATAGATCCAAGATTCGTCACCTGTGATGACTTTATAAATGTTCTTTTAAGGACCGCTATTGCATTTTTTGTGCATTTCTTGGCACCAATCGAAGCGAGCCTTTTTTGAGTGGTTGCCAAATTATATGGTACCTAACGTGAACATAGCTTCTTAACGGCTAAATGTTCATGCAGGATGTTATGCACGCTGGTGTTACTAATACCCAGAGATGCTTCGATCTCACTGTCTGTCACATGACGGTCTTCCATTATCAATTCAGACACTGCATTAATGTTTTCCGACACAACAACATTGGTGGGACGACCTTTACGAAATTCATCGTACAAAGAACGCTGTCCTAATTTGAATTCACTATACCAACGATATACTGTAGTTTTCGATGGTGCTTCATCACCATATAAAGAATTCAGCTCGTCGATGCATTCTTGTTGAGATAATTCACGCCGAAAATTATGAAAAATAACTGCACGAAAATATTCGCGAGTTAATTCCATTTTTTCGCTGACATAAAATTTTCAAGTTACTGTCAACAATAGAAATAGCGACCGGATTATAAAACAGTTACCGAAATATAAATGGCTACCCTCGTATATATATAAGAATATATGTTTGCTATTGATTTTGTTCTAAAAAAGGTTTCACAGTTTACAGATTACATTGTTCTTTTTTGAAAAAAATTATCATTTACAAACAAAAATATATTCAATCTATATCAGGTGATTTTATACGCTTGAATTTGAATTACGCAATTATTTTAGTAATTCAAATATTCCTATTGCTAGAACTCCAGTATAGAATTAGTGAAAATGTGTAATCGTGAAATGTTTTACAAAACACGTATTAGGAAACAATAGTTAGATCTTTTAAGTAAAAGAATTTGAGATTAGAATGTGCCGGAAATAATCCTTCTATTAACCAAATTACAATTCTAGAACGATTTTTCCACTCACTTGCACAACAGATGGGATACCGTTGGAATTTGGGTTACGCAATTATTTTAATAATCCAAAAATCCTTATGGCTAGAACTCTAGTAATAAATTACTGAAAATATGTAATCGTGAAATGTTTTACGAAACACGTATTAGGAAACAATGGTCAGATATTCTTTTAAGTAAAAGAATTTGAGATTAGAATGTGCCGGAAATAATCCTTCTATTAACCAAATTACAATTCTAGAACGATTTTTCCGCCCACTTGCACAACAGATGGATACCGTCGGAGCACCTCGACATTAAATGAAGATTTTCAGCGTATAAAGTAGATGTGATTAAATTCCCTCTCGGGATAAAGAAATTTCAACTCAAAAGAACGCAGATAAGAGATGGATCATAATAGTGAAAGGGGGGGGGCGTAAACAGATTTTGCCCTCTGGCGACGAGTTGCGGGAACATCAGCGATAAGTAACGTAAATATCGGAAAACTGCCTTCGAATGAAAATCCGTTGCTTTAGGTTCTAGACGTGATTGTACTTCTGCATTTCGAATATTTAATAATAATAATGGGCTTTGTTTATTCGCATATGTATCATAACAGTAGTACTGAACTAAATAGGAATATATTAAATGGTAAAAATCCGTTAATAATGTTGTAATCCCACTTAATGCGCATTACGCTGAAGAATAACATATAAAAATATTTATAAAATGAAACAAAATAATGTCTAATTAAATTAAAAAAGGGAAAAGCAAACAGTAATTACATTAAATTTAATTTAAGTTACAATTTTAAGTATTAAATTCTATATTTTTTACAGATAACAGCAATAGTTATAAATGTAAGGTGGAAAAATCATACAAAGTTTATGAATAATATTCTTCTTAAATCAAGTAGTTATAGCAAATTTCCAAAGAACTACATATATAAGGTGACAAAAAAATATGTGAATCCTAGAAAAACTAAATAAGAAATACAACAAAAAAAATTATTGCCACCAATCGAGCAGCTAGCATTTTAAGAGAGAGTAATGCAAATTAGCAGTCTGAAAATTGCGTCCTACAATAAATGGTGTCCTTCCTTTCGTATGACACCTTGGGGTTCATAAAACTTAAACGCATACAGTATTTCTGGTGTGGAGTACGGTCGTTTGGTTGGATTCTTTTCCAATGCAGAACTAGTTTCTTCGAAATTTGTAATCCAAGCTTTAATTGCTTGTTCCAAGGAAACTTCAATTTACGGTTTAATTAAATTGAGAAGACGATGGAACTTCCTCTGCGTACAAGTCAAAATATTGTTTTTATTACAATATTTTTATGGCGAAAGCACTGCCGTTCCAGTATTTCATGATTACTAAATTGTGAAGTTGTCCCTATTCCACAATGTAGCCAACTGCACAAGGTTTCCACTATGTATTTCAAAAGTTTCCGTTTTATTGCGTTCTTCATTATTTACATAATCAACATTAAGATATTAAGAGGGACTAATTTCAGACTATATACGAGAGAAAATCGAATATTTTTCTACCTAATAATGAAACAAAGGACTCTAATTTTCTGATAATTTTATTTTCCAGCGTTACTTTTAACTTTAACGCAAGTGTGGCATTTGTCCTGCAACGACTTTATTCAATCCACCAAAAAATATGATTTGTTGGTCTTCAAAATAAACGTCATCTCTTTTTTCAATTGGTGATAGATTGCGAAATGACGTCCTCTGAATTGCTTTTTCACATTTTTAAATAAAAAGAAGTCAAATGGAGCCAAAACCAGACCACATGGAGAGTCATCTGACTCAAAGAAAAAGGATGGCTTAGACTTTGGCTACCTTGTGAACTCGCACCATTGTCATTAAGAGCCGACTGAAGGTTTATTGGTAAGTTGCTGGCTTTCTTTCTGGTTGGGGGGTTGCGGGTTCGACTTCTACTGCCCGTTATCCGGTAAGATTTTGCGCTTAAGCAAATGCTGACAGCCAAAGATCTTAAGTCGTATCACGAACACGAATATAATAATAATTCGTGGTTTGCAAATCTCTCTGTAATTGGTATTAAACTCTTTGGGGATGAAAACCAATGAATTGCTATTACTGCTATTATTACTATAGAAAGAAGGTCCTTTTGTGACGCACATCTGGACGTTTTTGATCAATACCCGTATGTAATTTTGCTGACATACTACTGTAGGTACTTGTAGTTATTGCAGTTTCCCTTGGAATTCAACTTCTTGGTCCAAATAACTCCCGTTTGGTCCAAAAAAGACGGTGACTCCACGCAGACTTTTAGATTGATATTTCATTTTAAAATATGATCGAATCTTTTGTTTAACTTATTTTATTATGTTGTTCTGATCCACAACGAATAGTGTAAGGATCAGAGCTCCTTCTAAGATCAATTCATTCAATTCATTTAAAATTTATGATTAATACCAAGGAAGAGTATATAATTCCTGTTTCTTACAGATTTTAGTATATACTATGATTTAATGTTTATGTAAAGTAATATTAATAAATTACAAAACCGTATTAAGCTATGGAAAATCCTGTGCCGGGTGTAACTTTTATTGGACGGAAACAAATAGAGATTAATTTTGAAGAGAAGGATCATTAGTGTAAGGGAATAAAATTGAAAGAATTGATGTAGAAACCTGTGAGTAAGGTGAAAAGACTGATTGTAATTAGGAGAGGTTTATATATACATATTTATTATACATGTTTGGACCACTTTCTTGTATATACCTAGTCCTGCCATAAGTATTGATACAAGTGTAAATGCACCTTTGCTAACTTGAAAGCACAAAAATTTTATGTTGGCAGTTCTGGCATTTGATATATGCTTTACAAAAGTGCAGAACAATTTCACTATAGCGTGAGTCGTTATTATGGAATAGTCGGATAAAGAGAGCCGTATTGCGGTTATTGCATTTCATAAGTGTGGAATAGAAAGAGCCCGTATTTTTGATTTATTGAAACTGTTAAATATTACGCGTGTGTTTGTGTATCGTACTGTTAAGTTATTCATTGATACTGGAAATGTAATCGACCACAAAAGATCTGGCAGGCCTCGCATAGTTCGTACATCACAGGCCATTAATGCTGTGAGGTCCCGCATCAATCGACATCCTGTCCGTAAACAGAAAATCATGACTAGTGAAATGGGTATTGCTCCGAGAACCATGAGCCGTATAATTAAACAAGACCTAGGACTTAGAGCTTTCAAACGACAAACAGGATAGCGCCTTAACGTTGAATTAAAAAAGAATAGGAAGAAAAAATGCAGACGCCTGGAGTATCCTATGACGGTGTCACTTCCTTGCATTTTTATGAAAAAGGTGTTAAAACAGCGGCCAAAAACTATCAACGAGACATTTTAAGCAATGTAGTGAAGCCCCTGAACTACACCATGTTCCAACCATCCACCATGGATATTCCAACAAGATTCTGCGCCCGCTCACAATGGCAAAACAACTCAGCAATGCCTTGAAAATCATGTACCTGAGTTTATTAGTACTGACTATTGGCCGTCAGCAAGCCCAGACCTAAATCCACTCGACTACAAACTGTGGTCAATATTAGAGGGCATGGTCTGTAGAAGACCCCATCGCAACCTGGAATCATTGAAGCAAGCGTTAACAGAAGCAGTCGACAATTTTCCCATGGATATCGTCCGTACAGCGATTGATGAGTGCCCTGCAGACTTCGGCGTTGTATTAAGGCAAATGGCGACCATTTCGAGTAATTTGCATTGTATTTTGTAGCTTACTATTGCCAAAATAAACTATCAAAAAATAATTTAAAACCAACATGCAGTTTTCTTTCTGTACTTAAAAACCTTTATATCAGTATTTATGGCAGGACTAGGTAGAAAGTGGTACAAATTTGAATTAAAAAAAAATGAAGTTTTAGTTGGTCTGTTTGCAAAAAATACATTTTTTCCTTGAATTCTTTATTATTACAATCTGTCCTCTCAATTAGGACATTTAGTAATTATTTAAGTTTAATACGAAATAAAAGAGGATAATCCAGTGGCATTTTTAGTTTTTAAATCATTGGTGAACATACAGATGATATTGTTGAGCAAATCATTAGTAAACATTATGAATAATAGAGATTCTATTATATATACTCTTTTTACTCTTTTGTCTAGAATCCATTGTAATAAATGTATTTCCATAATATCTTTATTTTGCATTTGTTATATCTTTAAAAAAGTGTATGTGTATATATATATTGCCGTATTTAGTTCAGTTCAAAACCGTCAATAATAACTTCTTTATATAAATGAAGTTTTTAAGTTCATATTCTAATAAATATCAAGGACACACGGTTAATTAATAATTCCTAGCTAGTTGAATAAGTAAACAATTTCTTTTGGACAATATTTAGGTAATGAAATAAATGAATACTGTTTTGTGTTGCAACACAATCAAAGTATATTTTTCTTCTTCCTTAACGAAGTCATTGTTAATCGTTTGCATATTATTAAGGGAAAATAAAATGATAAAATATTGTTTGAAGACTAGTTTACTAGTTTAATATATTAGAATTCTGGTATTTTTCAATCGAATAAACAAATTATCTTTAGGTATTGCATATATAAAATCGGAATTATTTTACTTGTTAGCTCTTTTGTCTTTATCAATATATGTATGTTGCGTGTCTCCTCATATTTGTCATTTATTTGGAAAGTAGGGCCGAAGATTGCACGCAATCTACCCTACGAACACTATAAATTTCGGTAATAAAATGGTATTTTTGAGACTATCGAAAATCTTATATCAGTTTGAAAAATAATATATGTTAATATTAAGCGCGTAGTGCAATAATAATAAATAGATGTCGAAGTACAATACACAGTACTGTAACCTCATATGTCAAAAAGTCATGTACTCTTCACATCCCTGACATATTTTAAATTGAAACTTACCTAAAAAAGTTTTTTTTTTGTTTAAAATTGTGGGTTGGGCATGTGTTCTTTTAATCAACTAGGTCTATAAAATCTAGACTTACATACATTCATAGATGTAAAATAATTAATTGCAGATGAAATATTAACATATATTGAAAATAAAATTCAAATTTACAATACGTTAAAAAAAGCAAAAATTGTTAATAAAGTAAGCATTAACATTCATTAAAAATAACAAGTCTCTTTCATAAATTTTAATATAAAGTAAAATCGACAACACTCAATAAATAAAAGAAAATTTTAGATATTTTCGAAAGCACGCGCCTATAAGAACTATCTTATGACATTATATTTAAAGTTTTTGTGCGTGTAATGAAACTATGCAATATTATCTTTTTATACATAAGAATATATCCCGTTTGAACACAAAATACAAGCAAAATAATGAAATTAGGAGAAATAATAATTATCGTTAATTAGGCTTTATTTAAATATCATATCAAGTTTTAATTTTCATACAAATAAATATATTAATTAAAAATTTTTATATAGAGAAATGGTAATGAAGAAAATTTCTCATTTTACACAATTATATTATGACAGAATTTAATAAAATTATTACGTCTCCGCTACTCGGTTCATCTGCCTCTCGTATACTTGAATAACGTGATCATTAAATCAAATTTACAAACGAGAAATTACTTTAAAACGTACAAAACAAAAACGAGAACAGAAAACGTCTGGGCTATCATCCGCCTCAGTCTTTCTATACTAACTTCGATATTTTTCATTCAACCAATTGGATTATCTAAAAATTATAAATGGATATCAGAAATAATAATATAAATCAGAAATTAAACAGCATTGCAACTTTGCTAAAAACAAATAATGCTCTTTTAATGAGGTATTATTAAACTAAAATAATGCCTTCTTCCTCAGATTGTCCATGTATTCGTTTTTATACGTAGCCGCTTGATGGGTGCACATGCCTCAACAAAGTCCATACAAAAAAATGCAGCTATCTGACATGAAGTGGCAGCGTGAGCGAATTCTCTGCGTTTCGATATCATTAAATTTTGCTTATATCTTCTATTTCTATTTTTCAAACAACACAAATTTATTTTTGCAATTATTCTTGATGTAATTAAATTTATTTGGAATTAGATGTTATATTAGATATAATATTTAACGTATATAATTCGATTTTTTAAATTCTTTATTGCCACCTAACGGACAGTTCGTTTACACTAATTTTTACCACATTGAATAGATAATAAAATAAAATGAAATTTGTATATCGTATCATCTACATCAATACAAAATTTTATATCGAAAACTAAGAATTTTTCAAAATAAGATAAATTGTAAACGAATGCATAAAGTGTAACTTAACTTCTATATCATACCTTATATACATATGTATATTATAATTATTTCATAATATTGAATTGAAAATTTGCAGCACTATCAGCACACTATCAGCACATCATCCTATCTTCGAAAAAAAACTAAAATACAAATTTTATATTTTACAAGAAAATAATATGTAATATGTAATATGAAAATAATAATTGAGAATGTTTATTAAAATTATGCAATGAACTGTTTTTAAAAGCTTTTTATAAAATCCATGCATCTGTGTACGCACTTAAGTTAACATGTTTCCAGTAAACTTTAATGGTTTTGTATTTTATTCGAAACCAGAATGACTTCGAATCGAGGAGTACAGAATTGAATAACATGTCAGGATGCGTGGACAATGATTTTCGAGTCTATAGATTGTTTACAAAATCAAAAAAATATAAATATAATAAATTCGTATCAACATGCAAAACAATAAACACCTTGGGTTTCAATACTGTTTGAAGGCATCATGATGCTCCTTGCTTCATGTGCAGTAAGTAACTGGATCATTTGCAAGAGAAAAAGCAGAAGCGTCGGTAGTTTTCCCGTCGAAAAACGGGAGAAAGAGTCCGTTGATAAATTGTCGGTTTTCTCCTAGAGGGGAAGGAATCTATCAGTGAAAAAGCGATATTGCCTAAATTCACGCACGCATGTACGAGTTAGTGATCTTTTCCATGTTTACGCTGTTACTCTATGTATGTATTTCGGTACCGCTGATTTTCGTTTAAAGAGAGCCTTCATAACTCGTTCAACGTCTGCAGAGCATATTTGGGGAATTTGCTGATTGTGAAAATACCTGTCTGATGATCGCTTTAAAATTGGTAGAACATCATAAGAAGCCGATTACAAATGAACAAATTAGTTAGTGTAAGAATAAATACATTAAAGGTTCATGAGATTTTCTACAAAGGGAGTTGGGTGTGAATAAGGCCCGCTGGGTATCAAAGCCGTTGGCATCTGTACAGAAGCCAAAAGGTCAACACATGCTGCTATCTTCAAGAAGCTTTAACCTGTTACGGCGACAGATTTTGGCAACGGATAATGACCACTGATGGTTACCTTACATCAATCCTGAGACTAAAAATCAGTTCAAAGAAAGGCGCAAATTCGAAAAAGAGCCTCTACAAAAGTACGTGGAGTTCCGTCGGTCGTAAAAATAATGCATATTGTATTTTGGGATTGCGAAGGGATTACTTTTATGGATTATCTACCGATAATTAATGCAATTGTCGCAGAATATTATTTTAACCTTTTAACTGCCTCATTATGGCAGGCATTTTGCAAGGAACAGGTTGAGAAATTGCATGTGCTCGGCATTGCAACAGGACAATGCAAGACTTCACACTGCTTGAAGAATGAATGATCTTATAAATGAATTGCGCTGGAAATTGCTACCACATCATCTGTTCCCAAATTTGAAAATACCACAGAGACTTCGAAAAAGCTTCTTGAAACCACTTTAAAAAAATATTTTCTTGTATGGATAAGTGTATTCAATTAAACAGAGATTATATTGAAAACTACATTGTAATTTTGAAGAAAATTAGAGAAATAAAAACAATATAGTCAAATTTATAGAACTTTTGAAACACTCCTCGTATTCGCATAATTGCAGATACAATTAAATTTCTAATGCGGTCCATTAGAGATTAAATACGTTGTTGACATTCAACCATTATTTGCATACTGTAATACCTGTATGTATTGAGACAACTACTTTAAATAATTATATGTGGATACTCGTGGTAGTGTATATAATAATATATTAATGTAAATCTAAAACAACTTAATGACGCCCTAGAATCTGTAAATAATGAAGCAGAATGTAGGTGTTATTAGACATTCATTTCAACCCATAATTAAAATTTATTGCAACTGATTTAATAGTTGCTGCAACAATAATAGCAATCTAACTTAAATATATTTCTGGATAATCTGAAGATAATTTCAAAAAAAAAATACTAGTCATAATTTTTTGGACCGATTATGTACTTGTTATACTAAGTAAATGCAGAATTTTTGAAATTTATGATGATACATTAAAGTGCGAACAGTCTTTTTTTTAAATTGGTTTCATTAAGTAGTTTTATATTTTAAACTAGATATTTTATGTAAGATAGCAATAGATTATTAGTTTAACACTTCTCTAAATGAAGTCTATTTGAATCTTGAAAAAATCTTCAAGTATTCAATTCAAAATATATGGAATAGGTAGGTTTACTGTGGGATAGTATCTTTAGCTTCAGAGTAGTATATTACTTAAATTTGGAGCTCCTAACGTAGATAGCATGTATGATGATTATTCAAGGACTTTATATTCAGTTTATTAATTTTATATATGCATATTATCTTATGTTTATTTAGTTTATTTATTATATATGTATATACCTAAAATATCAATATTCAACCGAACAAGTCCGTGACGTGCATTCAAAATGCAGTGGTTTGCAACATCATACTAAGTATTTCCATTAACACATTACATTGCTGTTCATTCAAATTTAACGATAGCGTGACCATGTGACTACTTCAGACCGCGAACATCGTCTTTTCCCCCTCGGTTCGCAGTAAATCAACACAATATGTGATGGCGATGATGATACCCCTATGCAATGGGGTCCGCAGCCAGAGCATTAATGTTAGGAAAATAGAATTGACATTTTTAAAAAACGATTCGGATGATGAGTTGAGCAACCCTTTTACAAGGCTAGGACCGGTCATTATTTTGTTACTTTCTCCCTACTCGATCGTACATTCTGAATGTCTTTGAACTAATCATGCGAAGAGAATCCATAATCCGCGATTAACTGGAAAGAGATGCATGATTAAATTAAACGTATGTGTTTGTGGTGGACATTTTCACGTTATGTATTTATATAGTCCTCGGGGTAAATCTCATCATTCTATAACTGGACTTGTATATAAGTACATGTTGCATAGTAGAACGTCCTATATGTATGTATAGTCCTTACCATGGTTATTAAAACAAAGAAGCATTATATTAAATTTTATTAGTTATCGAGGAAGTTTGGTTTCATATGTAGATATTTTTTTTTTAATAAATGTTTGTAAGGCTTTTATTTAGAAATACAAGCATACTTTTAAAAAGCGAATAATATATTATTTTAATCTTTTCAAATAAAAGAATTTTGTTTATGAAATTAATATTTTGACCGCAATCAGCGCACAAGTTAATCAAATCAGATTAACGTAATAATTATACTACATAAAACTTTACACTTAAGGTCTTCAAAAACGAACACCAAGACAACGACTTTGTCATTTTTGTTATTCTGCGCTTTAGTAATTATCATCTCATTGAAAGTATGATAATTCGATGATTTTGTTCCTAAACCTAAGAAGCAAACCAAGTGCATTATTCCAGAATATAATACAATAATTTGGAGACTTCTAAATAAGCATTTAGTGTCTGTATACGAAGTCATTATTGCTTCATCACACATTGTGCTTGAGTATTTTTGATAGTGATAGGTCCGCATTAAAATTTTTTTTAAGAAGGGTGAATTTTTTACTATATAGTTTATAGGGTATGAGAGATCACAATCTATACTCGTATAAGTTATACTGAACAACTACGATAATCGTTTTGGTCCATCCAGAGCTCATCAAGTAGTATGGCCTTTTTGGTAATTCTACGTACTTGGTGGACATTATCGAAACTATAATACAACATTAATGTCCGTCACTTACGACGTATATAGCAATTACCATTTATATACATGTATTGTTGATTCTATAGCAGTAGTTCTTCTACTCGAATACGCACAAGGTGATATGATTGTTTTTACTAAAGTTGAACAAAATTTAGTTCTCTCATTACTTTTTATTATTGACGTATATATTTTTTATAGCGTTCGTGTATAACATCAATATATACTAGTTTGTGAAAATCTAGAGAAAACAATAACTGATTATACCTTAGGAATTTAAAAAACGTTGTATATGTCAGAGAGCTAATGCTTACAGATACGTCTTATTTTGACTACGGTTTGATAAATATTTAGTTCACCACACTTTTGGTAATTCTTTCGTTCCCTATCTTCCTCGAGATAAACTAGTAGCGTAATATTTCCGTCGGAATGATAAACTCATATTCTCACATATTTTCATCTACATCGCCTTTACTGTGGTTAAGTTCATGAGTTCTAGATATGTATATGTGTACGTTTGTGTGGTACAGAACAACATTTCAGGAACATTGGATTTATGCAGTAGGTCAAAGTGAGATAGAAAAATTTGTTTTGCAATGTTTTATGCGAGACAGATTCAATTCAAACAGGGATTTATCACGTTATTTGCTTTCACATTAGCACAAGGAACCCCCTTTCTTTATACGATATGTATACAAGAATGTTCCAAAATTATTTCATCAATTTTCTATTGTACTCGTATGTAATGTATACAAAACAAATCAACTGTAAGTCTCTATTATATAAAGACCTTCTTAAATATTCTCCAGTGCGTGTCTTCAATTAAATTCTAATTTGGATTGGTTTGTGATTTTAATATAAAAGAGGTAAAATATTATGTTAATTATGTAGTAAAACTAAATAGTCATATGTTGTGTCTTCTTTAATTAAAAATGTGTAGATCAGTCACAGCTTTATGCTCAAAAAAAACGCTTAATGCAAAAATATTATATGCTAAAGCAAAAGTTCGAAATGATGAAGTCACAAATTCTGCGCTTGATGTTTTCAAAGGCGTTTACAACAAATGTTTGAAACCAGAAAATTTTTTAATACCATTACAAAGTAATTCGATTATGTAACATGTCGTCCTAAAAATCACGTTCCTTATATGCAGAAAAATTAAGCAGGTCATTCGTAAATTGATTATCAAAAAAACTGTTTCTAATGACTCACCGTTTGTTGAACCATAGTTTCTGGAGCAGGAATCGTTCATTAATAACACAAATCTGCCTGATGATTGGTGAATTCTGTGAAACATATGTAGTAGATAGGGTGTTATTAATGATAGAATGATTCCTTTTAACATTCTTTAATTGGCAAAAAGCCGTGACGCAAGCGTCTGTCTATACGCTCTGGTAACTTAGTTATCGATGTGCGAGATAGACCCGTTCTCGCTTTGTCGTTCAATACATTTTTGTTTTAGACGAAAGAGGGAGGCAATGATATTATTCATGTTTTTCTTAACGCAAGCACATTATACACACATGATTTTTTCGTCTGGAAACTACTATGCTCCTCCACTCTATTACCTTTTCTCTCTATTCTAGTCTTGAGGACTCTTCCAAATAATTTTCTAATCGATTATAAATCGTTATAAATCGGGAAATGCAGTTGTTACATTCACTTCTGCTTCTCTTCTTATAAGTGGAATGTATGTAAGAAATCGTTCATTTGATGAGGGTTGGTTCTCTAAAGAAGCATTTAGTAAATATGGTGCAGATCAGTTCTAGGACTCATAGAGGATTTTATGCTAAAAATTTAGAAATATTTTACATGAAAATACAAATTTTAGTTAATTCATTTGAAGGTGACAAGTTAGGATTTTATTTAAAAAAATGTCACTAATAATTTCCGCTCACTTTATATTAAAATAATAGGCTATTTCAAAAAAAAAAAAAAAATTGCAGTATTGAAGATACTACAAGCATTCTTTTAGGCATTTATTTCCAGAAAATATTATTCCTATTATTATAGTTCGGTAAACCTTCATAGACAGCTTCACTTATAGTGATGTATATATATATAATACATACATAAAGTAATTTTTTATCATTTAAAACTTCTAGCCTAAGCTAAACTATTAGTAATATGTGGTTGTGGTGAACAAAGCATCAATTTAGTTAAGCATTACTGGAGCTCTAATTTATGTAAGGGATTACAAGAAGCAGATATTGAAAAAATGAAAAAGTATGAATGCTCTGTTTTAATACACAACAAGTGTTGTATTTTAGATTTAAAAAAGGACAAACAGGCGGTTTACATAATAAACAAATCTTACTTGTACAATATTTTAACATCGAAACAACTAGGTTACAAATTAATCCACAATTAGAAACAAATTTATACCAGAATACAATATTGTTGTTTGCTTTTATGTATCTGTTTCACAAAGCAAAATATTTAGAATTGAGTCTGAGATATATTTCGCGAATGTTACAATGTGGATACCTACTAAATCCGTCGAGAAAATAATAGCAACGTAATTCTGTATTATGGTATCGAGATCCAGTGTTGTTGCAACGGATTGAACTAACAATTCAATTGTCCCAGATATACTCCCTTACTATATTGAACGTGATCAGTGGCGCTGCTCCGTGGCCATAAATTCTATTATAATTCTGATTGGCGTTCTTATTTCATTTTAACCAGGAATGAACTACTAAACATTAGATTAAAAACGTATAATTTTATTGCTCTAAAAATGAATGAAAATATCGAATAGATATATGTTTTAAATTATTATTGCTTCTTATATTTTTAAAGACAATTCTAAGAAAGAAATTTTATAAGTATGAGAAAATAATTTTTCGCCTCATTTAATTTTCTTTTTCTCTTTCTACAAACATATTTAGAGTAAATTTTTATAGACCATAATATTCAGTAAAATTATTCCTTAGGTATTTTTGGACTCTTTTTAGTATTCTATTTACCTCTGTATACTACAACGGGTGTCTCTTGTTGATTCAAGAACAATAATTAACATTAGCTTCCCATGCGGTAATCACCCATTATGTAATAACAAAAATTGCTAAAATCAAAGACAATACCCTTAGTTTTTCAAATGTTTATTGTAAATATTTGCTAATTATAATTATTTATTAAAATACGTTTTTGAATCATTGTTATGACAACAATACAAACATTCTCCATTAAATTAACAATACAATTATAAAAAATTTTGGAAATGGTAACCCTAGTGCTGTATGCATACATTTTTCGCTGTATGTTTTTCATGCAGAGGTTCTTCCCATGTAATACAAGCCTGAATCTAAGCCTGAATTCATCTAAGTTATGCAATACATTCCTACATCCAAGCAAAAAGTAATCTGGAGGGCTCAATTTGAGTTGTCTAGGTAACTATCTACTACCTCTAATACTGCGATCCTCATAAAACTCATTAATAATAATAATTTATAGTATCGTTCCACAAATTTTTGCAAGATAACTGGATACTGGTATGAAAAAATTTTGGTCCATTATTCGACGATACGATATTGGTACCCAAATGTCAACTATTTTGGAGTGTGGGTTGGTTTCGATATAAGTGTAAGGGTTTTTTGTCGCCCATATTCCAAATTTTGGGAATTTATAAATATATCTCGATAAATGATACTAAATCTTATCGGTAAAGAAAGTTGTATCTAATGCATCATTATTGTTCATGTTGTCATTAAAGTAATCACAATAGATTATTATCTGCTTCTGGGCTTCCGGGTTGGAATCGCGTCACTTGTATATCTGCTGACGTTTCGTACCCATTTGCATGGGACATCTTCAGGGCTGAACTACTGCACTGAAATAGTTTCAGTGCAGTAGTTTAGCCCTGAAGATGTCCCATGCAAATGGGTACGAAACGTCAGCAGATATACAAGTGACGCGGTTCCAGCCCGGAAGCTGAGAAGCAGATAGCATGAACCACGACCGCGGAAGTCTACGTACCAGATTTACAATAGATTATTTTTTATTCAAAATCGATGTAATCGTTAGATTACAGAAGCTTGGTATGGATGCATAGCTTTTCTTTAATGTCTTTGAACAAGTCGCTTTGCATAATTCTACA
Organism: Dermolepida albohirtum; assembly: GCA_031893035.1. NCBI lineage: Eukaryota > Metazoa > Arthropoda > Insecta > Coleoptera > Scarabaeidae > Dermolepida > Dermolepida albohirtum. Next base: position 326,393 of record JAVIWB010005838.1, read on the forward strand.
AAGAATAAAAAACAGTCTGTCTGCCTGTCTGTGCTGATAACTTTCGTAATGATTTCTTTAGACTATCTTATATATCTTTTATTATATCTTTTTAATAAGACTTGTTACTAACACTATCGACGCCTCATCCATCTTGTCGCAGATAAATTTTCGTGTGCCTCGTGGATTGAGTAGATCTAATGACACTTTTTCGGTCCCTAGAGCTAGAACAAATGTGTTATATAAAGCTCCTCTGGCGCATATGACAAGGAATGCCAATGCTCTGTTTGGGGATCCTTTCCGGTAGTCTCAGTTATGGTGAGTGATTCTCGTGCGATCCTGATCTATATATCTCTTGATTTCTTTCTGTAATAGTTTAGAATTAATCATAGATCTTTTTTTTTTGTTTTTGCTTTGTATTACCTATTATTTGTATTACTATTATTTGTATTTTTTCAGTGCATTATTATTATTTTTGTCCTGTAAATGGTCTGTGACTGTTGGACTAATAAAGATTATTATTATTATTATACGTTGTTCAACTGGTTGAGTGAGAAGCGAAGGTCTCCTGGTGATTTTTCTTACATATACAATTTTTCGTTTCAAAGGGAAACAATACTCTTTGCTTAAAATAAGCAATATTTGTATTGGAAAATGCTTCAGTAAATTGCTTAAGTCTATCCTACGTTAGGATTTTACATGGCACTTCGAAAACGAGCCATTACGATGAAGATGTCTTTCTCAGACAAAAAGACCGAAATATAGTATTTTTAAACATAACCTGAAATTTAATATTAACTATTACTTACGCAAATTTATTTTAGGAGTTATGTAAATAATTGACTGCGAATATAACCAATAACAATTAAGGGAACAATAATAATAGAAGCTGACGGAAGACAGATGCGTGCGTAACGACAAAAGAAATTAGTAACCAAATGGCTGAAATATCATGACATAACAGCTTTGCAAATACAAAGTAAAGAAATTTTCTAGGTTTGACATAACGTCAGCTTTAATTATTAACAGATAACTGTTATAAACTCGAAAATTATGATATAAATGGTGGTTGTCTCGAATGACAAAGCATATTAGTTATTATTAATTACAGTATATCTGAGAGCAGCGACACGCATTACATAGTGTTTTACAAGGCTTTATTCTGATCTTTTACTTATTCATTATATCCTTCCTCTTTAACTTTTGTACTGTTTTTTTAGTATTCATTATCAGGGAGTTTTAGTGGCCCTAATATTGTCCTCATTATTTATTTTTCCACCAATCTAAAATGTGTATTATTTGTTTTTGTCATAGTTTCAGCTGCTTGCATCATCGCTTGTTCTATTATAATTGTTATGCAAATATCGAACTCTGTTTGTTTTATAAGTATTTTCCCATTTAATGGACTGTGTTCTTTGACATTCTCATATTTTGCTTTGATTTTTCTTTTCTTTTACAAACTTAATTTCATTTGTTATAGTTTAATTTAACATTAATTTTATCGTTTCTTTTTACTTTTCTTCCCAGCACTTCTTTCATTCTATATTTTCTTTTCGTTATTGTGACAACATCGTCGGTGCGTGCGACTTTTTGCCCTCCTTGTGTTCTTAGATTTCCCTTATTTATTTTTCTTAGCACGTAGTTCAATACTAGGCTAAATAACGATGCTGATAATGCATTCATTGCCTTACTCATTTGTTAATTGCAAATTTTCCTGGTTTTCCCTTTTGTGTTAGTGTAGTGACATTTGTGTGTCTTATTCCATCCTAATTAATCCCCGTAACTTACTCTCTATCCCTAACTCTTCCTATGCCGATATGAGTTTCATTCGCTTAAGAGAATTAAGTGCCTGTCCGAAATTTACGAAGAGTAACTTCGTTCAGCATTCCTTCGCTTCGTTAGTCATCTGTTTAATTGTATGAATAGTATTATTTATTTACGTTAGATCAATCCGTATTAATACTAATCTATTCCTTTGTTTTTGTTATTAGTTAATAGTTTTTGAATTATTGTTGGTACATATACTATATGTCACATTCAATAGTGTGATTTTTCTAAAGTTCATACATAAATATTAGTTGAAATATTCTTTTATGTAACTTTCCGCCAATTTACTTTTTTGATTTTACGTTCATATTGCTTTTTCTAGGTGTTTTTCCATTTCTACTTCTATTATATTTTTGGCTCCTCTAAGTAGTCTTCAATTATTTCTGTAGTTTTTAGCTTTTGTTCTTCGTTTAGTTTTGATTCTGCCAGTAGTGATTTGCACAAATCTGTTTATATATCATTTTTTGTTTTAACACTTTTCCGTTTTACTTTTTTATACCAGTTTTTCAGCCTTTACGTGCTCTTGTTTCTTTTATATTTGTGCAACTTATTCAATTTCCTCATATATTCGTACTTATTCATTTAGGTTTGCATTTTTTTCTTGGTGTATATGCATTCAATAGAAATATATTCATTAATCTCGTTTTTATTTGCAATTAAGAAATTTTTTTCGTTTAATGATTTAAATTCTAATATTTTGCTTCAGTCACCTAAGATTATGAAAACTACGGTATATTGCTTCTTGCCATTTCGTCATATAAAGGCAATTATTTCTTGATTTTCCTATCCTATTTCCTGTATTGCCACTCCTGATGTCCACTCTATATCTTCTGAGCTTTTCTTACATTTTTCTGGTTGCCAACATGATCCTGATATTCCATGTAGTTATCATTATTTTATTCCTTTCCTTTATCTTTATTCTTTTACTGGTAAAATGTTTTGGCTCTTTATCCACTATTTCGTTTCTTGTTTCATGATTTTTCTCGAAATCGTATTTAGTCGTTTTTGACAGTACTTTTTTAGTCTTTGTTTTTTGTTGTATTTCCATTTTTGTCTTTTATTATATCATTTACTTCCTTTACTTTCTTTACAAATTTTACCATTTCGCTTCTCTTCTCGCTATCTTTTATCTGTCTCTGTTTTTCTTTCTTTTTGTTAAATCGGTGTTAATATATATAACTTAAATATTTAAATTTTTTAACTTAATAACTTCTTAATAGATTCCATTTTTGCTTATCCTTTAATTTGCCCAAATATGTTATAAGTTCAAATCTATTAAGCTGTTTTAATCCTAACATTAACTATTTAACGAAATTCTTAATTGTTTCCGTTAGTGTTATTTAGTGTCTTTTTTCTCATATATTTTTATTAATTATATTGTATTTCCAAATTTTCCCAATCCTTCTAGGTTTTTATTTTCTGCTTCATGTTAATTATATATCTCAAATAAAAAATTTTAATGTTAAAATAATGTTTGTTCAGATAAATGAACTTGTAATAAGCTACCTGGATCAATAGTCAGTTGAAATTTTGTAGTTTAAATTTAACAAAATTAAATGGTAACTGGAGCAGAATTTTTCACGGTGAAATGCTGACGTTTTCGAAAGCTTCAGTGTAACGTTTCGGTAAAATTTCGTTTACGATCACAAGGTGATGTTCTCCCTTTAAAGATCGTCCTGTGATCGCGCGTAATTTGTCCTTTTGCTGAGCTTGTTCTTTTTCGATTACTTTTGTTGTACTTCACTATGTCTTAATCAAAGTGTTCTTAGGTATTGATAAGTATTTGTTATCGATTTGTGATTTCACTTAATGCTGTTTTGCAAATTACTATGAAAACAGGTGAATAATACTTTTGCAAAAGTGAACGAGAGGCTAGATCGCATTGTAGAATTATATCGAATATTTTTATTACTGGAGCTACAATATCAATCTAAGTAGAGCGATAAATTTCCTTTCAAATAGTTATTAGGTATATATAAACTACATTAGCAAAAGAATAATCACTAATTGGATTTTTGTGCTATTTTAGGAACACACTGAGAACAAGTTTGTAGTTCAATAGCAAACAAAATTCGACCTAAAATATTCTCAAAATAGTATCGTTTTAAAATTACGGCTACAAATAATTTTTACTATTAGCAATTTTAACATGCGTTGAAGTAATAATGTTAGTGATCTTGTTAAGAAACTTTCAGCGGGCATTGTATTCGCTGATATACAAGAAAAGTCAGAATGAGGACGTGCCTGTTTCAGAAAAAAAGTTCCAGATTCAAGAGGCCTATATAAGTAGGGGTATTAAGCTAGACTGGAATTGACTTGTAAAAATAATAAGAATAAATTATTGGAATAGTTGTTTCTATTATTTCGACGTTTATTTTAGCGTCTCCAACGACTCAACGCAACAATATTTATATAGTCGGCATATAAAGTAACTGACACAGAGGATTCTCTATATAACAAAAGAAGAATCATTAGTAAAGTTTAAAAATGGAGCAATTCGAAGGCAGAATCCGATTTCAAATTGTTACATATAATTCTGTTAATTAAATTTGCAGACGGTTCTTGGCGAAACATGTTATATGAGAACTATGATATTTGTAAGTAGATTAAATTAAAACACTTGAAATTTGTTTCATTAGATTTTACTCTTGTTGACATATGTTTCGGTATTATTCATACCATTTTCAAAGCTACAATGACGATCAGTGTCTTAAAGGGGGTTTATAAAGGGTCGTGTTAATTGCATTTTAATGACATTGTCTATTATTCGTGTAAGTGTACGTTGGACTCTGTGTGTTAGTTACGTCTTCCTTTCATGGCTTTATTAATTTCTTGAATCATATTTCATTTTCGGCTTTTATTTGTATTGTGTAAAAGTTTACAGCTATCTACATGTATCAGGAAAATAGAGATTATCGATGCAGTGTTCTGCGAAGCCTGTATTCCTAATATTCTTTAATATTGCTTTTTTGTGTTTTTTAATCTGCTATCGATTTTTCGTCAACTTTGTCCGATATTTTAAGCCTTCCAATCTTTGCAATTAATTTGATATACACCGGATTTAAACGTAGTTCTTTTCTTGCTATGCATATTTTACTTACTGTATGTAGTAAATTTATACCCTATACACCAGCAAATTAAAAACAAATTTCTTGGAGGCTGTTAAATATTTTTTTGAATATTTATAAAATATTTAGTAAGGGTGAGAAAGTTTAAGGCAAATGTTTAGAAGATTTTTGGATAAATTGACCATATTACGATACTATGAATAATAAATAAAATAAACTTTTACAGAAAAAGAAGCTGAATTAATCAAATGCTTGTTCTTCACTTTTGGTAAGAAACAGTCATGAACATCAATTAAACAATAACACGACATTAAAATAACTTTCACTTCAAAAAAATTTTTTAAGGCAATCTCGTTCTAGAAACTAAAAACGCTACGAATTTATGTATCGATCGATTTTAATTATTTCTTTGAACATACGCTTGCTCTTGTAATGAAAATACTTTTTTGACTAAGAAGATGTTAAAGGGATCGTCGAAACCTTCATTTGTTTCAAAGGTGCTCAGATTTATCTGGTATTTGTGATTTTTTATTTATGCATTAACCTAGTATGTTTCTTTCCTTTTTCTGGAAGTAACTCTAAAATGATTAAGGGACAATTGTTTTGTTGCTTTTGTAGCTTTTGTAGCTTTCTATCACATCCACGGACTCGTGGTTTCAAGATTTCCACTCTTCTTTTCAATTCTTCACGACCTAAAGCCTCCCACTTCAAATTCAGTTCCTGACTCCTACTTCCTTGGATCTTTCATTTCTTCTTTCAGTCATTTTTTTCCTTAGTAGCATACTTCCCTGCTTTCTCCTCCAATCAGTAGTCTTTTAATTCATCCTTTTTTGAACATTTTCGCTAGGTCATCTAGGAATCATTCTCACCGTCTGGATAATGCTTGGTTTTTTTGAATAAATATTCTCTTTTCTATTTATTCTTCTTCTGAATTAGCTCATAACTTTAATTCCTCTAGAAATCCTCCTTAATATTCTACCTTTCCAAATCTCTAGTTCAAGTCCCTCTGTTTATGTTTTTCCACGATTCGCACGCGTAGGTAATTGTCGGCCTTAGTATTGCTATTATTTAATTAATTTATTTAGCTCAGAACAGTGTATTATATAAATTTGAGCAATTTAGATTGTTGTATAGTGTTGAAACCCATAAGGTGAAGAATAAAATTAATTTATAATACTGAATTTCATTTTCTAATTTTTTACTCTCATGAAATCATATTTCTCAATAAATAATAATGTTATTAAATTTAACAATTAACGTTAAAATATTAAATTATTCAACTTAATTTAGCTCAAATAGTATGTGCAAATATACATTCGTATTAATATGTATACAAGCGGGCAAGTTTGCGAAATTCACACTGCACTTTACTTGTCGCGCAAAACGACATAAGGGGCAAATGTTACCTAGCGGGAACTTGTAACCAGAATTACTGCAGTTAATATTTGCATCTGGTGAAAGGACGCGATAGCAATTGGTAGCTTCTAGTTTAGAGGTAATATATACGTATTTAGAGAACATTGTCGTAAGATTCCTAAGTAAATTCTAATAATTACGCAAGACTATTAGTAGTTAATTGAAATTATAAGTTTAGTTGTGCTTAATGCCCTTATATTAAAATTCTTCCTTTTATATTCAATAAAAATCATTAATAAAATAAATTATTTCGTAATAATAGTAATAGTAATAAGAATGGTTTTATTTGTGACACCAAAAGAAATGCCTGATTCATATTAGGGATTTGGTTGTTATAATCAGATCTCTAAATGTATTACAATAACTGAATATTGAAATTTTTAATTAAATTTTGTGAGACTATAAACAATGACACCAATGACGGTGAGTCTTAATGAAGTCAAGCAGAGAAAGCAAAATTTTACAAAAAAAGAACTCACACTGTTTCTGCTTCTGTTCAACCTATATTCGGTTTTATGTAACTATATTAAATGGAAGACCTTATTTGATACACTTAAGAAATAATTTATAAATATATAAAGTTAAATCAGAAAAATCGTGATAAATTCAAAATATTTGGATATTATGTCGACTAGGATATTTTTTACAGAATGAAAGCATTAACGACAAAACATATTTCCTCTAACGTCAATACCTGAAAGGGTATTGAAAGGGCAACTAGTTAATTTGGAAAAATTATTACATAATAAACAAATTCTAATAAATAAGTTGTCAAAATTTGGCGTCCATAAGTTGACAGCATGTCTGAGAGAAAACTGGATTTTGAAAAAATTGAGCTTCCACCAATTGCTAAGTATTTGTTTTCTAAAGAGTTAGTTCGACAAAGAAATGTTTGCTGATATGATAGAAACCTTAAATGATTAATGCTTTTCATCTACGATTATGAAAATCTGTGTTTCGGAATTTAAGAGAGGAAGATCAGATGTCAAAGGTGGGTACTGCTAATTAAGGTGACCAGAACAAGGATCCTAAGACGATGAATTGCGGAACACCTCGTTTTACCTTTAAATAGTTTGATTGTTTCCCTCAATGTCAACATATTTTAATCAATAGAGAATCATTAACACATAGCGCCTGATACTATATCATTCTAATTTCCTAAGTAAGGTATAATTAAGATCAAGTGCTTTATTTAAATAAATGAAATATCCCCTGTAAGACCTATTCTCGTCTATATTAATACGTCAATATTAGTAAACAAGATGTTGAGAAAACATGATTGTGGATATATTATATCGCACCCTGCCTTAAAATTAAACTGATTCAAATTTCATAACTTATATTTATCAAAGTAGTATCTATTTAATGTAATTAATATATTAATTACGATATAGTCATTGAACATACTTCGTAACATATTTGTAAAAAGCAAAAAGTCTTGGGTCTAAAATAGGGTACTTGTATGTAATACATCAAACTCGTCGTTTTAGAAAAATAATTACTATGACTTACATATATCATACTAATTAGAAGAGATTTATATGAAATATTGTCTATAAATATGCATATATTTAGAAGATATAATTATTATGTCCTTTCTTCTATTTACATTTAATGTCCCGACTTACGCTTATAACTATGAGTTACGGGTGAATAATTGAAACAAGAATGGAATAAATAGGTACTCGAAGGTGATTCTAAATGCCGTTCGAACTTTGCATGACCAAGTAACATAGAACTCTGACTTATAAAGTAGCTATAAAATTCATAATCTTGCATGACATAAGTTATTACGATCATGTCATCATCACCTACAAAGAGAAAATTATTATGTGGTTTGTCGACCTTTTGTGATTCGGTACGAAAAGTAAACTTTACTGGCGTGCTGTGCACTTAAATAGATAACTATTTCTGATTCCATGGAATAGAAATTCAATATTCGGAAGTTTTATTAAATGTATTAATTTACATAAATAAAATTCAGGATAAAACAATTAATTTGTAGACAGTGCAAGTTCCTATAAGACAAACACGTGTATAGATATATGTTCTATACAAAAAAATCACATTCAATATTTAATATATAATAAGAAAAGTATTTACATATTTTCTATACAAGATTTTTTAAAAACTTAAAATACAATAAAAAACTAACAAAAAGCCTTGAAATCTTTGATACTTCGGGCAGAGGATAACGTAGAGGAAGAGTATATTAAAAGAGAACTAACTACGTGTGGAAAGGGTCAGGAAAAAAGCATTGGAATTTTGTGACATATAAGTTAATGGTGGTGTAAGTAAAATATTCATTCCTGGCCTAGCAACACGAAAGATATCTTCATATCACGTTGGATATATTGGTGTCAAAAAGTCTACAATCGACAGGATATAGTTAAGTCTACTTGGTTGTTAATAAATTTTCTTATAGACTCCGTACTAGCTATACGAGGTGTGGCTATTAAATAACGAGACTGACGCTGGTATAGAAGAAGTGCGCATGCGCCAAACGCCAACGACTGACAGCTATCTATCGTGAAGCCTTCTCTTTCGAATGCATTGCCTCTTCCCTCTGTAAACAAATGAGTATAGCCGTAGCCTTCGTTCGCATTAGAGTTGTTTTTTTGTTTCGCCGGAAAAATGTTAAGTGTAGAGCAGCGAATTGTTGTGAAATTTCATATGAAACTTGGAAAAACCTCTACTGAAACTTATAATTTATTGAAAGAATTGTATGGCAATAAATGTTTATCGCGTGCACGTGTTTTTGAGTGGTTTGCGCGTTTTCAAGATGGTCGAGAAGACGTTGAAGATGATTCACGCCCGGGTCGCCCTTCCACACGGATGACAATATCGAAAAAATCGGTAATCTGGTTCGATCTGACCGTCGGTTAAATATTCGTGTGATTTTTGAAACTGTAGGAATTGATATAGAATCCGTACGGCAAATTTTACGTAACAATTTTAACATGCAAAAAGTGTGTGCCAAAATGGTGTCTAAAATTCTCACGTTTGAACTCGCAAAAATGTTTGTACTGACACTTTGAATGCTATTGAAAATGGAATGAAACTTATTGGAAAGGATAATAACATGTGACGAATCGTGGTTTTTTACTTATGATCATGAAACGAAGCGCCAATTCATGCACTAGAAGAGCCCATCTACACCGAGGGCTAAAAAAGCTCGAATGGGCAAATCCAAATTCAAAGCAATGATGATTGTTTTTTCGATATTCATGGGATTGTATACCTTCATTGGGCTCCTGAAGGTCAAACTATTAATTAACATTACTACCTTCACGTTCTTGCTCAACTCCGTGAAAGAATAAGGAAAAAAGGACCCGAATTGTGGAAGGACAAGTCATGGGTTCTCCACCAAGACAATGCATCGGCTCATTCCGCATTGTCAGTCAAGAGATTTCTAGCCAAGTACAGCATTCTAGTGTTAGACCATTAGGCTTATTCGCTGGATCTTGCACCGTGCGACTTTCTAGCCAAGTACAGCATTCTAGTGTTAGACCATCCGGCATATTCGCCGGATCTTACGCCGTGCGACTTCCATCTGTTTCCTAAGGTGAAATCTGAATTAAAGGGAACAAAATTTGAGTCCGTTAAAGCTGTGAAAGCGAAAGCGGCACGCGTCTTGAAGGAGCTGACAGAGGAAGATTTCCAGCACTGTTTCAAACAATGGAAGATTCACATGGAGCGTTGTAGGGATGGAGGAGGGGTGTATATTGAAGGTGATAATAAGTAAATATGTATGAAATCAAAATAAAATGTTTTACAGCGTCAGTCTCGTTATTTAATAGCCACACCTCGTACGTCTCTTCTTGACGTTAAACTAGCAAAGTTATGTTTTCATAAAAGTGAATCGTAATCAGTTCTACGAGGAAGATAAGTACAGTGTATTCTTACCTGGAATGTCAACTTCTTGAGCTATTTGTCTAGTACTGTAAATACTGAAGCAAAATTCAAAATTCTTTCTTCAACTTGGATCGTACGACGATATCTTGTTCTACCAGCATCACATCGGCTGGGAATAAATGTGTTTGTTTTACCACGTCTCGTGCTGCTGGTGTGGATACCGTATTGCATATTCGCCTTTTGCCAAGTGCGCATTTCCATTGAAAAACTGAAATACCATTGCATATCATCGTATTAGTTGAAAGTGTACATTAAAAATTGCTTGAGATATCACAAAAATGAGGTATCTCAAGTGCTCGAGGTATCACAATAATGAGGTAAGTAATGGAAGTGAAAATAATGAAAGTTGAACTGACACATGCCAAAGTTTGACAAATAATTATTTTTAAATTACAGAAATTATTCCGAGCAAAGATTACTCTATGCACATTAACGTAAAAAAAAACAGTTGAAGAAATATTTAATAAGGCGAAATTTTTGCATAAAACGATTAATTATATCAACGTAGAGTTGCATAATTTTATTTGTTAGTAAAAAGCATGGTTTTCTACAGAAAATTTAAACTAATTCGAAATATTTTTTGTCGCTATTTTCAACATTGGCGGTCTCATATGTTCTAATGACTGACAATAGAATATTTCTGTATTGGATTATCAACTCAGAATTAATTATAGAATCCTCCTATCTGACGATTATCCGTGAATTTCTGACTGTCGTGTATATTGACAGGACTTTCTTTTATGATATGCAAGAACTATTTAATAAAGCCATAAAAATTATTATAATTTAAAAGAGCTGAATATAAGGGAAGTATAACATTTAGATTCTGAAAGAATATCTTAATTTAGAATTTTGATTTATTAAAATTATTAGTCTATTATAAAAGACAAATAGATCCATGAAACTTAATATCTGTATAGATATGTCAGCAAAATAAATGTATATAATTGTAAAAGGAATTTTTTATATAGTTTTACTTGCAAAATAAAGAAAGAGGATTAGGATGCTTAATATCAGTTGAGCAACGTTTTAATGGGATATATGTGACAAATAGGTTACAGACAAACTGTAAGACTTTCTCTTATTAGAGCTAGATATAATTCAAAAGTACTTTAATATTATTGAATCGGATGCATATAACATAGTTATGATAAAATAAAGACAGTATATGAAAGATTTCTTTTAGAATAAGCAATAGTTAGGAGTTAAAATTGTAATCGAAGCGAAATATTTCTAGATTGGAGAAATTTAAAAACAACATTTATGATACGAAATAAAGTATGAAGAATAAGTTTTAATTACAAAATTTAAGAAATAGGTTATAATTTTTGATAAATTTGAATAGCATCATAAATTTTAACAGGTACAAATTTGAATTTTAAAAGGCATTAAAATCAAATTTTATAATGTAAAATTTAGTTCATATCTATTAGGTGCACAACTAAGTTCTCGCTGGTTTTTTGATGAAAATGCAACTTTATTGTAAAAAAATGTATACAAATAAATCATTCAAAATATTGCCCATCGCTAGCGACAACTTTCTCCCATCTTCCTGGCAGAGCTCGAATACCGTCACGGTAGAAGTGTTCGTCTTTTGAGGCTATCCACGAATCAAGTCATTTTGAGATGTCTTCATATGAGCGGAACTGCTGATCAGCCAGACCATGTGCCATCGAACGGAACAAGTAATAATCGGATGGCGCAATATCTTGGAAATATGGCGGGTGGGGTAGGACCTCCCATTTGAGCGTTTCTAAGAAGGTTTTAACGGGTTCGGCAACGTAAGGCCGAGTGTTGTCATGCTGTAGAATCACTTTTTCGTGCCTCTGCTCGTATTGTGGCCGCTTTTCACGCAGTGCTCGGCTCAATCGCATCAATCGAGTTCGATACCGTTTCCCAGTGATGGGTTTCTTTCGGTTTCAACAGCTCATAATAAATAACACTGCCCTGGTCCCACCAATTACACAGCAAAACCTTCGCGGCGTGAATATTCGGACGAACCGACGACGTAGAAGCATGACCGAGTAGTCCAAATGATTTTGTTCTCTTTGGGTTGCTGTAATGAATCCATTTTTCATCACCCGTAACGATGCGATGAAGAAAACCCTTCCTTTTTTGCCGTTGGAGCAGTTGTTCACAGGCGAAAGAACAACGCTCAACGTCTCTTGGCTTCAAATCATAAGGAACCCAAGTTCCTTGTTTTTGAATCATTCCCAACGCATGCAATAGCTGGGAAATGGCTTGGCGGGTAACTCCTAATGCTAAAGCAAGCTCTTTTTGCGTTTGGCACGGCTCCTCATCGAGCAATGCCTCCGATTCAGCGTCTCCTAAGGTTTTTGGTCTTCCTTCACGAGAACGGTCGTCAACATCGAAATCACCGTCTTTGAAGCGACGGAACTAATCACGGCACGTTGTTTCTCTTAGAGCAACATCTCCGTAAACTTTTTGGAGTTCTCGATGCGCTTTAGCCGCCGTTTTCTTCGAACGAAAGAAGAAAAGCGACACTTCCCGCAAATGACGATTATTTGGCACAAAATCAGACATTTTCACACAACCAAAAGTATATGACGCAAAAACAAAATCACTAATGTGTCAAAGTTGTTTGTTTACCATATGTCTAAGCTTGGTTAATGACGTTTTTGTTATGTCACAATCGACCAGTACTTACTACTGGAGCCATTTCTTGAAAAACAGCGAGAACTTAGTTGCGCACCTAATACTATTTTAAATGTGCAGAATCCAAATATGAAAATTATTTTCCAAATTACTATTAAATTTTATCCAAAAGTCGTTGTAGTCTTTAAATTATCTGCATTAATTTATTTCTTTTATACGATAATTTCATTGGTTACTGAAATTCTGCCTATAAATAGAACCACTTAAAACAAAAAGAGGAAAGTCTTACATCTGCCCAGGAAGAAAGCACACGCAAAATTTAGTCATAATTATCAACATACATATATGAAAAGATTGTGTTGAAAAGCTTCCAAATACTTACATGTCAGAATATGTATATATATATATGTATATATATATATATATATATATATATATATATATATATATATATGTTATCATATAAATAATCTAAGTAAGAAATTTATAATTATATCATATATTAAGTGATAAGAAAATTATTAAAACTATTAATAGTAATATCGAAATTATAAACAATAAAAGTGGCATTGAAAGGAACTAGTAAAATATAATGCATAGATATGAAACTTCACTAAAATTATAATAATACGATATCTAGAAGTGCCAGTGATTAATAAACTGATAATATATGCGCAACGTTCGAAGAAAATGGGCACGATCTATTAACAAGTAGGTACAGAAGGAGAAGTAAATAGAATTGTATTGAGTTTACTAAAGCACACATAAAGGAAAGAAGGCGATAAAAAGGAAAGAAGCCGGGTGTATACGGACATGAGCGATATTTAATATCTTTAAATAATAATGTATTCGTAGTTAGAAGGTATGCTTTTGAGAATTAAAAATAATATTATATATAACTTTGAAGTGATAAAACTAAGATATATAAATCAAAACAACTGCTTAGTTTAAAATAATATTAATTTTTTATTGATGTAAAAAAATTTCTTTATGAATTTAAATTAAAGATGTTGATTTGAGAAGAGTTGAAAAGTTAATAAACGTATAATTTTTTACAAGATATTTGGGTATTCTTATATTTGTTTATCAATAAAATACTTTATACTAATTCTAGTAACAAAAGCTGAATGTTTAAGAATAATAGTGTCCTTTTTTATATATATTTTTATATAAAAACAGATAATTTTATTAAGGGCAGTTAGTTCATTCTTTTAAATATAACACTCTAATTCAATCACAAGAGCTAGCCCGAAAGACCATCTCCTGAGACAAGAGAGAAACAAAAGAGTATGTGAAAAATATATCTGTTCGAGTTAATATATATATATATATATATATATATATATATATATATATATACATATGTATGTATATACCAGGTATACCGGAAAGTAATTACCGGTTTTTCTAACAAATGTTGCTAAACTTAAATATGCAATGTTATGCTTCGACTCATATGTCATTTTATTCTACTGACATCTAGCTTCAAAGCCAGATATGTTATATTTTGCGAAAGTGCACTTGCGACATGAGTCACTTCCCTTTTTTGATTAAATAAGAGAAGTGACTCCTCTCTTATTTAATCAAAAGAAAAAAGCTGCTGAAAGTAATCGTTTGCGGGTAGAAACTTATGGTGAGTATGCTCCAATCATAAAAACACGTGAGGCGTGGTTTCGACAATTCAAAAGTGGCGATTTCGATGTGCAAGATAAAGAACGTTCTGGTAGATCGAAAAAGTTTGGAGATGCGAAACGACAAGAGTTATTGGATGAAGACCAAACCCAAACTCAGAAACATTAGGCAGAAGCGTTAAATGTGACCTAAGAAACGATTAGCAACCGATTACCAGCAATGGGAAAAATCCAAAGATGGACAAATGGGTGTCACGATAATTGAATCACGAGCAAATGGAAATTCGAAAAATCGTCTGTGAAATGCTGCTTCAAAGATATGATCAAAAGTCATGTTTGCATCGAATAGTGACGGGTGATGAAAAATGGATTTATGGTTATCGCCTGGCGAAGCCGGCCAAATCGTTTTGGTCGCAAGACAATGCTCTGTGTTTGGCGGGACCGGAATGGCGTGGTGTATTACGAATTGTTGAAGCTTGATGAAACAGTTAATGCTGTTCGCTACAGACAACATATTATCAATTTGAACCATGCATTGACAGAAAATAACGAAATGGTAAAGTAATTTCACAGAATAATAACGCGCCGTCTCATACAGCAAAACCAGTCAAGGAAACGTTGAAAGGACAGGGGTGGTACATAATATCGCACCTGCCGTATTCTTGCCCCGTCCGGCTATTCTTTTCGCATCAATGGGACATGCCCTTGCAGAGAAGCACTTCAACAATTTCGAAGAAGTTAGAAAATAGCTCGATGAATGGTTTTGCTCAAAGTACAAACAGTTTTTTTGGAATGACATCCATAAATTGCCTGAAAGATGAGCAACATGTGAAGAAGTAGCCAATACTTTGAATAAATAAGTTTTTCCATTTTCTTGAAAATTATGTAGTTTTTTTTCGAAAAAATTGGTAACGACTTTTCGATACACCTGGTATGTGTGGGTATGTGTGTGTAGTTAATTTTAATGTTAATCCCTTTTGGTATTATAATTTTGTGAAAAATATATATTTCGTTTCATTACTTTTATTATAATCTCCTCTGTATTTTTTTCTCATAAATGCGCTTTATTAATGAAACTCGATTTATGTTTCGATCCAATGAATCAATTGTTAGAAACTGGTAATAGTTTCAAATTAAGAAGACATATTACCGTTTGCAATATCAGTTAATATGTATTTGTTTTTGATTTACGTAAGATAATTGTGACAAGTAACAGAACTTAATTAGAATTTGTTGAGTTCTGTAGTAACAAAAGTTTCTATTTCAATTGAAACGGCAAGGTAATGCATGTTTTCTTTTCCTTTACAACTTTATATTATTTGCAAGCTGGTTGTTACAAAAGCAAATTGAGACTTGTTATTTTAATAAAGTTTGCTTGTCTTGTCAAAACGAAGTGAGGAAATATATTCTATTTGCATAACGTAGCCTTTGGCGAAAGCAATTTGTATAATTGCTTTCAAAAGGCGTAAGACTCTTTATTCGTTCGACGATATTTAAGATAAAATTTACATTATGTAAAATGTAACGGAATCGTCCCGCTAAACTTTGTTTAATTTCGTTTCAACTAACTTTGTTGATGTTGTTAACTACGGCATATTTTATAATAAAGACGCGATGCTATCAATTTTAAATGTATATCCTTTTCGAAGCTAAAGGCAAAGATCAAATTTTATTATGGAAATTTTAAATGTAGGTGTAATAATTGCAAAATTTCATAATTATATAGGTATAATGAACGTTGTAGAGAAATTAATTTAGTATTTATTAATTGAATTCAGTTTAATTGTCAATTTCTCCGATATTTCTGGTAATCATTCTATAACAATAGAGAAAATTTAAATAAATCGTTATATATTTTGGTGTAGGTGTCTTCTACGCACGCTTGGCAAAAGACTTGTCGTTAACTTCATAAAACAATTATTTTAAAGATTATTTATTTATTAGATATTTGGTATATATAAATATATGTATTCTGTCTATATAAATAGTGTTTCCTTCATATAGTGCCTTTATTTTGTAATTTTTACAAATTAAATAATTTTAAAAAAGTCAGTTCAGGTGTAGGCTCTAAAATTAGTGTTAGTTACATTTTCTATTGTAATTTTCTACTTCAAGTTAGTCCAACTAGCATATTATATACATAAACATAAGAAAACTCGAAGGTAATTTTGATAGAACCTGTGGTTGATTAATTTAATCACTTAAGGTTGACGTATGATCCCTTTCAAAATTAATTTTCGTATTTTGTATATGTATTTCGACAACTAAGTTGTCAATGTGAGGAGATAATTAAATAGTGTCGCACCTGGAAAACTACGACAGAAGGCCGCACGAAACAAATTCCGTACATGATCTGTACAGTCGAAAGCCAAAACGCACACTGTACTCATATAACCTTAAGTGAATAAGAAAACTTGTATTTTACAGCTGAAAGATCACATTTAAGCTAATCTACAATGGTTTTGTTGAATGTTTATGAATCAAACGATATTTTGATTGTTCACTATCGAAGGAATGGTTACCTACGATGGCCGAGGTAACTTGAATACATCTCCAAAAAAAACTTGTATTTAATATGAACATCATGTTAATCAATTGGTAAATTGGCAAATTGATAATCAATTTTTAATACATAAAAACAAATTAGATATTAACTATGATTTTACACCGTGACTTGGTGACGCAGGTGCCTATTAGATCTGCTGTATCATATATTAATTGCCTCTTTAGAAAATTATAAATAAAATTAAATAAAATATTCAAGATACAATGATTTTCATTTTAAACTACAGTATCAAAAACTTTATAGGTTAGCCAATATTTTTCAGTCAGACAGGAAATAATAATAGCATGTGTCAACCAAAATTATTTATAATTTAACAATAGATATTATGAATGAAGTTTTTATGTCCAATCTAGGAGAAAAAATCACAACTAACAGAAAAACGTATATTTTTACGTAAAGTAAAATTTACAGTAGGAACAAAAGAAAACTTTAACAGTTAAGCTTTCTAAATCTCACACCAGTATATAGAAGTATAATAGTATTCAATCTAACATCTACAGAAAATAAGTTAATACTAATTACACGATTTCATAGGTCTCGTTTTAAACAAAAAAATCATAAATTAGCAGTGTATAAATTCATGGCACACAGAGCTTTTTAAATACGTCTACTAGATGAATAATTAAAAAGGGAATTAGCAACGAAAAAAACTATAGCTTCAAATAATGGTTTCTCTAATTATGAAATAGAAACGATCGTAAATTAAAAGCAACATTTCTTAGTATATTGCAGTATTTACCTAAAAACAAAGGAATCGGTACACAAAAATATATGTTTTATATACTTTGGTAAATTTTCAGAAAAAGTGTACAATTTTTTCCGAAAATGTTAAAATCTTTTAACGCTCAGGGAAAATTATTCCACTGACCTTTTTTCAATTGTTTATTTAACGCAAAAGAACGAGCAGAAAATATAAAAAATTGGGCATTTACAAATTAGATTGTTTAGACTGTAATAGCAATATAGCATTATAAGATCATTTAATTATAAAAAACGGATAGTACATTGGCAAATCATATTAGGCCAAAGACAGCGTCAACATTTTCCAGTTTTATAATAAAGGTAGAAAATTAAAGCTTTTAGAGTTTTTAGAAATCTATTTGTACAAACATTTCACTAAGACAAAGTTATTGAATTGATCCAATATTTTCACCGCTACTTAATCTAATGAAGAGAAAGGCCTTCCTGATACAGTTCCCTAGAAATAATATTGTATAAGTGGGTTGTCTTTTAAGTTTTGCATATAAAACTGGAATAAAAGTGCAGATATCTTTTATAGACTTCATTGTTTTCCGAAGTATTCCCCACGAAGATTAATGCACTTTTGCATGCGCTCGAACCAACTCTGGAAGCAGTAGTTCCGCTCGTTTGTTGGTACAGTCAAAATTGGGTTTTTGAAGGGATCGACTGCTCTTTCTGACGACTGGAAGCTTTGACCACGAAGTTCGTTTTCGATTTTCGGAACGGTAAAGAAATCGTTGGAACTTAGGTATGGACTGTACGGAGGATGGTCCAGCATTTCAATGTTTTGTTGTGTTAAAAATTCAATGGTTTTCCTTGCTGTGTGCGAACTTGCATTGTCTAGGTGGAGTTCGGGATTGATTTTTCGAAGCTTCGCGATGACTTACGTCAAACAAATGGTTATATACTAATCGTCAGTAACAGTTCTTTAATTTTCTAGAGAAACTGTTGATACATGACCTGCTTTCGAGACAAATGTCGTGACCATCTTTTTGGAGACACTTCGACAACGGATGACTTTAGGCGGCTTTTCTTCACATTGGAACACCCAAACAGATGACTGGCATTTATTTTCTGGCTCGTATGAGTAAATCCAAGATTCATAACCACTGACAATGTGGTACGCGTTTTTAGAGTTTCCGGCGTTGAAGTGATTTAGTGTTTTTTGACACCAATTCACCCTAGCTGCATCCTGTTCTTTGGTCAACAGTTGCGGTATTCAATGGGAAACTAATTTTTTTACACTCGATTCTTTATGCAAAATTTTTTGAATTGAGGGCTTTGAAATCATTCGTTGATGATCTCGTGCACAGCATCGACGTTTTCTTGAGTGATTACCGTTTTTGGTGAATCTGCTCTTGGATGGTCTAATCCGTCCACGTTTGAATTCTTCATACCAACGAGAAATTGTTGAGTATTATGTGGTGCTTCATTGCCGAAAACAGAAACCAACACGGCAAGGCATTCTTGTTGAAACAATTGTCTTTGAAAATAATAAAAAATTATTCCGCGAAAATGTTCTCGGTTTAATTCTGGTTTTCAACTAACTTGTCAACTTTGACAATTCGTTGTAGCTACAACACTACTCGCATTGCATTGAAACGTTAGCTTTAGGTTAACTAAAGATGGAGATTAATTTTCAGTACTGACATTGTATTAAGGGCGCCCTCTATGTCCAACTATGCAAAATTTAAAAGACATCTCACGTATTTACATTCAGGCATAATTAGCTTTTAAGTACATATGGTAGTTTATTGTAGTTATAAGAAGCAGTTCTCTAATTTCGAAGTTTGTATGGGCGAAACATATTTTTTTCCTTTTTTCTAAGTAATTATGATACAAGATATAACACTATAATTACTTGATCCTGGATGTTAAACAATATTAATTATATATCGTTTAGGACTCGATACCACTTGGCCTCTAATGTATTTTCATTGCTATTATTTAATTATATTAAAATTGGGAAGTAGCTATGGATGATTAAGCCTGTTAACTATATAATATATAAAAAGGCGAATATTGCGCTGCACATCACGGAAAGCTCCGCAATTGTTATAAATTCTCAGATATGACTTTCTTGCTGATTTGAAGGAACATGATGGACGCGGATGTGTAAACTTCTATATAGATTGTTGTATGTAATAATGTCGCAGTTACGTAGTTCGAGAAAACATGTAGCGACTAAATTTAGTAAAGATTTTTCTGATTTATTTTACGATGGCTCGAAAAACAAATATGTACTTTGCAAAATATTTTTAATGTGCTGGACGAAAAGCAACTGCAAATGATACGTAAATAGTGCGTACGATCGAATGAGCAATTTCTATTCGATTAATATGTAACACATATTTTGGGTAATCTACTACTATATTACAACTATGCGTTCTCTAGGCCGATTTCTTAAAGAAGAGTGTGGTAATTTCTTACATGTTACGTGTAAAATCCATGTTTTACATCTTGTAGCAGAAACTAATCATAGATGTCATCCAGACGTAGATGTATTAATTGCAAGTACAAAGGTAACGTTTCAGTTCTAACACGTAAGGGAACATGGTTACGGACAGCGTTTTACTATCATAAATATTTCAGGGATACAAATAAGGTGATTTTAAAATTTGATCCGAAAGAAACTCCAGGGAAGGGCAAGGAAAGCCAGAAAAAAATTCAGGGTAGGTTAAAACAGATTTACAAACTCTTCACACCAATTACTTAGGACTAGTGGAGGGAATACAAGAAGTAGAAAATCCTTCATTGTCGTTAGTTAAATAAGTACAAATAGTGAACGCTGTTCACACATAGCTATGCGCTGAAAAGAAATGCAAAAGTTATGGTGTTCTTAGAAAAGTTTGGCAGCGTTTAGTCAAAATTCGGATTTTGTCATATTAATAAAAATTTTTGAAGGTGTTTCTGCAGATCCGTTAATTAATTTTAGTGATTATTTCAATTATGCAAATGCTATACCATTAGATGTAGTTTGGTTGTTTTCTGCACATAAGAACATATTTTCTTTACGGTACACTGAGTTTATTCAAAGGTTATGTTTTTACACAATATATGTGCGCTTGATGCTTTGTAATAGTTCTAAAATAGCACCAAAGTCAATTTAGTTGGGGGTAAATTTTATGTCTCCAGTATTTGCTTAAAGAATCAATTTACTTAAGATAATGGTGCATTTTGAGTCTGTCAAATATGGCACTTCCTTTACGGCAAAGAAATCTCAAATTTGCTTAAAAATGTATAATGAAAACATAATGTACGAATAGATAGATTAAGTACACGTTGTTGAGTTAGAATTGCGGCTTAAAATGTAAAACAAACACGCGCCCGCATGCAAACGATAATACACTAATTCTCATTGCAAAGCTCGAAAAATTCAAATGAAAGGGAGTATATACATTATACCTCAACCGACCTTTAGTAATTAAAACCCCGACAGTTCAACAGAAAATACACATTGGATGCAGTCGAGTGTTAATTAAACAAAAGCTTGGTAATTTAAAATCATACATATGCAAAGGTAAAAACTCGAACAATAATAAAACATAGGCGGATTGTCAATGAGTGGCGACTCTGTCGTGATGAACGTTTGTCTGAACGAACGAAGAGAACAACACAACAGATTGTGCTTCCCCGGATATGTGAAATATGTATGCACACACGTATATGTGCATGTTTATTGTATATAGGCACCGGTAATGTACCTATGGTGTGTATACAAGGTACGTAATTACCTATGTATGTATCAATCTCTACACATTGTGTATATACAATGTACGTATATACGTATAATCTGGGTAGCGAATCAGTTCAATACCAAATCCAAATACTTTCTGTTTACATTAATGTTGCTATAATTCTAGTATCGTCAGCATAGGTTATTGTTTTTTTGTAATTAATAATAAAGCAGTACGTTTTACAATATTTGTGCTCTTGGCGTTAATAAAATAGACCTAATAAAAATGCATTTGTTTAACACGGGTTGTTATATACAGTTTGTTTAAATTGAAAATTAATTTTCTATGAAAGGAAAATGCTCATCGGTAATAAAAATCGTCAGAATCTACAGGGTGTTAAAAAGAAGTATCACAAACTTTGGGGTGGCAGTACTATAGTCCAAAATATGTAGAAAATAATATGGGCCCGAAAATTTCGGAGATTCAGAGGATTATTCCTTTTTGTAAGACTTGTCGTTCCGTTTTTCTCTGTTAATACACACTGAAATACCATCATTAACATCTATAATAAAATCATCTATAGTAATAAATTTGGGTATATAAAATAACAGTGATTACTTACACGGAGCTACAGAGAGAGTTTAGAACATATAATTAACGAGGAAAAAGAATTTACAATAAAATTTCTATAAATTATACCAAAAATAGTACGAAACAATTAAGAAAAATCGCTTGATATGTCTACGTAAATGGAACTAATTCGATAGTAAAAAATAACAAATATGGGACAGCAAATAAAAGAAACAAAAATTCTTCGAAGCGTGGCATTCGATTCAAACGTCACATTCGATAATTTTAATTTATTATATACTACATATTCAGCAACAAATGTATAAAATCATTGAAACATAGTCTAAAGATGTACTGAGGATAATAACAAAAATGTTAAAATAAAATGTACTAAACACCTACTATGTAAGTTTAGTGTTTTGAAACTTTATGTTAAACATATTGCAAGATCTTTCACCACTTCTAATGCTGCATGAACTTACTCCCACTGCTCACCAACTCTCCTGGCGTGTACTGTACATAATATTAAAAATTCAGATACTTAGCTTAGATATTTTACAAATTACTGGTCTACGTTTTGGGAAGCTTGATACCTCTAATTCTAAGTCTTTGTTTTTTAATTTATTAATTTCTACCTCTTCCAGATTGTCCAATAAGATCCTTCTATTCTTTATATTTCAAATTTTGAAGTTAAGATCGAAATCATGTTTAAACTCTAACAAATGTTTTGCGTAATATGAATCGATTTTGTTGTTACTAAAGGATCTAATGTGTTCTTTGATTCTAGTGTTGAAATAACGGCCCGTTTGGCCTACATAGAATGTTTGGCAACTCCCACAGTTCAACTCATAAATCCAGAATTTCCCACCTTTTTCTGTTTCTCCTTTATTATTTTCCTATGGTCTTGTTATTTATTATTTCTTTTAAAGGAAATGTTTATGTTAAATTTTTTCATAGATCGGTATATTTTCTATTGTGTGTATTATTTAGGTCGTTTTCGTCGTTCCTTCTTGAAGTATGTCAATTATTATAGGGTCAAATCGTTCAACCGCCATTTGTTTAAACAAATTTAATTCTGTTTGGAAAGAGTTGTTGCTAAGAAGCGACATAATGAACAGTTCAAGGAAGAAATATACCCGAAAATTTAGTTACTTTTATTATTTTTTTTACTTACTAACTTTGATTTACTAAAAGAAATGGTAAAAAAAATTGCGATATCCTAGTTAAGTGTATTTTCACTCCCCCGCTTGTGTATTACATTGGGGTCTTCACGTATTATTTATTCTTTTTATGTCAAACTACTCATAGAAACCTTCAACTTTTATTAAATACGAAATTAAGGCAATAGAAAGAAAAATATGGCTTCGAGTACTTAGCAAATAATTATTTATATCAGTACAATGAAACTGCAAAATTGCAGTTATGTTCTGATAATATATGAATATTCCATGCAATGAAAATGAAAATAATATCTTCGAAACCAAAAGTAAAATTCTATTTACTAAATTTGAAATTATAATCTATTAATTTAAAATTCTAAGCGACTTCAGAGACGGCCAGCTGTTGTCTAGATTACTCTCCAATTTGAGGAAGTGCACGAAATTGATGTTACATAAAATTTTCCTGTCCGGGTTATAGTGTTAAACCTAAAATAAATTATTGTTAATATATATTAGGTATTATCTACTAATTTTAAATTCCAGCATACTTAATTTTTGAGATGTAGCAGTATTTTTATTCATTGAAATAGAGTATAGGGCTATCTCTTATATTTTCAAAATTATAGCAATTACAAGTCGCTCCTATTTGATGTCCTAAATTTATTACAATATTTAATAAACATTTTTCATATGCTAAGAATTTATTTTAGTGCAACTTTAATTTTACAATTCATACGAATGTGTGTAAAGCTCCATAACTAACTACATGCATACGTGTACATAAGGCTTTAGAAAATCTATGAATACTGTTATCAAATAGAATTATGAAAAACTTATGTCCGTTAATTTTTAAAGACACGCAATGTGACGTGTCGATTATCTCGACGCAGGGTACACTACAACGAAATATCTTTATTGGCAAGGTATGTTCCCTTATTTACACAAATCTAGATTTATTAGTATCACCCTTTCGCTTTTAAAATGTGAAAATTAAATTATATTAATGGATAAAAATGATAATCGCTTCTGGTATATGTAATCATACATATAATCATATTGAATACGAATTTAGCCCTGGCACATGCAATACTAACTGTAGCTTTAAATACCTTTGATTTACATTTGAGATAAACTTAAGTGCACCTTAGATATTTTATACTTTACTCGTAACTTTGCTGGTTAATTACTTAACACGTACTTGTATAAAAAAGATTAATATAAATATTTTTGTATTCTTGTTGTAAATATTTTGTCACTATAGGTGGACATAAGTATTAATTATTAGGTCAGTAAAACTTCATTCATAAATTTTATTAACAATAATGTATTGTTTACATGACCTTCGTATTAAACATTAGTTAACTCGTTACTCTAACCAACTAGAGTTCAGATAATCAGTAGTGAACGTTGACAGTATCTTAAGTATACTTCTAAACGTTATGAGAATATTATAATCTCATACTTTATAGAAGAACTTGAAAACGAATTAAAACATGGTAGATGAGTTGGACTTCTAAAGATAACAACACTTCAATAGTCACCATCATCGCAACATTAGCATTGTCTTTAGTCAGTTCTGCCTGCAAAAATTCTCTCGTTTAATTATTTTCTCATCTATTTTCTTTCTGTTTAAATACCCATTTCTAATCTGTTATTTCCTCACTTTTAAGGTCACTTACAATCTTCCATGCATGATTTTTCTCTGTGGTTTCAATTCTTCCTGGTTTACTTTTTTCCATCTATTTTCTATTGTATTTAGGAATATATGTTATTGATCAGTTTTCAGCAGATAGAGATATCATTATATTCATTTCATAATCTTCTAGATATTTTGGTCAGTCTCTTTTTCTTTTCACCTCTTTTTCTTGTTTACTGTACCGTCTCTATTTGATTTTTCATCACTTTCTTCTTCTTCCTTATTTTCTATATTTTCATCATCCATCTGTTCTTCTGTTATTGTTATATTCTATTGTTTCTGTTTCAACTCACTTTCATAAAAAATAACAGTGCATCAAATAATTATTTCGTTCCTATTTGTATCCCATAAACGATATCCATTGTCTGCGTAACCCATCAATTTACCATATCTTTTTTCTTTTGAAACGTATCAATAAACTCTAGAGCCAAAAGTTCTGATTTTGTCCAAGTTTGGTAGGTAATTTTGATGGAGCCTATGGTATTATCATTAGCAGATGATTAAACACTGTCGCACCTGAAAAACTACGGTAGAATACCCGTACGAAACAAATTCCGCACACGATCTGTACCGTTGAAAGCCAAAATGCACACTCGACAATTAGTTCTCGAAATACGTATACAGACTGGAAAAATTAATGTGGAAAGGGGTTATATTGGGTCTGGGAAAAAGTTCGTGGCGTTTTTCCCGATAGATGGCATTGGTTGCCGATAACTAAAGAACAACAAGTCACAGCGACACCACCGACGGCTCGTTTTTTAGATGACCTTCCGAACGTTAGTTTGAGCGTAGAAACATTGTAATCGGTGCAGTGGTTGGAAAGTTATTCGCACTTGAAAATGGAGAAGAATAATGAGAAATTTCGCTATATTCTGCAATATTATTATGATAAGGGGAAGAACGCTGCGCAGGCTTGTGATAAAATTTGTGCTGTGTACGGTGAAGGTACTTTATCGAAATCTGTTGCGCGGAAATGGTTCGCTCGCTTTCGTTCTGGAAATTTCAATGTGAAAGATGAGTCACGCTCCGGTCGTCCAATCACTGAAAAATCTGATGAAATTCTTGAAAAAGTCCAACAAGATAAGCATATCAGCAGTGTCGATATTGGCATGGAGCTAGGCATTGACCACAAAACTGTTTTGAACCATTTACACAAAGCTGGTTACAAAAAAAAGCTTGACGTATGGGTTCCTCGTGAGTTGAGCGTGAAAAACATGATGGACCGAATTAACATCTACGATGCGCTGCTGAAACGGAATGAAATCGAGCCGTTTCTGAAACGTTTAATAACCGGAGATGAAAAATGGATTACGTACGATAATCGGAAGCGTAAAAGATCGTGGATAAAGGATTGAGCCGTCACAAGCGTTCGCTAAGCCAACATTGACGCCAAAAAAAGTGATGCTGTGTGTATGGTGGGACTGGAGGGGAATCGTCCACTACGAGCTACTTCCAACTGGTCAGACGATTGATTCTCAACTCTACTGTGCACAACTAGAGAGATTACGCCAGGCGATTGAAAGAAAACGGCCCGAATTGATTAATAGGAAAGGTGTTGTCTTCCATCATGACAACGCCCGACCACACACTTCTTTGATGACCCGTCAAAAATTGAGAGAGTTTGGTTGGGAAGTTTTGATGCACCCACCTTACAGTCCGGATATAGCACCCTCTGACTGTCATCTGTTTCGATCTCTGCAGAACTCTCTCAATGGAATTAAGTTGGTTTCAAAAGAAGCCTGTGAAAACTACTTGATTCAGTTTTTCGACCAGAAACCACAGAAGTTTTTCACCGATGGGATCATGGATCTACCAAAAAAATGGCGAAACATTGTCGATAATAATGGAGCATATTCGGTTTAAATGAATTTCCACGCGCCATGCGGGGACCAGTTGAATTTTACTGAAAAAACGCCACGAACTTTTTCCCAGACCCAATATATCAACCTTCAGTGATTAAGTTGTCCAAGTTTGGTTATTATATATTTGATGGTGTCTTGTTAGAAAGAGCTGACGTCCTAATTCTGTTAATCAAATAAGCAGTTCTTCTTAGGGCTTCGCCCCAAAAATGTTTTTCAAATTTTATTAAAAAATCAAACATCTTGCTTTTTTCAAGATCTATTTGCATCGCTTCACAACTACATTCTGTTCAGGAATGTAGGGTGCCGTATAATTATTTCCTTTTGTTTGAAGAATTTTTGAAATCTATTTGAGGTGTGCTCCTCTCTATTATTGCAACGCAATTTTTCAATTTTGTTTTCAAATTTTTCCACCACCATTGCTACATATACACTAAATTTATCAAATAATTCGAAAAGCGCCGTATGAATGTTACAAGGTAGTTCTTACCATCATATGTAGCAGGAGTTATAGGTCTACATATATCTGATTTCTAAAATTTTCCATGCTTTTCTTTCTTAGGAGATGGATTCAAAAGAATTTCTTATCTTCTCTCTTCAATCTTATTTATATATAAAAAAATATATGAAAAATTTTCACAAACTAACATATCTTTCGTAACATTAATTATTTCTAACTTTAAATTTCCTTGCTGTTTGGTGATTATCTTAATTTTGCAATATCAAATCTATGATTTATTTCACTTACATTTGTCAAGTAATGACAGTGTGTTTATTAAATGGATTGTTGAACCACTATCTACAATAAATTTGATTTCCTTGTAGTTCTGATCAGAGGTAACTATACTATTTTTTATTAGAAATGTAATTTCTTTTTCATGTTTCGTTAAAGTACGTTTTCTTTTATTTCTTATGTTATCTTTTCGATATTGTAATGCCTTTTCTCTACAGTTATAGCATCTACATATATCTAAAATTTACATCTACGTTCTTTTCACTATTTTTGTTCCAGTAATTTTTCTGACAGGTAAATGCTTGCTGAGACATCATTGGTTCTGTTTATTCTTTTGCTTTAATCTGCCTTGCCTTTTCCATTAACAATTAATTTATTACGAATACTAGTGTTATTTGTTAGTTTCATCTTGACAAAACAAAACTTTAAGAGCAGTCGTAACAGATTGATATGTTTCCGGCATTGCTGATAACACTCGTAATGTTGACATATTTTCATTAATTGTTCCACCACTAATTATTAATTAATTTACTATCTGCTCAAACTGTATAATTAAGTCAAGTAATGACCCGTATATATTTCATTATTCTGAGTTTCCTTTGTAGTTGCACCTGATCTGCAATTGGTCTTTTTAGATATGTAGTTTTCAATGCGCCTCCAACTTTGAAATTGCTTTATCTCGCCTTATTTTCAACATAATGTCAGATACACATCGTACTAAAATATATCTTGCTTTAGCGCCATTTTTCTTGAATTTCGCTTTCTAATCTTCATTGTTCGGTGGTTTCTGTGAAAAAATTTCCAATATTCCTTCTTGTTTCAGAGTTAATTTTAGTCTGAATTCCCAAGTCGAATAACCGTTTCGCTCAAATTGTTTCATATTACCGAATTGCACAGAAAAAACAATTTTTCTTTCCCGTGTGAATGTTGATCGCTTCACAAAAAAATTTTTTAACTTTCTGCTTCTCGTACGTTTCCTTATAGCGATGATTTTGGCTTCATTACCCGTAGATATTAATAGAATCGTAATAAATAATTGTACGTTTTGTGAAAGATATATTTTATGCACCGTTAAAATGTTAAAGCTTTACATGCTTTATACACACATACATACATAGAATCGAGTCTATTAGGCTGAAGATAAGTAGCAACCATATATAATATGACGGTAAATTCAAAATGTAAACTGTACACTTAAAGGACTTCGATATAGAAGCCTTGTATATGCATTACATTTATTAGTTTTGAATTATATTTCTTTATGTGGATAATTTTATATTCCACGCATATTCAAGTTTCTAAATTCTTGAATTAATTTTATATTTGTTTCTCTGTCATCATTTAAAATTGAATTTTTGAAATAAATAGTTTCAAAGGAATTTACGATTGTCACAACGTCAGATCACGAATGGAGTCGTAGTGGGTGTACGTACTAAGCACTTAGTAAATAGAAGGGCTTCATATTTGCATTTTTAAGTATTATTTTAATCTGTTTACACGGACTGATATTAGAGTAACAATTAATAATTAGAGAAAGCCAAATTAAGTATGTGCATAAAAGAAATAATAAGTTGTAAATTTATAACATGTGGTGGAACACTTACCGTTTTAAATGTGTTTCCTGAAGTCACAAAGTGGATAACATCGGTTAAATATTTGCAGCATTGGATGTTTTTCCACAGTTGTTTTACCAAACCGAGTGTGGTGTTGGGAAAAATGTATTTATATGACGGAAACGAGCGTTCTACATCTAGTGACGCTATAATTGCATAACTAAAATAATCTTCAAGACGACTTAACGAATCTGTAGAAGTACCTTCATAAATTAGTATGTCGAAATCTGAATCCTTACCTCCATAAAGCCGAAGCAATTGTTCTAAATGGTTCTTAATCTGTTTACTATCCTGAAATTGATTGGCTTTGCTTGATAGCGGCAGCTTCTTTCGGATCGAATTTTAAAACCACGTTCTTTATTTTCTCAAAATATTTATAATAGTAGCACGCGTAAAATGTTCCCCAACGTATAAGAATCAGTTCTGGTGGTTCAAGTACATCGGGATACAGAAATTTGCGAAAACGTTTTAGGTATTTGATAAATTCTGTTTTTGTATATGCTATTAAAGCGTCTACTCAGGATAGCACAGTCGACTAGTTATTGCCACAAGACTGAAGGCATGCATTTTACACACATCCTGCAACAAGTTCGCACAATGAAAATTATATTATTTTCTGCTATTCCATCGTTAATTAAATACACAGAAATTAATTAAAAATTTCTGCCCTGGAGAAGGACTCGAACCTCTATCTACCGCTTTCTAGACGACTGCTTTACCAATTAAGCCACCAGGCAGTATAGCTTCGAACCCTTTAGCACGCCATAAATCGCATTATGGAACAGATCTAGTATTTATTTAAAACCCGCAGTCAGGTTATTATGATGTTAATAATTATATATAAACATAATTAAGTTTTTTAATTTAAAAAATTATATTATTTTCAGCTATTCCATCGTTAATTAAATACACAGAAATTAATTAAAAATTTCTGGGCTGGCGCTGTTAAAGGACTCGAAGTTACAGTTCCTAGTGGCTTAATTGGTAAAGCAGTCGTCTAGAAAACGGCAGATAGAGGTTCGAGTCCTTCTACAGCGCAGAAATTTTTAATTAATTTCTATATATTTAATTAACGATGGAATAGCAGAAAATAATATAATTTTTATTAAATTTCCCATCGTGAAAAACTTAATTATATGTTTATATATAATTATTGACATCGACCTACAGAGACCATGTTTTTGGCACCATCACTTATAAGCATTAAAAGTTGGCTTGTTAAAAGTTCAAAACTTTGTTGTTGTTGTTGTATTTAATACTTACTTTGAAATTACTTCGGCAGTACATTTTTGTACTCTTCTGGAAGCTAGTAAAATTGAAGAGGACAGCTGAAGCGTTCCCATTGTATGTACCATAATATTAACAGATTTTTTTGTTGTTTCGCCCACACATAATTAATTTTTGCGCTATTGTAAATTAAATCAGAATATCTATATCAATTTATTTGTTTGGTGGATAATGGTCGTTTTCGCCATACACCTATGTAAGTATCAAGTAGGATATCACCTTTTTATTTTTGAAAAAAGTACCTCCTTACTAATATGTAATATCGAAGACGAAAAAGTAAAAAACTTTTCTCAATTTCTAAAGTAAATGGGTACAATTAAGTAAACTTACATGTACAATCACGAAAATTCTTCGAGTAGGTAAAAGTGCTTCGAGTTTTGCGTTATGTTTTGTTTCTTTTTTTCCATAAATTCCGAAGAAAAGGTATGTATTAGTGTTTTATTGAAATCATCTTTATGCAACATCTCTATCTACTCATGAACTAGATTTCTTTCTCATATAATACAATATTTCTCAAATAAATATTACTGTAAAGTGCTTTTCTATTTATTACTAAAGTATACATAGAACGAAAGTATATTAGTTATAAAACAAAATGGAAAGACACCAAAATACTCAAGCAATATAGCACACGTTATATATATCACTTCGAAAACATTAACTATTAAACATATGTATGTTGTTTGCTAAGATGAAAAACAATCTTAACGTAATAAATAATGTTTCGATAAACACAATTGTAAAATATGTACTAATTTTTTGAAAGTTATAAAACGTCAAAGTAATATCTTTATAAAATATTAATTTGTTTTTAATTTTATATATTACGAGTAGCAAACAATCTCATTACTTGTAGTAAAAAACTAATAAATAAACAGACTGTGTAAGAAGAATTATTAAATAGCAATCGTGAACAAAATAAATAATAGTAGTTGTGAAAGCGTGTTATTTCCATTTGTTTGTTTGAAAAAATAGATTGATTAATTACACACTGACATGCTCGACAAATACTTTACTTCGGCTTCAAAAAATGAAATACCCTATAAAAAATTTTAGTACTGACAAATGGAATTTATATGTATTTAAATAATAGTAACACTATGTCTGATTGATATCATTAAATATTTTTTAATAACTAATCTAACATATATGAACTGCACTAGAATAAAAATACAAGATATCAAGAATATCTTTGTTAGAAATTATATTATATACATCCGCACATTCCGCAAAGTAACTCTTAAAAATTGAAAACAATAGCAAATAAGTTAAATGTTTCATCTTGAAAAATAATATATGCATATCACCATCGCTGTCTTTTGCCAAATTTAGAATTAATTCCATGAATGTCCATTCTATGTTCATCTGCAATATATTATCTTTCTGTCTTTAACATGCTGACAAACTGCATTATGACACCCGCATTATTAAGTACAATCGCCGAATGTAATGGCAAATTTGGTACAAGTTTTTCTAACTAAATTCATGATAGAATAGATCCTTATATCCTTATGACATAGACTAGTTCGTTTGGATTTACTAAATTCTTATTAGGATTTATACACACGACCAAACCATGACTAATACATATCGTGCGCATATAAAGGATGTTTCAAATTGCGCGGTTTTTTTTAAGAATAAATAAAATATAGATGCGCACTGAATTTGTCTGGGGTATATGGACACTTAAAAGGTGCGATGTATGACATTTATGAAAATGGCTTCGTACACGGTACAACAACGCTTTCAAATTGTTGAATTATTTTATGAAAATCAGCGTTCTGTGAAAAGAGTTTTTAGAAAACTCCGTGAATTTTATAGTTTACATAATTGTCTATCTGAAAGCACTATTGGTCGAATTATTAAAAAATTTCAAGAGACCGGTTCCGTGGAAGATCATAAAAGTGAAAAATATAGTCGAGTCGTAGTGGTCGTAGAAAATATTGGTTTGGTTCGTGAAAGTGTTGCTGAAGATCCTGAAATGTCCATTAGATGACGTTCACAACAACTTGGACTTGTATCAACAACATGGCGTATTTTACTCAAGGATTTAGCTCCGAAGGCATATAAGATTCAAATAACACAGGAACTGGAGCCACTAGATTATTTAAAACGTCATTCATTTGTCAATTTTTCTCAAAAAATAACGTTTTCCGATGAGGCACATTTTGAACTTGGTGGCTATGTTAATAAACAAAATTGCCGTATCTGCGGTGAGGAAAATCCACGAATTATTCATGAGAAACCTATGCATCCTAAACGAGTTACTGTTTGGTGTGCATTATGGTCAGGTGGTGTAATTGGACCTTACTTCTTTGAAAATGCTGCTGGTGAAGCTCTAACTCGCAATGGTGATCGGTATCGTCGAACGATAACCGAATTTTTGTGGTCTGAATTAATGAATATTGATCTAGAGGATATGTGGTTTCAACAGGATGGCGCTACACCTCACTTTGCACACGAATCAATTCATTTATTGAGAGAAAAATTTCCTGGACGTGTAATCTCAAGAAACGGTGATGTTAAGTGGCCACCAAGATCATATGATTTAACACCGTTAGACTATTTTCTTTGGGATTATGTGAAAAGTCAGGTTTATAAAAACAATTCACAATCAATTCCTGCTTTGAAAGATGAAATTATCCGTGTCATTGGTGAGATAGAGCCTCAATTATGTCAAAATGTCATTGAAAATTTTAACAAAAGAGTGGACGTCTGTGGAGCTGCAAGAGGATATTATTTTTCGCATATAAATGTTATAACTGATATTTCAATTACCAATAATAATTTTTGAAAGTGAATGCAAACTATGTGTTTTATTTATTCTTTAAAAACCGCGATATTTGAAACACCCTTTATTGTAACATCAGCGGTACCACAGGGATCAAACCTTGGACTATTCTCGTTTGATTCTTCATTAATGATTCCTGGCCTATAATGATGAATGATACACTATATCAAAATTTACCAAAGTATTGATAATTGGCAAGATGTGAACGAATTTAAACACGATTAGCTGCTGTTGTTTATTATTATATAACAAACTGATTAAAGGGAAATGCTGTTTTATATACTACACTAGGAAAATAACAAGAAATAATTCTAGTTACCAATCGACTTCGAAGTCGAGCGTAAAACACATATAAAAAAATTTTGGTGTTGCTTTTGATGAAAAGCACATCTCTACTGTTATCAATCTTGTATTTCAAATTATGGGGGTTCTTTGTTTGGACTTGTAAGGATTTCAACAACATAGCTTCGCTTAAAGCTCTATTTTATGAGGTACTGATTAGAAAGTGTCTTAACATAGTATCTCATACATAATATTAACATTAATGAAATATAGCAAATTTAAAGAAAATTTCTGAAGTCTTCATCTTGAAATATTGGAATTTATTCTGGCCGAGGCTTGGATTATACTCTACTATTACGGTGACATGGGTTTGAAGACAAAGTGTCGATGATAACATTTTAAAAAAATTGATAATGAACAAGAAAAGAATTTAGACAGGTTGATTTCTAGGAATGGTATCATTTTATAGCCAGCAAGATCTCCAGATTTTTCAGCACAAATATGTGAAATACAAGAAATAAAATTAAGCTATTTCACACCACTTTCTTCAAAATACACCAAAATTTATAATCCAGTTAAAAAATGCTTTGAAGCGAATGGCGGTCGTATGCGACGTACTATATTCAAAGTATAATCAATTTCCCGCCTTCCAGTTTAGAAATACATGTTCCTTCGTTTCTTCGCTCAAGTCAATAAATTTTTATAAACTTTCAAAATAAGTTTTTGATTTTGTCGGATCCTATTTTTTTAATAATGTTAATGAGAAAAAGAAATTAATAGATCTCTTATATGGTTTTAAGAACAATAGACGATAAAAATCTTAAATTAACAAGTTCAGTTAGTTAAAAACGTTCAATAATTCCAAAACGGCAAAAAGCAAAATTATTCATTATTACAGGTTGAAAAACGCGGTTCCAATTTCAATATAATAATTCTATAATCTTAAAGAATTTCTATTTAAGCATTCGTATATTGTTTGCAATGAAGGAATGCATGACGAATAACGTTTTTTATTAAAGAATATATGCTATATTATTTTTATTAAACGAAAATAAAGGAAACTCTAGAAATATTTCGTGCTTTGTACGACTCATATAGTTTTCTAAAGAAAATCCTATCTATAATATGTGATGCATCATTCCGACCCCAAAGCGTCTGAATGCCGAGACAATTCGTTGCCTAAAGCTTTACTTTCTCACATACATATAAACAAAAGTCATAGGCATTTAAACTGCTTTGTGAATGGCAGAGACCAAAAAACAAATACAAATAAACTCGAACATATATTTATGCTGGTAGTTACGAGTAATAAAATACTTAGCTTTCCATCTAATTAATTGCATGACCAGATAATTATTAACGAAACTTTCAAATCGTTTGATATAGTTTAGTAAATGTTTACAAACATCTTTCACAAGTAAAACATAAAATTAATTACATTTTGTATATGCTTTTCTTTCAAAGCTTTAATAACTGTTATTGCATATTAGATTTTAGTTATTTTATAATAAAGATGAAATATTTTTTTTTAATTTATTTTTGTTAAATTTTTATTGATATCTGAGTTGAATTGGGCAATGAACAAGGTTCTCTAACCAATTGTACTTTGACTTTCTATTTACTCTCTGCTAATTGTGGAAGTATTTCCGTACTTGTATTTCTTGGCTGTGGTTTTACTTTTTCTGGCAGAGCTTGTAATCACATAATTGATATATGGTACATCAATCATGTGCAAAATCCTGTTGCTGACAACACAAGGCTAATATATACTTAAAAACTATATAAAATTTTGGTGTTTGAGTATTTACTTCTGTAACACATTTTTCGAAGCAGTATTTTCTAATAAGTCTTCGAATAGCTTTCTGGTTTCATTTAATAACAACTTATTAAAGATAATTGCGATTTTGCCAACGCATTCTTTGTTTTTATTTTTCTTCAACATAGGTTTTCCATTTCAGCTACTAGCCTAAATGTAATCCAATGTATTTGACCTGCGTTCTATATATATATATATATATATATATATATATATATATATATATTGTTAAGCTTTGAAAAATATTTGTGATTTTGGCATTTGGTTGAAAGTTCCATTATTAAGAGGATGATTAAAATATACAAGTTGATAAAATGAAATATTTGCAGAATTCGAGGAACGATTGAATAAATGGAATAAATATAAATAAAAATGGAATAAATGATAGATCTATAAATGAGAACATATCTAAAAACATTATCTACACTGGAATTCAGAAGTAATTAAACTAGTGGATGGAAGACATTAAATTTATTAACGGAATATGGGAGGCTTGAATAGAAGAAAGATAATGAAAGAGATTGGACAAAAATCTAAAAGTATGTAAAAAGATTTATGGAGATAATTTTTATTTGACTTCCAGACTTATGTAGTTATTGTCCATAGTTTCTTTTCACTTTCTGAATTGGAACCACGTTTTCGGCCCTGCGACTTTACTTGACGACATTTTCTTCACCATCTTCAATGTTGCTACTTTTGATATTGCACTGAAAGTCAATGTCCATAAGTTAGGAACAGAGTTATATGGAAGTTGTTCTTTGCAGCATCGTGTACACGGTGGTTTTGGTAGAAGGGTTTAACAAATATTATTCTACCGCAGTTAAAATTATTGGGATGCTTTAGGATTACATGAACTCTCCGATTATGCAGCTGTAATAATATTGGTTGCGGGATAGAGTTTGGATACAATCGAAATGGTGCCTGGCTTCTAACCTGCACTCACCAATTGAGGATCAGACTATAGGTAGCGTTCTAGCACAACACTATGTTTAGCACTACGAGCGTCGATCGAATACTTAATTTCTTTTAATGATGTAAATACTAGATGTTTACAGTTTTACCAGAGAAGACGTTTGATAATCTGAAGATAGAATCGATATTATCTTTCAAAAGGATTCCGCTGCTGCCGATACTTGTAAACACTGTAAAAAAGTCTTCAAAATACCAGAGGTGTATTAAAAACCGGAACTGAATGATCTTGAGTTGAAATGTTTTATGATACGATGAATGTCCTGCTTGAAGTATTTGTTATTTATTAAAGTTTTATTTACATATCTCAGATATGGAAAATGCTGTTTACACTAATGAATTTATGACACTACGTTTTTGTGGGAAAGGACGTTTAGATATCTAATATGTTATTTAGCAATGTGAAGATCTCAAATATAAGATTATCGCGTATATTTTACTCCACTTATGTACGTGAATCGTTTCTGATTTATTCAAAAAATATCAATTTTTGTTTTTAAATTTACACTTGTAAAAACATAATTGAAATACTATAATGGATCTGGCCCACACTCACACATATTTAGCGAATTATTTTATAGTTTGAAATTATGTTCTCTTTCGCATATAAAATTTTACGACACGAATTATCATTAACTGAAAATTATAGTGATAATTTAGATTTTGCGTTAGAAACTGTATATTTTAAAGCAAAAATCTCCATCTAAATAAATAATTGAGAAAATTCTTATGCGTACAGAAATTAAGGCTTTTATTATATTTAAATAAAATTGTATTCAATTGAAAAAATGGAAAATGGGTCGCTACGCATACAAATGTATCGGAATGTATTTAGTATAAATTTCCAGTAATTCAATGTAGTTTTATCATTCCTCTAATTGTAATTAATGCCAAATAAATTATATAGGCTTTGAAATGTGCCAAAATGTTAATTTAAACCCTCGTCGATATATTGGATTGAAATTACTAATCTGAAAGAAATTATACAAAACGTGCCTGAAATAATTTAATTTTAATTATTACATTATTATTAATATTGCGCAAGTGAATATGTAAAATATTGAAGTACGATCTGCAATTAAAATGTTCCATGTTGCTTCCACGAATACGTGAATTAATTAATTCAACACCTATAAAATTTTATAATTTTTCCAGTAGTTTATTTAATATATTGAATTTAATTTTACAAAAATTAATTTTTTTTCCATATTATTTGTAATTATTCTTTAATTTATCTGTGTTTTTAAAATGATAAACTTGAATATGAAATTTTCACAGTTGATTGAATAAATTTGCTAGTAAGTCATTGCTGTGGTACTTTGTAGAAATCGTTTATTATAATTTTCTATACAATGTGAGTATAAAGTGAGAAACAGTTTATTTTATAAGTGATAAATGTCTCTGCAAGGTTTCCATATCTCACAAGTGTCTCTATTTTCCGCTTATGAGGAGTTGCCAAATGAATGGAAGAATTTCGAAGTGATTGGCGATATTGTGTATTAAGGAAGTTTGTGTCAATATTACCCCTCAACACTTGGTAATCTCTTTTGAGTTCGTACGTGCATCGAAGCTAGGAAGCAACATTTCGAGCATTTACTATACCGTCTAATATTCTTTCTTTGAAAGTCTTTCTTCGATTTAAAAAAACTTGTAGATTATCTATACGATGATAAAATTATTGAAGGATTTTTTCAACAAGACTGGCAATGTTCTAGCACATGTGGCTCAATAAACACATGCTTATTTGGAACAGTTCTTTTATCATCAATAGATATTCTTTAAATCTCACAATTTTTCCGCGCATGAGGAATATGATTGTTAGAACGATACGTCACCCAATGGAGGAACTAGGCAATTATTAGTATTAAGAATATTAAGCATGTTTATGTCAATGTAAATACTCAATATATTAGATCTACCGGAGAGTTATGTCCGTTTTTAAAATAAAACAAAATAATAAATTTTTCATACCTTGAATAAACGTTATTGAATAATATAATTTCCATCATTATTTAAAACTTCTTGTCAGGGTGAAGGCAATTTGTATATCCCATTTTTAAAAAATGCTTTATCTTTAGAGGCGAAAAATTGAACCAGTAGTTGTCTGTCTGACGTCTTTTTCGTTTTGAATTTTTTTCCCTGCAAAAAAGCTTTTCGTTCCGTTTCAACAGGTCAAAATGTATTGGTCCTCGAATATCCCACCATATACACATTCTCTTACTCAGGCTCAACTTCGGTTTATAGGGGACAGGCTTTCCGGATTCACAATATGCTTTTTCCTTACGATGTTTATCGACTTTTCATCTCCAGTTATTATCCAGTCCAAGAAAGGTTTGATTTTGCTCAGTGCCAGCAGAGATGCGCATATGATGACTCGATCATTCAAATTCTTCTCACTTAACTCATGTGGCATCTTGAATATTACCACACCGATCCTAATTTACGAATATGGTCCGAAATGATTTGTTGAGCTGAATCAAGCCTTTACGCAATCTCCGATGTTGTCAAAAAGGAATTTTGCTTTAATATGATCTTGACAGTATCGTCGCCTATGTCGCGTGGCTTATCAGAAAAGTCGAAATCACCTATTTGAAATTTTTCGAACCATCTTCTGCACATACTATCAGAATCTATACTTTCACCAAACATTTTCAATAAATTTCTACCCGCTTCTGTAGCATTTTTTCCTTATTGAAGCTCATACAAGATACAGTGGCGTATATTGGACAAGTATTGGTTCAATT
Source organism: Dermolepida albohirtum (assembly GCA_031893035.1). Lineage (NCBI taxonomy): Eukaryota > Metazoa > Arthropoda > Insecta > Coleoptera > Scarabaeidae > Dermolepida > Dermolepida albohirtum. The sequence continues at coordinate 365,349 of JAVIWB010005838.1, forward strand.
TTTCGCGGGATAAAACGTTTTCGAAAAATGGAATATACAAATTGGCGTCACGCTGGCAAGAAGCCATAATTAATGATGGGGTTTTATCATTCAATAAACTTTGTTCAAGGAATGAAATATTTATATTTGCTTTATTCCAAAAACAGACAGAATTTTCCGTTAGATCTAATATATTTTAATATTCAATACTTAGTAAATTCGTGAAGTAAATATCAAGCACAGAGTTCGTAATTAAGAGATATTCCAAGCAACTGCTTTACCGTGCTTACTGTTTTTTTAACTTAACACACTTGATAGATTTTTCGTATTTTGTATCAAATAAGATGTAGTTGTACCACAACAGATGGCAACTCTCAAAATTTTATTCTGAACATATCATTAACGCTTTTTAATGTCGCCAAATTTACATATATTAAAATCATGTGTGACTCTAAGAATTTAGTTCAAGACATACATAACATAATGGATTGTTATTATCATTTTTGTATATTTTTGTATATTGAATATTAAAATATATATTGATAATTGTGCATTAAATAGTCATTATTGATTATAAACAAGAATCTTTGTCGAGATTAATATTTTGTTTGAAATACACAAGTATCAAACCCAACAGTTTTGTAGGTAATAATTTCAAGCAAGCATTTTACCGAAATACCTCCTTAAAAATCTAATAAATCCGTTAGCTTAACAGTATTAGATAGCTAATTAATAGATCACGTTTGATAGAGGTTTACATAAATTATGTTCCATGGTGTAATCTCTATGCATGATCTCCATAGCACATTAGGTTATTATATGAATACGGTACCTACTCGTCCGATCCAAATTCACTCGGCCTCTATCCATTTTATACCAATTCTGTGTCATCCATATTCCTAGGACATTAAATGCAGAGAGTGTAAATGTGCAACATAGCGAGACCTGACGTTACTGCCGGAGTTTAAGCATCACCGCGGCACTCGTAAATCATCAACGAGGTACGCTAGTGAGCGTAAAATCATCTTCATGGACACCCCATAAATAATCGGTTCCGCCGAAATCAGATTACAGCAAACTGCGACACGGGAATGCTGATAAATTGTGTTATTTAAAATGTGATGTTGACACGATGAATGCTAGTTAGTCTCGGGTATATCTCATTTACTTGGTCATCGATGAAATATTATTTCACAAAATTCATATCTTAAAATATATAATAATAATTATTATGTAATAATAATAAACTATTATATTTAAATCTTTATTCATAAATTGTGCATTTATGGACAGTAGTTTAAGGTAATGGAAACATATATTATCTGTACATAAATTTTCAAAACTTTGTACATTCAAAAGAAATAGATAACACATACTTGTTCTATAAGTAAATGTAGTTGCTGGTGTTGCTATTTCATCTTCTTCTGTTCCTTATTTTTCATTATTTTATTTTCTTTCTTTCTTGCTCATTTGCGTTCTAGGTTTTCTATGCACAAAACTTGGGTATAAAATTCTTTTTAAATTTTTCTTGTTTGTAGAAGTTCATTTTTTGTTCCTCTTGTTTTGGATCATGGTTTGATTGAACATTGATAGTGGATAATGATCAGCCCAAGCTTTTGCTGTGTTTGAACAATTCAAGGCAAAAGTTGATGAAAAAATTTAAAAAGACAGACGTTTTCAAAAATGATTTCGACTACAGAGTAGATATATGCCAGTGGATCGCTCAATTTTTTCGGTAGGAGCATAAGAAAAACGAATGGAAACTGGACTATATTGTTGCTAGTGATAAGAAATATCTCTCGTTCACCTGAAACACCAGGGGCAAAGCACCAGTCAGTGGAATGACATTCTCCATCCTCAATAAAACCAAAAATAAAAGTTCGAATAAACTCTAAGCACACAAGAAATTGTAGTTACGGTTTTTGAGATTGGAAGGATTACTTGAAGACTACTGTTAGGCTTTTGGTCGACTCCGCCTCCCAGTTCTAAACAAACGACGTTAATTATTGTTTAGCGGTGTTGCGCTGATTCACGATAACACTCATTTATATGCAATTCTGTTAACACAAAGCTTGCTTCGACAGTTCGAATGGAAAGTTTTTAAATATCCACCAGAAATCCCAAATTTAGAGCTTAGTGATTTTCATTTCTTCTCCCAACCGAAAGACTAAGTGATAAATAGGTCGTTATTGATTACTTCAGTAATTCAAGGCCAATTCAGTATGAAGAAGGCATAGAAAAAATTATAATATGTTGTAAGTGTTTGAACTTTAATTGATATTATGTACAGAAGTAGTGTAAGTATAATAGTAAGTGTAAAATAAATTTTGTTTCATCTCAATTAATAAATGCTTGAGTGAAAAATGATCCTTTGTTTTTGCTTTACGCTCACAATAACATTTATTAAGATTTTTTATTTCTTTTATAATATCACAGTAAGACATTTGCTTCTTAATGCTTTTTTGTATTTATGATGTTTATGTGACTATTAGAAAGGTATTCAAACAATTTCTTTGCATTTCATAAGAACTGCTTTTTAAATAAGTTTCAAACATGGGCAACAATCAACTAAATTCTTACGTATAGAATAACTTAAATATATAATGAAATAAATTCATTTGATGAATTCAAAAGACGACGTGCAAACAGAGATCGATGAAGGAATTTGATTAAAAAATCTGTTAGAAAGAATACAACTATAAAAAAAAACAGAAAATAATAAAAGCATGTACATATGCAAAACTGTTAATTTAAATACTCTATAATTAAAATAATTACTGCTAAGAATCGTATGTGTACATATATAATTATTCCTGAAATATAATTAATTGAGGAATAATTTTAGCAATATATTCTATACACATCGTTCTTGTACAGAAAAAAATATTTCGGTCGATAGTGGATTTTCACAATGATTATTGTCGGCGTAGCGAAACAAAGGAAACATATTTTCCCCAAAATATGCGACCATATCAAGCAGTAATTTACTAACCCCTAGGCTATATACACGACTTAGATTAATCTACACAAATATTTCGGTAATGTTAATATAACGAAACATAAAAATAACCAAGAAATATTGCCGTCTCGGGTAAACGATGAAATAACTTGATATAAAGTATTTTATGCTGTTTGCGCAAGAATACTTATTAGTACGTGTCCATTTTTATATACATTTTGAAAATTAAAGCTTGAGATATTTACTTGAATGTTAATAATATACATATACATATTACACATACATATACAGTATTTTCTAAAGTTCTTAAAAAGTTTACTTATAACTATCTCTATTGAATGTTTATTTGATGCTAACATATTTTAAAATTACTTATTATAAATCAGTTTTTTGAAACGACGTCCAGAGTTTTTTTTTATGATTCTTGGTATTTCATCTAAAAGAGTGGATAAATTGACATCGAATGGGAATATAGTGTTTCTAAATGATCAATCATTCGAAGCAATTATCTTCAGTGAGTATTTGGTCTTTAAAGTTTTATGTTATAGGATGCGGTTTTTTTTAAAGTAAGTACCATTTTTAATTACGGAATCTACATCTGTTGGTTAGTCACAGACGCCAGTAAGGAAGCATTTGTTCGTATTTGTTTGTGCGTATTTAAAATGCCTTAGGCAATTAAAAATCCTGTCAATTGTGAAATACGCGCTGTGATCCGTTTTCTGCGGGCAAAATGGTACGAAAATCTGTTAGAGCATTACCGGTTGTACTAATATTCATGACGAATAATTTGGTGGCCGACCATCGGTCATTATTGAAGACTTAGTGCAGAAAGTTGATGCAAAAGTTCGAGAAAACAGATGTTTTATGATATTGTCACTGTCTGATAAGCTTCCGTAAGTTTCAAGGAGTATTCTTTATGAAATTGTGCCAGAACGTTTAAATTATTGGCGGCATATTTCTTCTTCAGAATGAAATTCAGAAGTCAATTGTACAATATGATAAATGACTTAATATTGGTGGTAATTATATTTAAAAGTACAATAAGGTACAGGATTTCTTATAAAAATAAAATTCTCGAGTATTGTTCAGTATGTTACTTTGCTCCTTAGAAGAACCCTTATTGTCTCGAATCGACATTTAGACGATATTCTATCCGTATTTATTTGAAACTTGTTAGTGTTTGATCAAACGCCAGCAAGTAACATATACATTTATTATTAAATCGTGTTCTCTCCTTGTTTTGATTGATTGTAAATATTTCTTTCAAGAACTATTCCGTGTACGGAATTGGTTCATACTATCAACTGTTTCTCTATCAAATCGTTTATCATGCCGTAGTATTATAGAAATTTGTCTCATTAAGTTTTCTAAATTTGGTTTGGGATACGTTGGTGATATCCCGTTTATTTAACCAAAGGATGTCATTCACCAAAAAATTTCGTTATGTTCCTAACTTACTAAAATAGTTCTGTACACTACACCAAAGAAGTTGAGTTAGGAAGTTTTAGCAGCATATATTAATTGTGGTTAACTGATAAATTCCTAAATGCTCTTATTATTATCCTTAACAAAAATTAAGCTCAACCAATTACTTAGCTTAAATAGTCCTGTTCATATTTAGATATATCACCAAAACTTTGTTTACTATTTTGAGTCTGTCTAACAGTATTTCTGACAAAGAGAATTAAAAGTCAAATATCAAATATCAAAATAATCTTTAAGCCTATTCCAAACATTGGAAGTTATTAAAACTCATCCCAAAATTCTTAATGTCTTTGACTGCTATCTATTCCACAACGTACGTGAGAATGTAATTTTGGCAGTTGAGTGGTTACCAGATGAGGTTACAAATATGAAATTGAGAAGAGAATATGAGCAATAATTGCGAAAGTTTACAAGCAATATTATTCGACCTTATTTTAGGGATATTAATATATACTTAATTTGATGGATAATACAAGTAGCGAGGCTACGTGAAATATATTCATATTACTCTTCTTTTTTTTGGCTATTTTAGTGGTACTTTTAAATATATTCTTTAATTGTCGGCAATATTGGCTTGTTATTATACGTCAATAATATTTCGTAAAATGTAAAATTTTATTTCGCAAACAAAATTTCTGTTGAGAATACTTACTACTACTATAAAAAATTTAAGGAAGGCAGAGAACGCGTTGAAGCCGAAGAGCGATCTAAATGATTTTCAACATCAATTGATGAAAACCATGTCAAGTAAATAGAAAATCTCGTATTAAAAATCTTCTGGTGACAATAAAGACTTTGTAGACAATACTGGGGTTTCATTTTGGTCGATCTGAGTAATTTTGACAGACCATTTGAGCCTTGGACGGCCTTATCATGATTGATTTCAAAACTATTAATCTTTTTGCGAAAACAAAGCCATATGTTGATGTCTGTTCAGAAATGATTTCCGTTTAATAGTTTGCCATGAAATATGTTATTATGGATAATGGGACATAATCCTGAAACAGCCGATCAATCCAATGTATATCGCGCCAAAGGTGGAGACCTAAAAAATCCGTCAGTTATGTTAATAGTTTTCTTTGATTACTGTGGTATAGTGCGTTATGAATTAATTCGAACAGGTAACATTGTTAACAAAGAATATTATTTGAATGCTATGTCATTTACGTGAAGCTATATGTTTAAAACGCCCTGATTTATGGAAAGATAACTTATAGTTTTTGCATCACGACATTCCAATCTTTCACACTGTATGGCTTGTCTGAGATTATTTGGCTAAGCATTCAACATGTACCGTTTCACAATCTCACTATTGGTGTGATTTTTTCTGTTTCCACGACGCATAAAAGATTGCTACGTAGATACCGTTTATACCGCGTGAGATTTATGCTTATCGTTTTATCGGTTCCTCTCATCTACACTTTTTTTGTTTTCCGTATGCTCTCTCGATTTTTTCCTACTTTTGCTTTGCCTTTTCCTAAAACTAATTTTTCGCTTATAGCTGTTCCATAACGTCGATAGTACCAACAACAGGCTTAGTTTAGTGACATTATGTTTAATTCAATTAATAAATTAAATTAGTTTTCCATTTAATTCTTTGGATAGTAAGGCAATTAACATTTTTCTAATTACTATCTATATTTTTATTATTTATTATCTATATTGATTTTGTTTTTGGTTCGTAATAATAGGTATTATTTTGAACGTCCTGGTATTAGGTATTATTTCCTAACGCCCTTACTAAACACACGATCCTTTCGCTTGATCTTCAGGGTGCTAAAGTAACTTAAAAAAGTTTCGAAGATTACGATGAGGGCGGAGGGCGGTGTCTGTGTTAATAAGCTGCAATAGGACGCCAAAATATTATGACCCTGAAAGCCCATATGCCAATATTGAAGGAAAAATTGATAAACAAAATACGTTCGTTATTCAATTAACTAAAACCAATAAGAAAAACAAAGTTGACCTCTATACAAGTTTATCGTATGTTCAAAAACTTTTGGTAATACACGGTAGGAAACAGAATAATATTGAATAAGTATTTTTAGAAAAAAGATATGCTAACGTTACTGTTCTAATATAATAATAATAATAAAATAATAATTCCATTCTTTACGTATAGCTGATTCACACTTGTGGTACAAAAGGAAAATACAATAGTATATGTGCCAGTTAAGGGTCACTTCCTAACAACAACAAAAGAACACAAACAAAATAGTAATAAATTCCAAAAAATAATTAAGTTCAGTTTACAGCTGAATTAGTAGTTACTTAAATAACGGACGTAATAAAAATATTGATTGTGGTTTATAAAAAGGCAAAGGATTAAATGAATTAAAAATGTATTGAAATTAACTAATGGTAAATTAATTATTTGTTAACCAGCAAAAATGCAATTAACCGCACAGCAAAGTTCTTAATTAAGTTAGAGTTGACAAATAAGTAAGGGCAATATCTTACTGATAAATAGTGAACTGTATGTTTATGAGGTAATAAGTACGAACGTCTTTGATCCCTGGTTTTATTATTCCAATAATCTCGATGAATCTGGTCAAATACTTTGTTACCCTTAAGCGTGTAGATCAAGCTCTGTCTTCTTAAGCAGATGGGCGTGTGATCTTCACATACACAATCATTCCGTTCCTTTGACAATTAATAAATTATCAAAAAGGCTGAAGATAGGTAACATACCTTAAAGTTAATGTAGGATAAAACAAAGAGCGGAATTAGGTCACTATGAAATATAAGATTTTCAGTTGGTTTTGAGGTTTAATTAAGATCGTCCCCCCCAGAAAGCCAATTATTAATCCAACCTGTATTTTACAATCACGCGTCGAGTTTTCTTTATCAATTTATCTAAATATTCCCACAAAGTTGATAAACCATGCAATCGGCTTACACTAATCCAACCACCTTGTAAGAAATGCAATTAATCGTTCCAATAAAATAAGAATAATAAGAAATAAATCGATGAAAAGAGGGATCATAGACCGCCATTGGACTTTTAACCCACTGAAGTTATGACTCGACGTATCCACACGAAAGATAAACGCTCATTATTATGGCCATATAATTACAAACCACTGGGAATAACTTCCAATCAATATAAAGACAATAATTATACGATTTAATCAATTAAATTCTAGCAATTAAAATAAAATTAGAATATCGTCGGGATCTATAATCGATGGTAATGATTCTTCGACTGACAGATACGAGAGGGCGTTAAGCGTAACAAAGAACATTAAAAATGTACTGAATCGAAAACATTAAGTAGAGATTAAAATTATGTTTGTAACATTTTTTTTCATCTTGAGTATGTATGTATACAAGTAAAACTTAAATTTGTTCTGTAAATGGGTGCTGTTGATAATGTAGTTATTATTACTACTAAAGTTTCTACGCTAAACATTATTCCAATATTCACTCTTTTTCATTCTGCAATAGACACCTAAGACAGAGCGATACCGTAGCAAAGCTTTCAGTTTCCAGTCAGCTCAGATTGTATTCCGGAGATGTGATCCTTGATTAACTGACACAAAACTTATTTATAATAATTGACGGTCGCTGTACCATTGTGTAGCATATACCATTCTTTTACGTTAAAAATATTATGCTCTACTGTTTTAATGACAGATTTTTGGGCAAATGCACGTTTTTTGCGTGTTTTGCCGTTCCTCTTCAGATATATGTCCAAATTTCATTTGTAACAATTAACGTTTAATACAATTCTGCACCTTCTTCCTGAACACATTGCTTCCAGTACTTATATATAGTGGAGTTCAACGAATATAACAAATACACTCTAGATTTGTTTAAATGTTTGTGCAAGAAAACAAAAGATACCTCTAACAAACATTTAAGAATCTAGAGTTGCGAGATATGTAGTTTAACGTAGATCTGTGCAAATAATTACTGCTCCAGTATTGCTGGTTTCTCAATTTAGGAACACTTTGAAACTTATATTTCCTCGGTCATCCTTAAATCTTTTATGACATCAAAAACAAGCAGATCCTGCCATAGAAAAAGGTTCCCGTTATGAGCTTTCCTCAAACAAATACAAAATTTGATCGTATTTCCTTGCTTTTTTGATCACGAGTTTTAAAGACGCGGTAACATGGTCACAACTTTTGAATCCCATTAAATTAAAATAAATATTTTTTAATAATTGTCGTTTTGCAAAATGAAAGAAGCCTAGTTGGACAATATTTTCTGCTTTTTAGCATTTTGTAACACATTGTGTAGGACTATAATAATTCAATGATAGATTTAATTTTTTGTTTATTTACTTTATTACTATTAACTTTTGTATATAGAACCCTTTATTATAGCAGATGTTTTTCTTTTCATAAAAATATATTATGTACACAAGTACAAATAGCACTAATATTAATTCAAAAGTAAGAAACTTAAATTATTAAAAGTTCCTTTTTTTTATTGTTTTATGCTGTATTAAAAATATAAAGAGTGCGGGACAAATATATATATATTTGCAACTTCGCGTTTATCGCAAGTCATGGCGTTAAATTTTAAATTGTAAAATGAAAGCGAAATGTTGATCTTAATCTCATTTTCACAGCTATTTAATTTAGAATTAATAAACATAATTTGACATATTGTATATGTCGAAAAGCATGTAGTATTTCAATGGAAGACTGTAATTACAGCGTTATAAATCATTTTAAAGAAACGCCTATTCTCTTAATTTAACAGCAATCATGTGGCATTGTGACAGTTACCTTACACCTAAAAAACAATAAATGTATTCAGTTACTCATTATTGATTTTTAAGGCGGGCTTTAATATTCTTGTAATGCACTAATTTTATATGCTTTGCACGAAATATCAATAAAGTATAAAATGCGGCACCAATTTAATATTCGTTTTATACGAAATCTTATTTTTCCTTCGAAGTATTTCAAATACTATAAAATATGTGATTTCGGATGTAGTTATGGGTTTAGTTTAGTGTTTGTAAGATTTACGCTTTATACAAGTTGCTCTTTTGGGTGCCTTCTAAAATAAGAAAGCATAGTTTGGTCGATGCTGTGTCGCTCACTAAGAGGAGCAAATTTAGAAGAACGTTCGTTATTATTACCAAATTTGTCTACTTTATCCAGTTTGTTGTTGTCTCAGAAAGAAAGATTGCACAAATATTTATGCTTCGCGTAAAAATAAAATAGCATATATTTCACAAGAAATAAAATGTTTTGTTGCAATTTTCTTGTTAAGTGGGTACTCATCGCCTGGCAGAAGGAGAAAGAAAAAGAAGGAAAACACATATACGGATAATACATATAATATATTTGTTGCTGAAACTTTAAGTCGTGACAGATTTGAATATTTTCTTACCAATATTTATTAATTTTGGTAAGAATAAAATATTATATTATTTGATTTTTAAAGGTATCCTTGAATTTCTAAATAAAAACCTTGTAAACCTTTAATACATTTAATAAAATAAAATAAAAATTTTTACATAAAACCATGCTAAAAAATTCCGCGATAGAGTAAAATATAAGTCATATATGTATATAAAGCGTGTTTCAAAAAGAATATAAGTATTACAAAGTATTATTTTGCCCAAACTATAGATCGCCGCGCCTCGGCTCCTATTGGAGAAACGAATACATAGTCCAGTTTATTTAATAGCCGCTAGATGTCAGTTGCCTTCTGTTTTTCTTGGTAACCGTCATATGTTTAACATGGCTACTCCGCAGCAGAAATCATTTTGTGTTCTCGAGTTTGGGAAGTGAAATTCCGTGATTACAGTGCAAAGACGTTTCAGGTTGAGCTACCAAATTGTTCCTCCGAATGGGTAGAATTTTCGCAGATGGTATCGACAGTTTGTAGATACAGGATGTGTATGTAAAGGATAGAGTCCTGGTCACCCTCATGTTTCTGAAGAAAATGTTGCACGAATTCAAACTGTTTTCCAACGTAATCCTTCAAAATCAACTCGTCGTGCCAGTCGGGAGTTACAACTGCCTACAACAACAATTTGGCGTGTTTTGAGACGTTGGTTGGTTATGAAGCCGTACAAGTTACAGTTGTTACAAGCTCTATGTCCTGATGACAAGCGGCAACGTGTGGCATTTTATAACGAGGTTCATGATGCTATTGACAATGATAATACTTTCGCACGACGCATCGTGTTCAGTGATGAAGCGACTCTCCATGTTAGTAGTCTGGTAAACAAACACAATGTTCGAATTTGGGGTCTACAGAACCCACATGCAGCCATTGAACATGTACGAGATTCGCCTAAAATCAACGTGTTTTGTGCGACATCCCGATCATCTATTTGCGGCCCATTCTTCTTTGATGGAAACACGGTAAATGGCCAGCAGTATCTCGCTATGTTACAAAAGTGGTTGTTTCCGAGGCTGCATGAAGACAACTTCATTTTTCAACAAGACGGGGCACCCCCTCACTGGAGTCGTCAACTGCGTGAATAACTGAATGAAACTCTACCGAATCGTTGGATTAGTCGTCAAGGATTTGGCGACTTAGCATGTCTCAGCTGGGCTCCACGGTCACCGAATTTGACACCCTGTGACTTCTTCCTATCGGGTTTCGTTAATGATAACGTTTATGTACCACCACTTCCACAGAATCTGGACGAGTTGAAGAACCGGATCCGTACTGCCATAACAATAGTGACGAAGGACATGCTTGCCCGAGTATGGGAGGAAGTTGAGTATCGATGTGATATTGTTCGTGTCGCTGGTGGAAGACGTATTGAGCATCTGTAATCTGAACTTGAGAGGTTCATAAATATGTGTGTAAAGTTTCATATTCGTACGTCTTAAAGTTTAATAAATATATATTCGAAATACGTATATACTTTTTGAATCATCCTGTATATATATATATATATATATAATTTTCATTAAGGATTTGGATATGTCACCAAGTGTGTATGCTTATTGACAAATAAATATTTTATTCCTGTGAGAACGTTCTAACGTGCTCGTATGCTCTTATATTCAAGTCCGATTATAGTAGATAGACGATATCCAAAACCTAGATTTACACGACTATACCAACATACGTAATGTAGGAATATTCGTAATGTAAGAATATATATCGGTAAGACACTTTTGAAGGGGATATGTTTGCCGTTAATCACGGCTATTTGGATCCTTCTGGTATAATTCAACTCATGAGGCGTTGAAGCATGAGCGATCGGGTAGGGAGCAAGCAGCAAAATAAGACTAGTTCTCCTCTTATAGATGCTCGACTGAATACTCCAAATCCTGTACTCTATCTGCAGACCTTGTATAAGGGGAACTGACCACCATCGCATATTGTGTTTATATACCATACTGTGGGACGAAGAGGGAAAGACAATGTCTGAGGTTTGCAAATATTACATAGTCGCGTTGGTAAAATATGTATTGTGACATGCGCATGGTAACGTTGTTAACCGTTGTTATGTAGAGATGCTATGGACCGGTTTGCTTGAATATATATATTGTATTAACATTTTGGATATGTGCATAAGTATATAAAAAATAAACTAAATAAATATAAAAAAATTGCATATGTAAACGTAATTAATTAAATATAAATGATGAAAAAATACTTAAAGTTTTTAACAATTTACATTCATCATCATACTTTCTTGAATTGATATTATTTACTTCATGTGAATTGCTGCTTAACTTCAATAAAGACCAAAAATTGTATAGTTCACGGAAAGCTTCCATAGTCTTCATCTATCTGTATGGCTAGCGTTTATTCCAAGCATAATTCCAATATTAATTTTAAAAGTTTTCATCTCCGTCGAGAAGGTTGTGTATGTAACTCTTGTAGTATAATGCTACTGAAGAAAAATTACCGAAAATGAAATTATACATATATGCCTAATTGCTTAATGTTCTTCTAAAAAGATAGCTAAATTTAAATAATAATAGTAAAAGGACTATTATATACTATCTCTGACTTTATGTTGAAAATTTTTATGAAAATAAATACAGAATTCGCTTCTTATTATATTCATTAACTACAATTTGAAAAGAAAGTAAATCAAAGAAAAATGAAGAAAATAATTTGCGACGTCGTCCAATACAAAAAAGAAGTTTGAAGTAAATAAAAACTAAATAAACAAAAACGTTGCTACTCTCCCGAACATATCTGTTGTCGCACTTGAGAATTCCATCCGGCTTGAGTCTGCTTCAGGGGTGGACGAATATTGAAGGTATTCAGGACGCGCCACAATATTAAAGGATCTTCAAACGTTATCTAATACTGAACACAATGGTCGACAAAACGAGAAATAATAAGATTAGCGAGTGGCAAAGAAGAATACAGGTGTGATTAGCAGAACAAAAAAGAAAAATAAATAAAACAGACCTGCTAGTCTCGACTAGTTTATTATAAAACAAGAAAATCTTCAGTGATAAAGCAAATAGTGGAAATAGAAATTTAATTCTACAAGGGAAAAGAAACGAATATCGAGTATGAATGGTACATTCAGTGCGCTAGTTAATTTTCTATTCAAGTCAAACTAACCTCTATCGACGATTACAGTCTTAGTATTAATAACATACTGAAAAAACAATTTGAAAGTATATAAATGTAATTATAAATATTGTAAATTAAATATCATAAATAGCTCCAGATATATGTATATTCGGTTCGCAACCAAATAACAACCAATTAAATAAAGCTTATTTAGAATTTGTCATAGTGTGCAATATTAATTTATTAATTATGAAAAGTATTTGGACGAATAAAATATCCAACGTGTATATGCTGAACGGCAAAGATAAGTGTTACAGTTTTTACTACACAAGAAATCTGGCAAATAAAATTACTGAAGTCAGGTAGCAGTACAAAAAATTTGCGCTAGAACTGTATGAATATTAAAAAAAATCAATGAGATTCGTCTGTCATTCAAAGGAATTTTTTCCTAAGATTATTCACACTTAGGAAAAAAATTATGTGAAATGTAAATAATAAGCAAACCAACGACCTTGCTACGTGGCAATTTCTAGAAGTTTAATTGGTCGGCGGTAGATTACTGTTCTCAATGAAATTTGAGGTAGTAATGGACTTATTACTGATTTTAGAAAATTAAACATCTGTAATAATTAGATATTTCTCAATTACACCCTTCACGATGCAGGTCAAAGGATGAGTATCGTGTTTTTTCCCGAGCGTCTACAGGTTTATGTACAAAGTCATAATCAAATGTTTGGCAAAATGCGGTCGTCGCAGACTTATAGATATAACCAATACAGACGCGAAATTAATTAGGAGACAGTTAGTATTAGTAATAACAATAGAAAGCTTAAGATCGACACAATTGTTATCAAAATTAATGAGTGTAAAGAAAATATGGCAATATAATACTAAATTTAATTAATGTGTTATGATTTTTTTTTCTGAAGTTATAAACTAAAGTTTGTCTCAAAACGCTTAAGTTAGTATTAAATATAATTACCATCAGGAAGTGTTCACGCTAAAAGTGGAGATAAAGAATGATTTACTAACAAAAGAAAGAAAAAATTTCACTGCAATGTGAGTGAAGTATAGCAAAACCGAAAATTGGACTGATAAGTTTGAGTCACAAATGTAACCATAAAATTTTGTATACATAGACAATTTGGGATATTATTCTGTGATCATGCAGAAATATATAACCAAATTCTCTTAAAAAACTGTCATATATATCAGATAATTACCATATTTATGAAAACACAGGATCTTAATAAATTTTTTGAACGCTCAATTTATATCCACATATTTAAATAAGAAGGCTATCATAAAACAGCATAATAATTAAGTTTAGGGCGAATATACGAGTTGTAGAATCACTTAGTTAATGTGCATTTCTAGCGAAAAAATCAAGTAAAGAATAATATTACTTTACGGTATTTAAAACGTGGTGAACACGCGGAAAACACAGGATCTTAATAAATTTTTTGAACGCTCAATTTATATCCACATATTTAAATAAGAAGGCTATCATAAAACAGCATAATAATTAAGTTTAGGGCGAATATACGAGTTGTAGAATCACTTAGTTAATGTGCATTTCTAGCGAAAAAATCAAGTAAAGAATAATATTACTTTACGGTATTTAAAACGTGGTGATTAAAGTTAAATTTCGTATCAAACAAGATATTAATTAAATCATAACGCTCCAAATTGATCATCAATGTTATAATCAAATACTAAGAATGTTTGTTTTATCCTGACACTCCAGGAATGCAACAGTGTAATATCATTCTGTAAAAAAAGTCATCTAGTGATGTACCTCTTCTAAAAAATCTTGGGGTGATTAGCATACATTAAACATTCACAGGCACAAACCAGCAGGAATATCGTACCATTAATGAAGAGTGAGAACAGAAGAGACTAACCGTTGCGGCATTCTAGAAGAAGGACAATAAGGTAAACGATTTGAAACCGAGATATTCAATACAGCTGAAATGGTTCGTCAAACAAGGGTCGACAAATCTGTATTATATTCGAAGATAAATCGAACGCATTTAATTTACTTAATGTATCATAAATAAATGTTGTATGTATACAGTCAAATACTTTAGAAAAGTCTATATAATTTGGTACCGATGAACAAGTGTGTCCCATACATAATGAGTAAAGATTTGTGATAATCAAGTCATGTCAATGAATTGACAGTTGATTTTCCACGTGATTATAAAGTAAAGCGAAAAGTATGGTATCAAATATCTCAGAAAAATTGGAAATTATAGATATAGGACGATAGTTCTTAATACAATTCTTTTTAGTAGACTTAAGAAATAAGCGCAATGAAGAGTTTAACAACACACATCTACAATTCTTAATTACAAAACTGGGGCTAGTAAATTAAGGGGCCATTGTAAGTGTTAGTTGCAAGAATTAGAAAACACATTATTAGGCAAGAGTGGAAAATCGATTAAAAATGAAACCAAAAATCAGAAGTAATATTCAAGGGATAAATTAAATACCTCATCATTAAATATGGAACCCAGAAGTCGTGTACATTCATACCTCCCGTTAAGCTAAGCTTCTTAGGATTACGTTCTGCACAATTACTAACATCTGTCATGTAATTACGGAAGTCATTATTAATACTTGACTTAACGAGAGTTTTGTAATGTTTAATTTTAAATGCATTTACTTGAATGCTAGTTTCTTTAAATTCTCTTTGAAATATTTGAAAAAGGACATCCAAATTAACGGATTGAAAAGGCATGATCTAAATAATTATAGAAAATACACGTAAAACATAAATACTCACGCGCTTCGTTTACATCACTACATGAATGAACAGGATCCCAATCAGTATGGCAAATTAATTAAGAACTTGTGTTTGTCAAATATATCAAAGCGTTGAGAAGAACCTTATATCAAACTCTATATTACTATACTACAACCAATTAAATTTGGCCAGTCAACCAACACGATCGTTGTAAAAGATACACTCCGAGAAAAAAAATTTGGTGCGCTTAATTCAAAAGTTTGACATATGAATGTGAGGTTATGACTGCAGCCTATTAGATTACACAAGAGATACACAAACTAACCTATAAACTCAAACAACAAATATATCAAAATAGATATGATATTCTACATGACTGTACTTCAGCTGAATATATATGTAGGTTAAGGAGGTGACAGGTAAAGAGTTTCGCGTATTAGTTCACATTTTTTCCGCCGACCAAATCAAATTGGTCGCACTATAAGTAGATTAGTTCTAAACTTTGTTTTTTTATATATTGTAACTTGTTTGTTTTTGTATTTCACTATGCGTTTAAGATATGGTATTGCAGGTGAAAATAAAGTCAATTATTATTGTTGTGGTGCAAATTTCACTGTTTTCCTCAACTTAACGTCGGGAAACTTTTCACTCAACCCACACATCTATGGGTTTGAGATCGTGACTGATACTGCTGTGTTATTATACATCATAAAATGGTAAGTTAAGGTTTAAGATCTCTTGTACCTCTGTAATAAGGAATATTTTGTATTTAAATGTAAATTTTTCTATATTATGAATTTAAAAATCTTCTGATTCAGCAAATATTCACAGTTTTTATATATCTAGATCGACATCAAGTTCATTAAACCCTTCATGGAGTTGTTTTGGAATTACTTCAGTGGTGGTAATTATAATTGGTATAATTGACCTCTTTCTTATGCTATAGTTGTTGTATCTTTCTGCAAGAGTTATGTGTTTATTGCGATTTTCTGTGTGTTTTTGCTGAAAGTTACGAGTGTTAAGTATAGAAATGTCAAATAGTTTGTTTTTTTAGAATTTTTATGCTAGTGTAAGGTCTGGTTTATTATGTGATCTATGAGAACGTTTCTGTTCCAGTATAATTTAATCTCTGAATTTTTTAAAACAGTTCGTGGTTCGTATTTGTACCATGGATAATTTGTCTCTACTAATTTATATTTTCTTACAAGGCCTCTATGTGCTATTTTACATAATGTATATTGTCATTTCGCGTTATGTTTGTTTCTGAGCTAAGTTTGTACATGCGCCTGTAATATGTTCAATTGATTCTGATGTTTTGTGACATTGTATGTTATATGTTACTTAGTGTTTTTAGATCTCTCTTTTGTTGTTGTTGGTTATTATATGTTCTTTTGGATCGAAATTAACATTACTGAGATTTAATGATGCAATTTTGTTGTCTGCTTTTATTATTGTTTTGTCAAGGGTATTGTTTCTCATGGTCAGAAAGTATGTTCTGAAGTAAAGGGTGTTTTAAATTTTTTTAAAGAGTAAATAAAACACATTATTTGCATTCACTTTCAATTGGTCAATTTATTGGTAATTGAAGTATCAGTTATGACATTTATATGCGAAAAATAATATCTGCCAAATGGACTCCTCTTGCTGCTCCACGGACGTCCACTCTTTTGTTAAAATTGTCAATGACATTTTGACATAATTGAGGCTCCTCTATCCCACCAATGACATGAATAATTTCATCTTTCAAACCAGGAATTGATTGTGAATTGTTTTTATAAACCTGACTTTTCACACAACTCCAAAGAAAATAGTCTAACTGTGTCAAATCACATGATCTTAGTGGCCAATTAACATCACCGCGTCTTGAGACTACACGTCCAGGAAATTTTACTCTCAATAAATCAATTGATTCGTGTGCAAAGTGAGGTGTAGCGCCATCCTGTCGAAACTACATATCCTCTAGATCAATATTCATTAATTCAGGCTACAAAAATTCGTTTATCATCCGACGATATCGATCACCATTGACAGTTACAGCTTCACCAACAGAATTTTCAAAGAAGTAAGGTCCAATTACACCACCTGACCATAATGCACACCAAACAGTAACTCGTTTAGGATGCATAGGTTTCTCATGAATAATTCGTGGATTTTCCTCACCCCAGATACGGCAATTTTGTTTATCAACATAGCCACCAAGTTCAAAATGTGCCTCATCCGAACACATTATTTCTTGAGAAAAATCAGCTGGTTGTTCATTGATGAAATTGACAAATGAACGACATTTTAAATGATCTAATGGCTTTAGTTCCTGTGTTATTCGAACCTGAATCCTTGTGTAAAATACGCCATGTTGTTGATCCACTAAGTCCAAGTTGTTGTGAACGTCGTCTAATGGACATTTCAGAATCTTCAGCAACACTTTCATGAACCAAACTAATATTTTCTTGTGAATGACCACTACGACTGTATTTTTCACTTTTTTGATCTTTTTACTAATTCGACCAATAGTGCTTTCAGATGGACGATTATGTAAATCATAAAATTCACGTAATTTTCTAAAAATTCTTTTCACAGAACGCTGATTTTCATAAAATAATTCAACAATTTGAACACGTTGTTGTACCGTGTACGAAGCCATTTTTATAAATGTCATACATCAACTTTTTAAATGCCCACATACCCAGTTCATTTATTGCGTCTGCTTGTATATTATTTTCTTTATGTTGTGTTTTTCTCATAATTACGGATAATATTCTATACTCTTACGACCCAACTTCACTTTGATATTGGTGCTGATGATTTATTATGCCTGGTAGTTAGTGAAGT
Source organism: Dermolepida albohirtum (assembly GCA_031893035.1). NCBI lineage: Eukaryota > Metazoa > Arthropoda > Insecta > Coleoptera > Scarabaeidae > Dermolepida > Dermolepida albohirtum. The sequence goes on from JAVIWB010005838.1 coordinate 383,819, forward strand.
TGCTGGTCTACATGAATATTTTTAAATCATCCTACATATAGAAGGGGATTTATGAATTTAATATTTCGAAATTAATAGTTATTACTATCAGCAAGATAGGACAGTGTTCGTCTTCAGGAAACAGACAAAAATTAGGATATGATGCATTTTTTGCACCAAACATTAAATCCAAGTATCTATTATTGTTACTAGCAAATGAACTAATATGAAAATAGTCTGTCGGATTAATACAATTTAGAATACTGGTAGAGTGCGTACGAGTATCACCTGCAAATATAAATTCCAAGTCAAAAGGTGCTGACTCCTCAAACGCGATTAACAAATGATCATATAGTCTTCTAGTGAATTGTCCATTCATAGGTTAGACAAGCCTTTACTATCAATTCCATATTTTATATAAATTTTCATTTACAAGTGTGACATTTATTTGAAAGAATCTCATTTAATGTCAATAAAATAGTCCACTTTACATGTGCATGAAAAGCATGAAATATACCGAAAGGTAAATAGAGGAATGTTAAACATTTATGGGGAGACGAAATGAGAAAAAAAAGCAATTACGTTCAAATATTTAGATCTGACCCTTGAGATGTCATTTTAGTCATGCGTGTTAAGCTCATACTATTGATTATTAACCACCATGAATATACCCCTATATGTATTATACATAACTACATTACCAAGGTCAAATTTATTATGGTCATTTCATTTATAGTTTAAAAATATCTATTCTTGAAAATTTATATTGCGTGCTATTTTATTGCTATTTATAACCAGCTAGACGAAAAACAGCAATTAACCTGATGCAAATTAATCGCTAAAATATGTCAGTTATATTTATAAAGTCATAGTAATAGCAACAATACTACTAACATAACAAATACCATAAAATAATAAATAAAATAGTAATCATCATTTTCCAAAGCTGGAAAATTAACTACGGGATAATATTTAGCATAATTACTACGTAAAAATGTCATGATTATAATATTTTCTAAACAAATAATATTATATACTACATACACTATACAACAATAAATTTACCTCGCTAATATTGTTTTAAATTTGTAGACTTATTGTGCTACTATTTGTAGGCGCTAATAGAATGTAAACCATATTAAATTACAGAATGTTCAATATTAGGAATTTACATTAATACATATTTTTAATTTAACATACTATCAAATTCGTTGTAAAATTATAGGGTAATTTTGTTCTCCATGGGAATTTTAATTTCTTAATATTTTTAAAGGTTTGTTGGTTACCCTTACAATATAAATAAGGCAAATTCCAATGAAGCAAGGTATGCAAGTTAAATGTAAGTAATTAAACAAACATATTCTTTTCAAAGAGTAGGTTATTTATTAGAAATCATATCCGGCTTAAATGAAGACTATCGGATACACATAATTTATATGAAATGTTATTAATTAGATCCAGGCATTTTCTCTCATTTGCGGATGTGGTTCGTTATTAGGTGCATACAATATTTAATATTAAAACAAAATTTTATAATATTGCATACATATAAAAATAAAAACAATGATGTAATAAAATATTTTGTTTCCTTATTTACTTCAAGGACTTAGTTTATTTACACAAAACACGAAAAAATGCAAAAAGAAACTCTTTAATCCAACAAAATCCGAAGTTGATTTTATTATAGGGGATGTGGTATGGATACTTGGACATGAACTGTCGAACTATGTGCCTATCTTTACAGCGCTGGTTGTCGAAAGGTTATTTGGAAACAGAAAGGACACAAAATTGGATTGATTGAGCACTTCAGATCTGAGCTATAGGGGTGGTTTTCACGCTAACATCAAACGATACCAAACAACACAAGATTTAATTTCAGTAATTGAGAATGCCTGTAAGTACATACCTCAAACAAGTTAAAGATAAGATTCACCATACCTAATTCTAGTAGAGAGAGATACTTTAAATCAAGGATTAGGGTACCTAACTAACTTATTACTAAATTTATATTATCGTTCTTCTGAATCATAGTAATTTAGAATAAGTTCGTTTTATTAAAAATCTTCGACTTTCGTTTACATTTATGATAGGTTAATTAAATGTAATATTCACAATTAAAAACTGTTCATCGTTTTCTATATTAAGAAATTAATTATATAAAAAGTTTGAACTATCCTCTCATAATATTCTCGGCCCAAGAGTTTAAAAGATTACTGAGGAGTTTAATTTATGGTAATCGATTAAAAATGATGTTTGTATAATCGTCAGTAGGAGTTCATTCGATGAACCATTCAATATATTACAGTTTCTATTTACCCGATTGTAAATATTAGATGTAAACATAATCAATGACAGATGTAATAACGAAAATTAAATTTTGCAAGCAGAGAACATGATTTGATAGTATTCGTAAGTTTACTGAATAGATATTTGAGTCGTTCGGAAAGTTTCTAATGGTATATCAATTTCAAATAAGTATAAGAGCATACTCAAGTTAACATCATAAAAAAACTAATATTGATAAATCATTTTGTTTAAACAAATGTACTATTTAGAAGCTGCTAACATACATACTAACCAAACTAAATTTAAATTGTCCAATGCTTTGTCTCGTATATACCAGGTGTACCGTAAAGTCATTACCGGTTTTTTTTTTGTAAAAAAACTACATAATTTTCAAGAAAATGGAAAAATTTAGTTATTCAAAGTATTGCCCATTTTATTCTACGCATTTTGTCCATCTTTCAGTCAATTTATGGATGCCATCCCAAAAAAACTGTTTGTCCTTTGAGTAAAACCATTCATTGAGCCCTTTTCTAATTTCTTTGAAATTGGCGAAGTGTTGCTCTGAAAGCACGTCTTCCACTGATGCGAAAAGGTGATAGACGGGCGGGACGAGGTCTGGAAAGTACGGCGGGTGCGATAATATGTCCCATATATGTAAGTGTTTTCAATGCTTCCTTGACCGGTTTTGTTGTATGAGACAGCGCATTATCGTGCTGTAAAATCACTTTACCGTGTCTTCGGGGCCATTTTGGACGTTTTTCTATCAATTTATGGTTCAAATTGATAATTTGTTGTCGGTAGCGATCAGTATTAACTGTTCCACAAGGTTTCAACAGTTCGTAATAAACTACGCCAGTCTGGTACTACCAAATACAGAGCATTGTTTTGCAACCAAAACGATTTGGCCTTGTAGTCGATGGGCCGGCTTCGGTAGACGATAACTATGATTTATTGCACTTTATTTTTCATCATCCGTCACTATTTCCGACCATACTTTTGAAGCTGCATTTTACAGACGATTTTTCGATTTTCCATTTGCCTGTCATTCAATTGATGTGGCACCCATTTTCCCATCTTTTACATTTTTACATAATCATTTTTGAGTTTTGGTTGGGTCTTCATCCAATAACTCCTGCAATTTCGCATCCTAAAACTTTTTCGGTCTACCAGAACGTTTTTTGTCTTGCACATCGAAATCACAATTTTTATCATTGTCGAAACCACGCTTCATATGCTTTTGTGGCTAGAGCATGTTCACCTGCCGCAAATGCATTTTTTAAGGTACGAAACTCGACATTATTAAAGTGGTATAAATCTACGACAGTGTTACTTTCGCAAAATATAACACGAATGACTTCGATGCTCGATCAGTAGGTTAAAATGACATATCTGTCAAATCATAACGTTGCATACCTAAGCATAGCGACATCTGTTAGAAAAACCGGTAACGACTCTTCGGTACACCTAGTACATTGTATATTTATTTTATTTTTACCTTACATTCCGAATTGAGTTGATAATTTATATAATATATATATATTTATATCAAATGAATTATAGATTTTAGTATGTTTAAAATTAGAATATATCAAAAATGTTTTTCGTGTAAAATGTAACGTGAGCTTTTATTATACAGTACTGAAGTAAAGTAGCTTAGAAAAGCAGTACATAACAGCGATATAAGCAAAAATGTTACAAATAGGATGAAGACAGCAATGTTTATTTCCTTAAATAAAGTATGGCGAGCAAGGAATTTGACAGTAATCATAAAAGTTTATTCAAGTCTACTTTCGAATAGGTATTGCTGTTTGGATTAGGTGCATGAGCATTAAGAAAAGTTTTGACGTTTATATTGCAAGTATTTGTGAACCATTGTTTAAGAAATACCATATCATGATGTCTAGATGAGATGACTAGAGTAATGCCAAATGTAGAACTCTGGAAAAAAACAAAGCGACATAGTATAATTGTAGAAATAAGGAATAAGAGGTGTAAATGGATCGGACACAAACTGGAATCTGCAAGAAAGAAGAAAATTAGAGCGAAGAATAACTTTCAAATAGAGTAACTGTAAAATTCTGAACTTAACATATGTGTTAAGTCTATGGACTAGAATGGAGAAAATGTATCAAGATCCTGGACCCCGTGAGAAAATAATACACCCATACTGAAGTAAATTACCTCTTGATACTAATGAACAATCGTTTTATTTAGATTTACTTTCTGATAATTTTTCAAACTTAGCCTTCTAGGTTAATTGAATGATCATTTATTCTTATTGGCAATATTCTTACAAAATAAAATAAAGAGAGTTAAGAACACGTAAGCTACAAACATACATACAGAAATCGCGTGCAAATCAAGAAGATAATAAACTCTTAAATTATGAATCTATAATGTTTAGTTGTCGGATAATTTACAACGCATTTTTGCAACAGATAGCCCTAGTTTATTTTTGTAAGTGTTAGAGTCATTCTCATTTACATTTATGCTATACTATATGAGAGCTGACAGTCCCAACTTTATTTTGGCAAAAAATTGAGCGGTTTTGTATGAACGTTAGCAATTTTATAAAAAGTTGAAAATGGAAGACCAACTTATGCTCCAAGTTTATGAAAAGTTTACGGTGTCAGTGTTCTAGAAATTCGATATTGGTGAATTTAATCTCATTAAAGGTCCTCAACAACAAAATAAAAGCGTTGATTATATCAAATCTAAGACAAACGATATGACAGATTTCCAAAAAAATCATTATTTAAGCATTGACGACAAAATGAAGAATAACTCAGTAAGCTCGATATTTAGTTTCTTATGAACTGAAAGTTCATTTGAGGGCGCGTATAAATATCTGCTACCTAACGTGAAGAAAACTATCGTTTTTGGAGGCGACCGATGATGAGAAATTGATTGTTTTTAACAATGTAGTACGAAAACGGGAGAACGGTCTCAATCCCGACCTGAACATTGGTTTCGACCGCCGTTGAAAACAGACATTCAACAGCGCAAGGTCATTCTCAATGTACTGCAATTTTGAAGCTGTTTCCTACCAAGGAACGAATCAGTTAATTCAAGTTTGAACTGTCGGCAATTGGTCAATTTAAATAAACCTGTTATCCAGAAACGTTAACGCTCGTTAACTGTAAAGGAGTGGTTATTCATCACGAAAACGCGAGATCAGATACAAGTTTGATAACCCGTTAGAAATTATTAATTTTCGGATAGGATGTCTTTTTACGTCTTTTTTATTCTCTTCAAAACTCTTTGCGTGATTTAACGTTCTTCTTAGATGAGATGTGAATCAACACCTTGCAAAGCTATTCGCCGGTAAAGATACTTCTATGAACGACAAATTACGAAGCTCATCGAAAAAACGGCAAAAACTTATCGAAGAAGACAGGCAATTATAAATATTGATCTTATGTTAATAAATAATCTATGAGAAAACGAGAAAAATACGCCATGACGTTTTAAACAACTCAATAATTTAATTATTTAAATCGTCGAAGAATGAAAAACATCTTAGTAACATAAGTCGAAAACAGAAGAAAATGAGAACTGTAAAACATTGTTATATTGTCAGTATATGTTTATATTACGTGAACTTGTATGTTCAGGATGCACCACTGCAAATTTGATGTCTTTTCGCTTTCAATAAATGTTTTTGAATTACGTACGTTTGTTATACACATATTGTAATTAGTAAGAAAATTAAAAACACAGATCCGATGGCTTCTTTCATATGAAATTATTACATAAGGTGCCTTTGCGAACACATTTTCTTGTAGCTGGTGCATATATTGAATAACGAAGAAACAAAAGCACTACTTCGGGAAACAGCTTTCCCTATGTAGCTTTTTTGTTTCATCGTTATTGAGTTCTGTGATTCTAATCTCTTTTTTGAATAACATAACCTAATTTAAACCTACTGCCGGTGTTGTGGCAATTGTAGCAAAATAAAATTCAGTTTTTAATATGACTAAACACAAATCAAGAACAGTAAAATAGTTTATATAAACTGAATACAATTTACATAGAGCTTAAGTGTTGTAAAAGTTCTCTGACTATTTTGGAATGTATAAAAATTATAGCGAACAGTTTCTTTCTAAATTAATCAAGAATAAAATTGATTTTCCTGAATTAATTATATAATAATCAATAATCCTATTTTTCATATTTTATCAGCTACATTAGATTTAGTACTAGACGTTATTTCGATATACGTAAGTATAGAAATTCTGCCATTATTGCAATTGGAATAGCCTATTTGGTACAATAAATTATTATTAATTGGATAAGAAAGTATTAGTTTGTTATTAGTTGAAGAGTCCGTGGAACAAAAAGAAAGAAAATGACTTTTTGAAATCGTTCATTCTTCAAGGCCGCCGGCCGCGTCAATATAATTGGATGCAAAGTATGCCTTAAAATTCAGAATTCTAGAATTCCATAGAGTAAGCAGCCTTAACTTAACTGCTGAAAATTTCTAATATGTATTTTTTGAGACGTAGAAGAAAGTGATTTGACGGTGTTAAAACTGGTGAATAAGGTGCGTGCGGCAACAAATTGGAGCCTAATTTCATAATTCCTGCTATAGCAACAACACTTGTGTGAAACTATGTATTGTCTTGATGCTTTTCTTTAAATATTTGCTTTAATTTGTTTAAATGGAGGGTAATAAACAAGAAGGTCTTTTGTATCCTAAAAATGGAAGCCATTATTTTTCTTGCAGATGAACCCAAGTCATTCAAGTTATTCGGCGTATAAAATCTAAATTGTTTCTTTGAAGTCAAACCTCCACGAGAAATTTATATTCGCACCAATTTTTTAATCAACAGTGAGCGGTCCTGACACCCATCTTGCAGACAGTTTCTTTATAGAGAGTTTTTCATTCAAAATGTATGTATATTATGCTATTTCAGACGTTTTCAAATGACGATCTTGTAACATCATAGCATGCACTTTTTAACAATTTCCAGTGTAATCGCAGATTTAGGACGTCTACATGTGGTATACCTTCAACGATTGTACGATCATTTATCAAATGAATAGAAAATAGAAAGTGAAGAAGCTGAGTTTTTCAAACTTGGACAAGACAACTTGGTGGCGCATCACAAAAACAGTCCATATATCCGCCATTCTACAGACTTTTCAGCCCATTCTTGTACATATTTTTGCCAAAAATAATATATCAAGTGGTAATACGAATAATAGGGTTTTGAATTTAGAAAAATATCGATAAAAGGTAGGCGAAGAATATATACTTTCCAAAGTCGGTTCTTAAAAATGATCATTTCTCTTTTAAATTAAATATTTAAGAGTATTTTTATAGCTTTGAAAGTAAAAAGTATTCTGAAACGAAATAGTTTTATTAGTTTTTTAGTTATATTACGTAAAAATTGAGTGCTACAATATAAGGTGTAAGCATGTAATTCTAATGAGTTTGGCCTTAACCTTTCTAGTATGCTTATTAATAATACGGGTTTTTTATTCAGATATAGAATTGGATATTATATTAATAAAAATCTTTCGATTTCTTAGATGACTTATGAACCTGTCTTTCAACTACATTTTTTCTCTTTATTAATTTATTTTTAGGCATCCTCGACTTTGATAAAGTGATGTTTATGTTCATTTTATCGTTTTATATAATTTTGTGTTCTAAACTGGTAATGGTAATCGAGAATATAGAACCATAGTGATCTAGAGCGTTTGTGACCTTGCTACCAATCTCATGTTAAGTTGATCGGGCTTTAAACTTCAGAACGACCTCTAACATCAATGACGTATTTTGGGCTTCCAGGTCGACTCAAGCTGATCAAAATGAGTACCTGGCAGCTTTGGGATAATAGGCAGTTGGTTCGTAACTCTTACCATGTTACAGCCTTAATGCATCGAGGGATACTTAGCCGACGGGTCATACCATGTTATACATATATCATGCGTCACTACGTGTTACAGGGATTTACTATAATTATTATTATGTAGAATTTATTTAGTTGTAGTTTTTCAATGAATTTAATTAAAGCTGAAATTTAATGTAATTTTTTCACTACCTCATAACATGAAGCTCTAACATTATTAGGGTACGTTTCGAAATAATACAATAGTAGGTAAGATTGATAATACTACGAGGATGGATTAATATATAAGGTCTCAAACAACGTATCATAGAGACGAAAAGAAGCTGTTTAACGAAAAGCGATTAAGTCTATTAGTACCAGTGTATTATGAGAAGATACAAAGGCAAGCGAATACACTCATTCAAGGAAATCGTCGGAAATTAGGTACTCGTCAAGAAAGAGTCCGGACTCTTTCTCTATATTGTTCAGTCGTTAACAAAGAAAAAATATTTGTAAAGAACATCTTAATCAGTATGAAGGAGATGATTTTTTCATGAATTGGATTCGTCATTATGATCCCGAATACAAACGGTTGTCAGTGGAATAGCTTCGTCCTGATTCTCCACATGTACGAAAATTCAAAAGAGTACCGACAGCGCAGAGTCATGCTCACCATTTTCTGGAACGCCAAGGGAGTTATTCATACCGAATATATATCGAAGCAATCAACAATTAATTGAAGAAGATAATGCAAAATTTGACGGATACTAAAGAATCGCATCCGTAGAGTAATACTGGAAAGAAAATTTTGCAGAAATGAAACGATGAAAGCGATATTGGAAGGTCAACAGTTTTTACCGGACACTGAAGTTCGGAATGCTGTTCGCAATTGAAGCAAAACTAAACAAGAAAGCATTTGAAGAAATGTGTTTTACTAAGTGACAGTTATATGGTAAATTAAATCGCTAATAGGTGTGTTGTGTCAGAAAGAGATTCTATTGAAAAATAAAACATCTTTTTTGTCCAAAAAACTTTCCTTTGTTAAACCACGTAGTTACTGAACAATTTGTCTCATTTTGATTGTAAGGAGTGGTTAAATTACAATTATAGAGCTTTAAACTTTCTTTAATAAAAATTAAATCGTGCACTTAATTTTTTGAAACATTTAATTTCTTTGCAACTGGGCGGGCTAATTAATGCCTAAATAAATTTTTAAATTGTATTTATACAAAAAATATATTTGTATGAAAACGATTTTTCATAACCTTATGGTGCTTATTGTTTACTTTGTTCTTATCCATTTCTTAATTTTTACTTTGTTTTTATTCATGTTTACTCTTAAAAATTCCAATAAATTTTACCTTTTCAGTATTACAAATCTTTTAAATATTGATAAATAGAGTTGACACTACGAGCGTTCGGTTGGCGGCAGGTGCTTCGAAGTGCAAGAGATTTATCAGGTAATAAATGTACATAAATACTTATCCTTTTAAGGAACGTTTTCAATATGTAGATGCACAAAGTGGATACGATCGGTTAGATATTTGTAGTAATAGGAATAACATTAATATAATATTAGTGTTATTGCTAAGATAGATCGTGTGTCAATTAATCGATCATGTCCATCTTGTGCATCAGCTTGCTGAAAATGCTGTCTCAGAGGGCAAGTGTTTATTTACATTAATTGCCTGCCAAGCGTCTTGCACTTCGAAGCACTCGCCGCTGACCGGACGCTTGTATTCCAACATTATTGATAAGTAGTTTAATAATTTATATGGAAACTATTACATTAATTTAGTTCTTTGGATTTAAAAATGCTCCCATATTTAATAATGTAAGCATATAATGAATTTCTATTGGAGATTTACTTCAAGGACTTGAAATATCGTCACTTTTGCAAAATGAATTTAAATATATATTTGTTGAAACAAATAAAGGCAAACCCATGAGAATTTTTCTAATGTAATAGCTAAATTATTTGACGTGATAGTACATAGTTTATTTATAAAATTGGTTAGTTTACATTGTAAAGTTTACATTTTATCACATTCGATGAAATTAGTAACATAAATTCTCATGTTGAACTAGGTTCTGTAATCATTTTGTATATATATTGCACGTTATTTTTTTCCGTAGAACTTTACCGTCAGTTACAAGTTTTGTTTGTGTAATTTTTTTTAAACCAAAAGAGCCACGCTAACCGATCGTTTGTACAAACATTTGAAGTTGAACAAGACAAATAGTCTGGGGGCGCAATGCATTACTAACAGACTCCTATCAATAAAACTTCAAATCACTTCGTAGTTATTTATCATGTTGGAAGTCGTGGTAAGGCAATCGGCCGCGCAACATACGTATATACGATCTTTGAATTATGGTGGCTCAGATTTTTTCTTCGTTTTTATTTTTTTTATTTTATTTTTTGCTGTAAATCTATAAAAGTTTGAATATATTGACTGAGACGCGTAAATTTGACATACAATTTAAGAAAAACTGTTTATTAAATGCATTAAAAAGAGCAATATTTTGCGTAATAAGTACTATATTTTATAAACTTTATTCACAGTATATCGTGTTTGAAATAAGTAATATGTAATAACTCTATCATGCCATTTATGTTTGCATTGCTTTGCTTCCTTTTGCGTATATCTATTCGATTTATACTTGGTTAAAAGTAAATACATTATTCCATGAGTATAAATGTTAATTTGTTCGAAAATATTGGAATGCTTAATGCATAGAACCAGGTAAGGTTATAAAATACACACTTCAGTATGGCTACTTCATCTTGGCTTTCGATTGAAACTGCGTCCTCGGTACTGCGCACTCGAGGTTTCGTCTTCACTTGCAGACATCGTCAAGGTTTAACTGCAGCTACTGCTGTCGTTATTGTACTGAAACTGGTGTAAGTTTCTGGACAAGTTTATATAGGAATATTGTTTGCCTCGGAACTGCAGTTACTGCTGTCGTTATTGTATTGAAACTGGTGTAAGTTTCTGGACAAGTTTATATAGGAATATTGTTTGCTTCGGATCAATTGAGCGTTATAGTTAAGGTTAGTTGTTTAGAGATACAGAATTGCCTTGGGTTGTGTAGGGTATAACAGTCACCATGGTTTAGGTTATTAGGGTGTTTTAAGATTTTTATAGATTCACGCATTTTTCGACTATAATAATGACTATGTAGTTTGGGACAGGATTTTAGTAGAATTGAATTTGATATGATGTCCGGCTTCATGCCCAGCAAGAGCAGAGCCAGATACGTGCAATAGCAACACACATGCTGAAACGCGAGTGCCGACAGATTGCCTTATCTCACATTGCCGCATGAACAAAGAACCCTGTACACATCCGGTGCTTCTAGAGAATTACGGTTTTTTATTGAAAAGGGGTCTGAAAGTTCTGAATGGTTTAAAGATGGCTTTAATGTTGTTTTTAAAGAGTATTCTACTGATGCGGTTACTATTTACCCTATATACAAAGTATATAGGGTAAATAGGCTTTAGAAAGAGGGGCTCACTCCTTCTTAAACAATATAATATATGAGCGAGCAAAATATATAAGCGATTGATTATGCTTTAAAGATGTATATATGTACGCTACATTTAATTAGGTAAATATCTTCATTTCTACTAACCTAACACACTGTAACTTTGATTTGTACTGGATAAAAATATTATCGAAAAACATAGAAACCACTGTTGCTATTGTAGGATAATAATACATCTCTTAGTTCTATTTAGATATACTTATGTATGTATGTAATATGAACATACAACAGAAATTAAACTGAATAAAAGGTGTGTTAATGAATATATATGGTGTATCGCGGCATGTCGAATTGTCAGGAAGTATGTAAATATCCACAATTTCATTACTTGCATTGGTATTTTTTCTTCAGGAAAGAGGAGAATATAATTTAAAAAATAATAAACTGACTAATCGGCATAACAGCACTCGAAAAGCTGATGTAGCATATACAAATAAAGCACAAGACGCAGATACTTAAAATTAAGGCATTTAGGAAAGAATAAATAAACGTTGAAAACTCCGGTATTAATTAAAGAAGAAAGCAAAGTAAATAAGAAATTTAAACTTCGCAAATTAAATGTTTAAAACTTAAGAATTTAAGAGAAGGCTATGGTAAATATAAAGTTAATTTCGTAATTTTTTCATCATCGAATTGATCTACTTTATCATTCGATACGTAAGTAGATATTTATTTATTGGCAAATACGTTAACAAGTTATAAGACTACAAAAAAAATTTTCAGGATTTTTACAGTAAAAAGCAGATATATGAAAATTCTGTATGTTTATCTAGTACGTCCTTTCTTCATTTTAATAACAGCAGCTATTCTTTTTACTGGTAAATCTTAATGAAAGCTGTAGTTAATTAAATTAATCAGAAAAGGCACAATTCAGTGATCCTTACCACATTAATGTTCGTAATCTTCACATATTTCCACAACTAAGTTGTCATCATCAGCAGATAATTAATCACAGTGTCGTATCTGGATCTGCGGTAAAACCCGCACAGAATAATTCAGCAGAAACTTTAACCGCTAAGTACACATTGATATAATTATTGCTTCAACAAAATGCGAAATTGAAATATAATAGTATTGATACCGCCGCATAAATTACAATACAAATATGTTTTCATCATACATTTGGAATGAAATGTATGCATTTTAACCGGGTTATTGAAGCGCATAGAAAATAACTGAATATCTGAATTGGAATCATATTGCGCGATATTTTGTTACTTAATGTGTATGGATGTGTTAAATACTTGTTATTTTGTTGATACGATTTCCACATTATATTACATTTCTCTCTCTATTCCTAGAGAAATACAATTACATTATTAGGAAAATCCCTTTATTATCGATTTTGGGTTACGAACCTGCTATTAGAATCTAAACACATAATATGATATGTATGTATGTAATATATTGTGAATTTCATTATTAGGTTTCATTTTTTTGGCGCCTTTTTAAACTTTGTAATTTATTCGGAATGAGAAAAGGGAAAGATATTAATAGTGCGGATGAAATTAAAATAGAGACTACATTGAAAATAGTCATGTAATGGAACCGGCAAAGTGCAATAATACAGAAAGTTTTTCATCATACAATTGGCCGAATAGCCCCATTAATTCAGGAAAATATTCCGGCAATAACGAGTGGTCGCAGTTATTGCCATTGTGTCTGTAAAATTATCGAAAGAGACGACAGGCTAATTGTAAACGCAGCACTTGCAAAGAGACAATTTTCTGCTAGAGAGCTGCTAGATAAATTAAAAGTACATAATATAAACAGAACTGAATGCATGATACGATCATGATTATACACTGCTGGAATCAAATGTCGGAGACCAGTCGCGAAGCCTAGTTTGATACCAAAAATAAAGAAAGCACGCCTGCAACGGTAAAAAATGCAAAGATATTTTATGGTTGAAGATTGGGGAAAGATAAATAAGTACGAAATTTGTCATTAATAAATCATTTCTTAAAAGTATCAATTTTTATAATAAATTTCAGTTTCACTTTCTCTTGGCAACAGATGGTCTTCAGTGCTGAATTCTGACTTAAAGCAATGACGGAGAGTATTAATTTCATTAGACAAAGACGCAAGAGACGCTATAGTGATGAAGCTGTACAGAAAAAAAGTAAACACCCATCAGTCATGTCTGGTCATGCATAACCGCGAATGCCACAGGATCCCTGTATTTTGTGGAGAGCACCATGAATCAAATGCAATATAAAAAGGTCCTTGAAACCGTATTTTCGCCTTTCATAAACTCACTAAATGAAGAAGGACCATACGCTTTCATGCACGATGAAGCATCGTGCCATACAGCGAAGACGATAAAAAATTTATCTTAGGAGCATAACATATACCTTTTGCTCTGACCCGATTCAACTCACCTGATCTATATCTAATCAATAATGTATGGGACATGTTGAAAAAGTTTACATACTATTCTCGAACCCAATAGTAGTAGTTCCAAAAGATAATATTCGCATACACTAGCAAGAGAACGCAAATCTAAATAAGTAGCAAAAATTTGTATCTTCAATATGTGAGAGGGAATTAGTGCAGTCAATAAAGCCAAAAGAGAATTACCTAAATTTTAATATAATACTTTCTATAGAGAATAAATAAATATTTGGGTGAGATAGTAGTTTTTTCACTTATGTGTTGAATATTACGCTCCTTTATTCGTTGTATTGTCTGGCTCACGTACCACATAGGACAATTTCGACAATATAATACGTAATTCCAATGCATCTCTTAGAAGGCCAAATTTTTGAAATTGGATTGGCTATAAGCTGTGGAAACTTTACCCTAAAAGAGTATTTATGTTCTGTTGGTCAGACCTCGGATGTGCAACAACTTTTGATATATAACCGAGTTTGAAACTGTGGTTGTTGTTAGTTGTCGAATTAGAAACAGGCTCTGCAGTGCTATGCATATTTTATAAGTAGTTATGTATACATAATGTTGCCAAAATTTCAAGAAATAGAATTCGGTGACCTTAGAAGATTTTACAAAATATATTTATATAGAAAATGTTTTTTTTAGAAAAAATTGTCATAAAATGTGTTAATTTTAATAATTTTCCAATGATTGTTTTAAATAATTCATTGTAAGGCGCACTATAATTTTACAAAACCAGTAATATAAGATAAAAGGAGCGACTTTCGTAACAAAAGAAATTTCTTTTTCTCCTTATGTTTTAAAATGTTTAGTCTTTGGCGCTTTTGGTCAGTTATTGGCCATAACGATACATACAAAAGCTTCTTCATACACAAATGTTCATTTAAAATATATTTTACTTGTTTACCTGAAATCTCTGCAATGTCTAATATCAGAACTGAATTAAAACTAAGTTAGAAACAACTCTTGGAAATAATGCCCCTTCGTTTTTAATAGTCAAACATATATCAGAATTTAAATATACACATTGATTTCATTCTAGAATAATGAAGTTTATAATGCAGTTTTGAATGGTCGTCACACATATTACGCATTAAAACCTCCCAAGATGAAGTCATTAATTATCTCTTGATACCATATTATTTTTTTCATGTAATAGTTATTTACTTTAAGTAAAAAGCAAAAGTTCACTGAATGTACTATTAATTTAAAAGTAAATACCGATGGAAAGACATGTAGCACGTAGTACATGACTTGTGTTTGTGAATAATCAACATGCCTCCCTCTCACGTCCAATGAATTGAACGAAAAAGCGAGAATGCATCTGTCTCGCAATGTCGATAACTAAGTTACCAGAGCGTATAGACAGATGGCACTGCATCACGGCTATTTGCCAATTAAAAGAATGTTAAAAGGAATCATTCTATTATTAATAACACCCTATCTACTACATATGTTTCATGGATTGACCAATCATCAGGCAGATTCTGTGTTATTAATGAACGATTCCTTGATAGTGTCTATCATATCATTACGATACAGAAAAATAGTGAATAATCAACATGCCTCCCTCTCACGTCCAATGAATTGAACGAAAAAGCGAGAATGCATCTGTCTCGCAATGTCGATAACTAAGTTACCAGAGCGTATAGACAGATGGCACTGCATCACGGCTATTTGCCAATTAAAAGAATGTTAAAAGGAATCATTCTATTATTAATAACACCCTATCTACTACATATGTTTCATGGATTGACCAATCATCAGGCAGATTCTGTGTTATTAATGAACGATTCCTTGATAGTGTCTATCATATCATTACGATACAGAAAAATAGTGAATAATCAACATGCCTCCCTCTCACGTCCAATGATTTGAACGAAAAAGCGAGAATGCATCTGTCTCGCAATGTCGATAACTAAGTTACCAGAGCGTATAGACAGATGGCACTGCATCACGGCTATTTGCCAATTAAAAGAATGTTAAAAGGAATCATTCTATTATTAATAACACCCTATCTACTACATATGTTTCATGGATTGACCAATCATCAGGCAGATTCTGTGTTATTGTTTTTGTATTCATTTCTAACATTAAACTTTTTAGGCCGCATGCATAATCTACATCGATTATGTCATTAGCTCTGTTTTTGATTGTTCTGCAGTTCATACTTGTCTAAATAGAAGTACGACACACATTTTGTGTATTTTAGGATGTATAAAATGTACATTATAATTAATATTTATTCGGATATAGTACGCTCTATATACTCGTATAACTGTCTTTATTCAAAATTTCATATGTTGGTTCTAACATTTGTATGAATCTCTAAAGAATATACTCGTATCGGTTGCGTTAGAAATTGGAGTGTTGGTGTCAGCGTGTACTTTTTAACATTCGATGAATAGGTGTGTTTAAACCTGAGAATAAATTACGCAGAAGATATGTTCAATTAGTTGATGTTGCTTGTCACGTTGTGTTGACGTGCAAACTGGAAGTAAATAGTTCTGTTTTCTTTTAATTTTTTTATAAAAGATACAATACAAAGAGAAGCAATTGCGACATTTGCAAACTATATTGACAAATTATTAGAAAAATTATAATTAGCACAATAAGCAAAAATGATGAATTTTTAGCTGAAAATAAAAAGTTCCTTAATTTGTTAGAACCTCGAATTAACTATATAGATAATTATATAAAATAAAAACTAAAAATATGGAAACAAACAATAATAAATCAAAATTCATGACTTTACCATAAGTACCAGCCTATCAGAAAATTTTAACAAATTCTTTGGAAAACAACATTTAAATAGTACACGAACCGAAAAATAGTTACTACAATTAAACATCAAACACCTAAAGAAAAACAAACATACAGCATATAAAAAACAAAATGTTGATGTTGTGGAGGTGCATATGTAGGACAAACAAAACAATATCTACATAAGAGAATTTATGAACACAAATATAGTTTAAATAGTAACAAAATAAACGCAACGGCCTTATATAAACATGCTTTGGAAAAAAATATGAATCCGACTTCAACAATAGACAAAACTAAATAGACAAAATTAGAATCGCATAATTAATGACATTTATAATAACTCAATTCATAGAAAATAAATTGTCAACGCAAATTTACAAACAAACACGCACATTTACGAAGATGATAAGCTCGTCGTTAGAGGAAAATTTCTTTCCACATAGTGCCATTTTCAATTTTGGAAAAAGGTGGAAGACGGAAGGGGCTAGATCCGGCGAATAAGGTGCATGCGGTATTAATTGGAAATGCAACTCGTGGATTTTGGAAATCGCAACTGTGCTGGTATGCGAGGGAGCGTTGTCTTGGTGAAACAGAATCTTTTTCTATGATATTCCTAGCCGTTTAACACGAATCTCAACATATAATTTTTGGAGAAGTTCTGCATAATATTGTCCGTTTATTGTGGCACCTTTCCGAAGGTAATCAATGAGCAAAATGCCCTTTGAATCCCAAAAAATTGATGCCATCACCTTGTTTGCCGATAAAGTTGTTTTCGCTTTCTTTGGAGGTGCAGAGCCACGTTCTAACCATTGTTTCGACTGTTGTTTAGTCTCGAGTGTATTGTAGTGTATCCAAGTTTCATCGCAAGAAACAAATCGCCTACAAAAATCAACTGGATTCCGCTTATAAAGGTCCAAACACTAATTGGAAATGCGCAAACGAGTGAACTTTCGTTAAAACGTGGTGTACGCGTTCTGTTGAAATGTCTACCATGTCTGCTATATCTCTCACTTTGAGTCGTCGATCTTGCGTAATAATATTATGGATTTTTATCATAATTTATTTAGAAGTCACGATTTTGGGTGTTCTAGAGCGCGCTTCATCAACACAGCTTATTCTGCCACGTTTAAATTCATTTACCCATCTACTTATTGTGGCGGATGATGGAGCAGATTCACTTAATGTTTCCGGTAACTCATCTTTTATTTTGGTAGCTTTCATACCCTTAATTACGAAGTATTTAATCACTTTGGTAACAGTTTACCGACAGATGTGTTGGTGGGTGATGAAGTGCTCGCCTCTAATTGTGTCAACCCTAAGGCCTCTTGGCTTTAGGGTTGACTCTGAGCTGTCCTGGAAGCCTTACATCAACGAACTATCTGGGGGGCTGTCTCGGTTCTGCTACTGCTTACGAGTTATTTCTCGTAACGTTGGTGTGGAGACGGGACTGCTTTCTTACTTCGCCTATGTACATTCAAGGCTCCAGTATGGTGTGGTGTTCTGGGACAATTCCATTGTTGTGTGGGTGTGTTTCGATCTGCCAAAGTACTAATAATGCCCTCAATTTATATATTTCAGTGCACGCTACATGTGAAAACAAACTATAACGAATTTTTTAAAAAATACGAAACGAATCACGCACATGCTACGCGAAATCTTCGTAATATACATCTTGTGTTCCCACAAACGAATTTTACAAAAATTCAAAAAATGTCGTTCACCATTGCGTAAAAATATACAACCACATACCGCTTCGGATCAAGAGCTTGCAGTTGGCCGGGTTTAAAACTATTTTTTTGGCTAATAGAGCAAGAGTTCTACAGAGTAGGAGATTTCCTTAAAACAATTGTAGACATTGGCGTATAGCATATGTCAAGTGCTCGCATACGTATGTATATATACTTATTTTATCTATTTTATAATTTATCGTTGTTTCGTTGTTATTTATTTTATACTTATGACATATTCTATGTTTTATTTGACATTATGGAACGTATTAAATATTATTATTATTTTTTTTTACTGGTCGAAAAATACAAACACAAAAGAATACAATTTATAATATAAAATATATTTTTTATTGAGTTACATACATTTTTTCTTTTCCTATGATGTAGAATTTACTTTTGTTATAATAATTATAATATATTGTAGATGTGTTTTTAGGTGAAAAAATAAAAGTACATATTGGTCAACTTAACAATAAATTTTATTTATTAAGGATGACAGCACAGGAAGAAATAAAAATAAATGAAATGACAATAATATATACATACATGCCGGCACACCCATAAGTTTGAAAATTAGAATGATGCTTGTATCACGTGATATATATCCCCCAATGTCCTCCTTACATCCAACACTCTTCAATTTCGAACGTACTTCTAATGATAGATGTTTCAGTATTAATTAATATATATCAATAAAACATGTGTCACGAGACGATCATCTTAATCTTATTTTAAGACCAACTATCACTTCTTCTGTAATGATGAGATTAAGTTTGAAAGCAGGATCTGAGGAGGCTGGTAGTATGCACTGAGAAATCTTAATTAATATTGGGTTGGCAACTAAGTACTTTCGGTTTTGTAGTATAAAATAAGACACTTTTTTTTAAACAAAGAATAGTTTTTAATCAATTATATATTTTCCATTTTGCTCAATGACCTTTTGCCATCTTTCTTTCAGCTGCATGATTCCGCGATCATAAAATTTCTGGTCCTTATCAGCAAAAAAGTGAAGGTCGTCGTCATTTGTGAAAGTTTTACCATTCAAAGAATTCTGCAAACTTCGAAATAAATGGTAATCAGATGGTGCTAGATCATGGCTGTATGGGGTATGTGGCATCACTTCCCAGCCAAGCTCCAATAGTTTCCCACGAGTTGCCAAAGATGTGTGAGGCCTTGCATTATCTTGGTGGAAAACTACACCTTTCCGATTTGACAATTCTGGCCGTTTTTCTTTGATTGCTTCATCAAGTTTTATTAATTTTTGACAGTAAACATCAGAATTGATCGTTCGGTTTCTTGGAATCAGCTCAAAAAACACAACACCTTTGTAATCCCACCAAACTGACAGCATGATCTTTTTTGGATGCAATTCAGCTTTCGATGTAGTTTGAGCTGGTTTATCGTGTTTGCTCCATGATCGTTTTCGAACTATGTTACTGTGCAGGACCCATTTTCATCACCAGTGATGATTCTTTTTAAGAAGGGGTCGGTTTCATTTCGTCTAAGGTGCATATCGCAAAAGTTGATTCTTTGTGTTAATGAATTTCTTTCAATTCGTGAGGTACCCAAATATCAAGCTTCTTAACTAGCCCAAGACATTTTAAATGTTTTTCAATTGTTGTGTGCGATATATGTAGCCTCTCCGCAACCTCTCGAACAGTTATATGACGATCCTCTTCAATTATGACTTTGATTTGGTCATCATCAACTTCAGTAGGCCGACCAGAACGTTGCTCACCTTTGAGGGAAAAATCTCCAGAACGGAATTTTTTATACCAATTCTGACACGTGCGCTCTGTTAAGCAATTAGCACCATAAACTTTACATATCTTTTTGTGAGCCGCAGCAGCTTTTTTTCCTTTACGGAAATAAAATAGTAAAATATGTCGAAAATGTTCGTTTCTGCACTCCATTTAAAGTTAACCCACAACTAATAGCTTTAATAAAAATCACGCACTACTTGCTTCTGAAGTTACGTCAATGTGACGAGTATCACGCGACAAACGGTAAAGTACAGCACTAACATACGTTATACAAAAATAAAGCAACGCTCTCTATCAGTAAAAACCGAAAGTACTTAGTTGCCAACCCAATATAACGACCACAGAGCCAATATATTGAAGTAGAGTTTCTATTTATTAATAGATCATCACCTTTATTTAAATTTTACCTTTAATCCATTATAATTTGATTTATATAATTGTGTGCACATTAGATAAGTCAATATATTTTATTTATAGTATAGAAAGCGATTAAATCATTACGACAATTTATGGAATTATATACACATTTCTTCATCTACATATTCGAATTTATTAGACAACTAATTGATGGAGACATTCTCAAAAATCATTATCATATAAATAATAGAATCGGAAAATAAATGTAAACGAATTGCCGCATTTGATTTCATTGACATCTTTATAAATCAGAAAATATATTTTCTGATATCTTTATTCCATTTGCATAAGTGATGAATAATGTGTTCTCGTGCAAAAAACAATGTAGGAAAAGGCAAGAAGACATTATTGTCCTTATTTATCGTCCAGGAATTGTAAAACGGAGAAAGAATTCCGCATACCAGCGGATAAAATGTCATTTGCATTTAAAAACGTTCTCCCTTATAGATTCATTTGTTTAGTCGCTCTGACTGTTTTCTCGTAATGTTATGTTGTTCAAGCAATTTACGATCTATTTTGTGAAACCTTTCGAAGACCCACAATTTTATTAAATAAGAAGATAGATATCATACATATTTAAGAATAATTAAATCGACGAAATAAATTAGAATAATTAAAGTATACCCATACCATACATTTACAAAATTTGATGACGTTTTTTAATTAACCCCAACACTGTAAAACTTACTTTTAAGACAAAGAGAATGATAAACAAATTAATTTGAAGTTATTTCGTCATCAAAGAAGCTGGTCTATTATTATTATTACATAATTGTTTAATAAAAGATTGCTGTAGTCATAGATTTGCACCAAATATTTGTCCTTTATAAAATTGAAAATACCGTCTGTCCAAATAGTAGTAAGTACTTCTAATTTAAAATTCAACCGTATTTCAAATTTCCAATTTAATTTTGTATCATGTTGGGCAGACATGTCGTGATGTTTTATTAAATTTAAGCTAGATTGGACGCGCAGTTGATGTATAACAATAAATAGAGTAAGACGCACTTTGATACACTTGGCGATTGTTGCAACGGAAAATTTATTCAGCGAATAAATGGCGTGAAGACGTTAGAAATGTTAAGGAAGGCTTACCTAGTTTTTTTTTCACAGGCAAGTGTTTATGATTAGTACAAGGTGATCAAAGAAGGCCATGGGGACGTCGACGATGCACTACATTTGGAACAAGCGATAAAGATCATTCCAAGAAAATCAAGGTATTGATGCTTCAGAACTATCGAAAGTCTATCAGTGACTTAGCTGTAGACTTAGGCATCTTGAAGTCATTGTAAAATGTCATCCTGATCAAAAGTTGGGAAAGAAACTTGCTACCTTGCGCTTGGTGTCAACTCAGATGCTTGCCAACACATTGAGTGACCTTAACTTTATGTAATCCATCGCAATAGGTGATAAAACTGGGTATATGAACATGATAAGGAAATATCGCCATAAGCACCGGAATGAACAGAGAAAAATGACTCGAAGCCGAAGCGATCGCGTTAGTCAAAATGGAAAGTTAAGGTCTTGTTCATGATATTCTTTGACTGTCCCGATGTGATTCATTCTGAATTCCTTCCAGGAGGCAATTGTGGCATATGAATGTTGTAGCTGGCGGAGACTGATAAATTTATTCTATGTCCGTCCGTCTTTTACAATCCTTTTTGCTTATGTCCACTCGAACCCTTTCTCTTTCTGAAATCCCGCAATGCCACATTTCCACTTTTCCACGTGTTTCACTTTTCTATTCCTATACTGCTCTGATTGTCTTTTAATCTGCCATTTTATAAACATGTACATATCATCTTAACTGCTTAATATTGATGTCCTTTTCAATATTTTCCTTACTTTCAATGATGCTTTGACACTACGACTACTATGCCTACTTCCATTTATCTTGGATACTGCTTCGGTGTTCTTCAATATTTTCATTTCGTAAAGCTAAATCATGCTTTCGAGCATATTGTTCTGGACTCTTTATCCGTTTCCTTTAGAAATTTTAAATGTTTCTAAAAATTAGAATTATTTAAAAAGATAAATAATGCTTTTCCTAGAAATTAATTAAAATTACGACTCTTCACAATAAATGAAACATATTCTCTATAAATTTTCATATGAAAATGGTTAGTTGTTTTTAAGTAACACCAAGTGAACAAGAAGGTATTTCAAAAGTTTTTATGATCAAAATGGGAGTCAGGCAAGACGATTCATTATCATCGATATTGTTCAATGTAGCACTGGGAGTAGAGGTGAAAATGCTACCAAATACAGGAAATATAGTGAACTAGTCGGCACTACTCATTACGTATGCAGTAATAATATCAAGGAAAAAAAAGAGCATGGAGGAATCTCTACACAGCAGTTGGATAAAGACGCAGGTTATAGAAGACTGTAAATAATATATCCCAATGGGAAAGTACTTCATAACAGTAAAAAGATAAAAACGTAAATCTATGAAATGACAATCCTACTTGTAGGTTCAATGTTATCTACTGGGGCTGATGTATAGAATTTCGAAAGAAAACAACCACGCATTCATGTTCGCATACGTGCATGGGTAAAAAAGACAAATATGTAGAAAAACAAGGTGCAGCGTTTACTTAAAATACTTTCCTATTTGATTTATAGAATTCTAAAAATGGACAAACACGTGTTTTTGTTCGCACACATGCATAAGAAAAAACGACGCCGTCTCTTGCTATTCCGTGTCCTCTTTTATAACGTTTAAAACTATACAAGTACTTTTACTTCTCTCTGAGAGATGGACGTTTGGTTCTCTCTCACTACTTTGTCTATCGTTCCGTTATTAATGCTCACTAGGACATTAAGAGGGTATAAATTGCCGCAATTCAAATTTGTCGAGAAAACCAAAGTATCGGCTAGTATCTTTGACAGTAATTTTGATTAACTATATTTTGATTAGGCAATTAATCGTGTTTATAAGCACGGTGGTTAAGGCCATATAAGTGCTTTCGCTTCTATTTGAGAGGTGAACTTATGGTTCTCTCGCTACTTTATATATTCAAAATTATTTTGTTGTTTTGACAAGCCTGTTTTCTTCTTTGTAATAAAGAGGTTTTCTTTTATTAACAAGTTGCAATTTCATTTTAAACACCAAATTGCTTTTATTCAAGACATAAATACAAAGGGTACTAGGAAAGGTTTGCAATATGACGCAACAATGAATCGTAGGAAGCTGCTTGTTGCTGCATGTTGAGACATGTTCATACGTGCATAGTAGCCGCCGCACCATGTTGATGGACTCAGTTACTCATTAGCAGTGAGAGTGTAAATTGCTTGCGATGGCATCGTGATCACGAAATGAGATAAGGGCAGTTTTGCGTTATAATTTCGTGCGTGGTTTAAACATAGACCAGTGCTTCGAAGGAATTACTCTTGCACTATGTGATGTTTGTCCACATCGCACAACGATATTCAGGAGGTATAGAGAATTCTATAGGGGAATTTAACTGTGAAGGATGCTGAGAGACTGGAAGGCCACGAATGTCAGTTACGGAGGAAAACGTTACTACTGTGAAGAAAATGCTTGGCAAGGATAGGCGAGTGACTTACCAATAGATAGAGGGTACTTCAGGCCTAAATGCACCAGCAATTCGTTCGATTCAGCATGATCATTCGCACGTGAAGAAACTTTGTTCTCTCTGGGTGCCGCATCGACTGACTGAAGAGCAGATGACACGACGTGTGACGCCGGGAGATGCTAAAAAAGCTTAATAAGGGACAATCTCGGTATGTGAACAACATCGTGACAAGTGACGAGGCTTGGCTGTACTATTAGGATGTACCGACCAAAGCTCAAAACAAAGTTTGGGTCTTTGATGATGAGGACATACCCGTAGTTGTCCCCGATCTGTAAAGAAGAAAATGATAGCTGTATTTTTCAAATCGAGTGGAATTGTGGGAACGCGTCGTTTTAGACACAGAAGATAGTAATAGCTAAGTGGTATACTGAACAATGCCTGCCTAAGATCGTTGGATCTATGAAGAACCTGCGGCCAAAGTCAAGAATGGACACCTGATTCCTCGATCACGATAATGCTCCAGCTCACTGCGCCAAAGCCTTCACCGAATATTTGACCACGACAGGATTGAAACTTCTCAAGAACCCTCCCTACAGTTCAGATCTTGCTCCCTGCGATTTTGCACTGTTCCCGCATGTGAAAATGAAGCTAAAAGGGAGGAGGTTTTGCAGTGATGAGGACCTTCTGCGGGCTTGGAACAACGAGTGTGCTTTACTTCATTGTGAAACTTGGCAGAATTGATTTAAAGATTGGTTTCGAAGGATGGGAACGTGTATTGAGTGTAGAGGAAATTACTTTGAAAAAATGAAATAGACAAAGCTGTATTGCAAAACTTTTCTAGTGCAATTTGTGTATTAAAATTATACAGTGATGCGTTTACTTAAAATATTATTTTCTGTTTGATTCAAAAGTATTAGTTTTGGAAGTAATCTTTTCTTTAACATTAAATCTTTGGTAAAAACGCTGCATTTTGGTCTGATTGAATGCATTATTTCTACCAGTGTAGGCAGGTAATGGAGACTTTAAGAACTATGGGTATAAGTGGTTTGGAAAAAAGGCAACAGAGATAGGGGAGAATGGAGGAAAATAGTGAAAAAAGCAGCAATGGAAAGATAGTGTACCGAATGGTGTGAAGTGAGTTAGTATATGAATCGATAGCGTGGTGCTAATTCCGAAGACGAATGTGTAACCAAGTAAATATATAAGTGTATGTGTAAGAGAAATGGTACGAACATGAAAAATACAATTCTTTACGAATGAAAAAAAAAATTTGATTCATGTTCAAAGATGGAGATTTATTTTTTATTAATAAAGTTAACGATTACAGGCAAAATATTTTAATTACTAATTATTTCTTATCTTTTCTTTGCTTATTTATTTAGGAAAATTTCAAGGGAATATGGACTTCAGTAACATTTAATTTAATTTTAAAACGTAATTAAATAATAGCAGTATTATCATGTCTTGAAAATCGACCTGAACGAGTAACTAAACGTTAAAAGGCTGTTTTTATGCTTTTGTCGTATTATTCGTTCCCTTTGTTCTATTCTTTTTTTGTGCTACAGTAATGAAGATATTAAGATAAAAATGCTCTTAAGATAAAAGTTCGTCGTTATACATTATATTTCTCGATTACGTTCATAATGACGTATTTAATTTAATTATTAATAGTAGCAATCGACTTCATGAGTCATGATTCATAAATATTCATACTTTAAATTAAATATATTAATTAATCATTTTAATATTCGTTATGTTCATAATACGCTTTTATACGTAGACAGAATGTTTTTAATTACTTTGTGCTAAAATTTAACATATTCATGACACGGTAAAATCGAAGTATAAATTCAGTTAATTCGAAGTGTACTAGAGAAAATACATTCTTATATGTATTTTCTGGTTCAAAGAAATATTAGATTAAAGCTAAACTTTACGGATGGCATAAATTACTCATACAATTATGTGTAATTCGAAGATGGATCAAATATAAAAACAATTTCTTTTTAATTTGTTGTTACAGTAACAAAATGCATCTATATAATCCTCCATTTATATTTATGTATTTTACCCACTGGACTGGAAGTTCTTTTTAATCTCATCATTGAAAAATTAAGTTGATCATCTTTCTAACCAAATGCACTTCAAAAATCTACAACTAGGTCATTATTCTTGAGTGGCCTAAACACATGGCGGTCAAAGCGAGATAAATTTGATCTGTAGGACTGGTGCTCGAATGTTTCCTAATTAATTTTTTCTGTAATTTCTCGGATCGAAGTAATTACGGTCGACTTTTATCGCGAAGAAAGTTCACACTTCATAGTGACTTTCCTGCAGAAAGGCTGGTCTTGGCTTTTCGTTTAAGTTGTTGCTATTAATACTGCATACTGAAGCAGTTTTAGATTTTATACATTTTCTGAGTCTACATACTGAAAATGCAGATGTCCATACTGACGCTTAAAAAAGTGTTTATTTATATCTACTACCTGTTAAATCTGTTGTACTTTTTTAAATACCAGAGAAGAAAGCAAACGTGAAAGAAATAACAGTGGAAATAAATTAAGTGTTTTAACGCAAATAAAATTTTATTGAAAAGTAAAATCCTCAAAGACAACTAAGGGTCACATACAAACCCATAGATTGATATTTATATAGTCAGTGGAAAAATGTCCATAATCAAGAAAGAAATTCAATAACTGATCAAATGGTCGCTGCGCCAATTGTAGTCGTAATTTAAAAACAGACAATGGATTAATAAGTAGCTCATAATCATTGATTTGGTCTGTAATGGAGTTGGCTTAGCTGTGGAAATCCACAGCTGCGAATTGTATTTTAAGGATCAGCGGTGTGAACTGGTACATCATGCACTAACAAAATGATTTTCGTTTTTACCGACGTTTTTTATGAACACAGTTGTTAGAAAAGTTTATTAGTTCATGGGAATAATTTGTTTTTACCCTAGACACATTCTGAATATATATATTTTTAGGAAAGATCGAGATTTTCGTTAATTCCTTCATTTTTAAAGATCTGTAATTCAATAAGACACAAATTAAAGTGTAAATAGTCGGACGAAATATAACTTGGTTTCAAGGGATACTGTTACAATTTGGAACATCTTATTTTGCAAAACAAAATCATTCTGATACACACAATCAAAATACTGTTTAATTTGACGTGGAGTTTGAATTTTGCTTGTTACAAATTTTATAAGGACACTATATTCCATATCAATTATAGTGGCACTCATTTGAGTATTAGTACATACTACTAATACTAGAAGCCCAAATTTTTTCTCACTCAATAACACATTGCTTGATGATGTAGTAATATAATCTTGATCATGAACAATTGTATTAAGTCGAGAAAGTTATACGAGGGTTCCCGTTTATATTTCGGGAACTGACAACACTGTTAGTGTTGCCTCCGATCTGATGATTGCATCGTGAAGTTTGTCGTTTTTGATAATATATTTACCTTGACAGTTTTATTATCCGGTTGATATTTTTATTGTTGACAGTAACTTAAAAATTTTATGTTAGAGAAAAAACTGGAATTAACTCGCCAACATTTTCCAGCAATTATTTTTCATAACTTTCGGTGTAGATTATCTCAACAAGAATGCATCGACGAGCTGAAATCTTTATATGGTGATGAAGTACCATCGAAAACTACAGCATATCGTTGGTATAGTGAATTCAAACTTGGACAGCGTTCTTTGGACAATGAATTTCGTGAAGGTCGTCCCACAAATGTTGTTGTGTCGGAAAACGTTAATGCAGTGTCTGAATTGATGATGCAAGACCATCATGTGACATACTGTGATATCGAGGCATCTCTAGGTATTAGTAACACCAGCGTGTATATGATCCTACATGAACATTTAGCCGTTAAGAAGCCGTTAAGAAGCCGTTGCACAAAAAATACACTGGTGGTGCTTCAAAGAACATTTATAAAGTCGTCACAGGTGATGAATCTTGGATCTATACGTATGAGCCCGATAGTAAATAGCAGTCGATTGTGTGGGTGTTCCAAAATGAGCCAAAATCAACCAAAATTGTTCGCGCTGGAAGCACATCAAAACAAATGGTCGCCTGGTTTTTCGGAAAAACCGATCACGTTGCAACCGTGCCTTTAGAGAGTTGTAGAACGGTCAATTTCGAATGGTATACAACTATTTATTTGCCAAAAGTTTTTGAAGAAATAAGAAAAACAAACCGAAAACGACAGATCATTCTCCATCATGACAATGCGAGCTTTCACAGGTCGGTTCAAACAATTAAATATTTGACCAGGCAAAACATTGAATTGATGAGCCATCCGCCGTACAGCCCTGATCTAGCACCCTGTGATTTATTTTTGTTCCCACACGTGAAGAATAAACTTTGTGGTCAACGGTTTCTACGCCGGAAGAGGCAGTTGAGGCATTCAAAACTCATACTTTGGAGATACCGTATTCACATTGGCAGCAATGCTTTTCGGCTGGTTTAAACGAATGCCAAAGTGCATTGATTTTCAAGGGGAATATTTTGAAAAGCAATAAAACTATTTTTGATAATAAAAAATTTTTTTTGTGTTTGCTTTTCCCGAAATATAGACGGCTACACTCGTATAATTTGTGTCAAGCTATTAATTGGTTGGGATGGTTTGCTTCTTTAGCTAATAAGTTGTATTTTCTTAGTGGACGGTATATTACTTAACAGTTAAGATGTTACTCTATTCTCTTTTTAATTTTTTTTTATGTAAAACTTGCTCAATCTGCAGTAATGTGATAATGTATCCTAGCACTTATGGGTTTACTAATTACGGTACTATAACATGTTTTATTTCCTGCGGTCGCTCAAAACATACTGAATGAACTAGAAATAAAACTAAATAAAATACTAATAAGTATTTTAAACTAATATAGAATACTAATTTTTTTAATTTAAGGAATTTCAATTGAAAAAAATGAATAAAATTTAATTAAATAAACAATTATTTCAAAAACTTTCTAGCTATTGTATGAGTCTAATGGTTCTAGTAATTTGGTTGCCTTTGTAGATTGTTTGTATTTATTCAGAAATATTAGCTGTTTATTCGGAAGCATTTCTCTTGTACTCAAACTGCAATATAATAAATATACTCTTCATGCGAAACGATGAAACATCTGCGCCGGCAATCTGTTACACTTTGAAATTTAACTGTAGCGGACACGCAGGGCGAAAGTGTGCTGAATAAATATGCTAAATTGCACATCAACCGTTTTTTGGGAGGATTAAAAGCCCCCAACATGGGATAGAGAGAGACCAGTGTAACACGTTAATTTTCGACGACTGCTACGGGCGGCTACAACAAAACAAATACGAACCGCTTCAAAGCGGTTCGTGATAAATCAAGAGAGCGTAGGAAAGAAAGAAAGAAAGGAAGGGAAAGGAAACAAAAGAAATAACCAATCAAAATTATAAATTGTTTGCAGCACTCACGTTTCTCTCCCCTTCAATCAATGAACGAATGGGACGGTGGGACCGGAGGACCGTAGAAAACGAACATTTTCTGGCGCACAGTTCAAAACTTTTGACAGATCCATTTTGTAATTTACGCGTTCGTATTACAGCGTTTCCTCTGGCTATACTTTATCAAGTTTTTGTTGTTGACTGTCAGATGAAAAAGTTGTAGTCGCTATAAAATCGTTTTAATACTCAAATAGATACAGTGCTTGTAGTTTGTACAAACATCACATGTGTTTTGTGTTTGAACTAGTAATTGGTTGATAAAGTAGATTTCTCTTATAAATTTATTTAAAAGGTGTTAGTATTTGTGCGCACACCGAGAGTTTTATATGAAACGATTAGAAATACGAAAAGTTATTTGACATTTGTTTGCTTTAAAAAAGGATTCGAATTATATATTATAAAGTGTCGTGATAAAGTATCGAAAAAGTTCATAATAGTTGTGTATGACAATTGTTCGGAAATATTAATTTTTAATTTTAAAATGTTATCTCTTGATGTATAAATGTAACCGATATCAGTACTATTTCAGAAATATCATTATTTTTTTATATAGTAACCTCTCCTTCCTTCCTTAACTTTTGATAAGCCTTCTTACTGTTTAAACAATCAATAAATAATGTCGGTAACTCATGCAAGAATTTTTCAAGAAAATTATGCATGTAGTATTTAAAACAATAAAGTGAATTTTTAACAGAATTCTTTTGGGACAAAAAAAATCAGAATTTATTAATTAAATTCATGTATATTTTCAAGTCGTTTACCACCAAGTAGTTAGAAGGCATGGACCTACACGTGTGCAAACGTTTATTACCCTGTCTTCAATACTATATACAGTAATTTGGTTAATTTCTGCCCAAATTCTCTTGCTTTTAAATAGTTTCAAGATAAAAATCTTTCAATCTTTCAAATCTGAACAACATCAAGATTATGATGGATCTTTAGAGCAACGTGAGGGGCGCCTTATCCTGCTGAAAGTAAATATTTCGATGGGGTATACCGACATCTTCAGTATTGGGAAAAAGAAATACAAGAGCTGGTACGAACTTAGATGTCGAAAAAACCTAAATGGTGAACAGTTGTTCAGTTTTGTTTTAAAGTACGATCCTAAAAACGTCACCTTATTAGTTCCCAAAACAATCAGATTGCTTTTATGTTGTTCGTATCTTGAGTCCAATGAGAATGTTCCTAGGACCAAAATCTGCAATTGCGGCATGTACTGATCCGTTTAACTTCATCAGAAAAAATAATGTTTCTTAAACATCAAATTTTGATTACACTATAATCGTATATTTATCACGATTTTGGATAATATACATTCAACTCATGTACCTGCTGCACTTTGTATAAGTGATACTACTTTTTTAAATAACTGAACAACTAGAGCATTGTTATTTCTGGCAGTTTATCTTGCAGAAACATATCTTTCTTCGTCTTCAGGTAACACATCCTGTTTGATTGCTTTGTTTAAAAAGGAAAATCGCCAAGAATAACCTTTCTGGACAGCGATTTCAATCTCGAGCCGTCGGTATGATAAGTCAATAATAATTTATCACTGAGTTATCAGTCCGCTCTACTGTTCGTGCAAAAAAATTTCTTCTACCCAAGACGCATCTTGAGTATATTTTTGCCATAGGTTCTTATTATACCAACCGAGAATCTTTAAATGACTGTTCTATTTTGTTAATTATGCTGTAGTTTCTTCATTATTTAAAGCAATTATCAATTATTGTATGGGGTTAAATTATTATTTACTTATACGAAAATCTCTGATCATGTTACGATTGTCTGGATTAATACTTCTTTACAAGAAAACTAAAGATATTTATACTCGTTTGTGATCTAATATGAAATCATCGATTTGGATTCAGAGCTTGTATGTATATATTTGCATGCATTGTCAAAAATCTTAAGGGTAAAAAGTATGGTCTCGCCATGGGAAAACAACTGCTAACAAATAATGATACAGCATTTGGGACGATTTGTGTAAGGTTTGTACCCCACAAGCTAATTGAATTCAACATTGTACAGACTTGGATAAAGACTCAAAAAAGGACAAAAACATCAGGCATTCTATTGCAACTGGCGATGAGACGTGGTGTTTTCAATATGATCCAGGTATCAAGCGTTAAAGCTCTGAATAGAAGCATTCAAGCGACGAAAAACCGAAAAAAAGCCGTTCGGAGAAGCCAAAAGTGAAGACAATGTTGATTTATTTTTATGATTCGAAAAGCACAGTGTAGAAGGAGTTTGTACCAAGTAGTCAAACAGAGGATGCTACATATTACCTTGGTGTTATGATGCGCCTTTTGCCGCGTATTCGTCGTGTGCGCCCTTAATATCGTGGAAATGATAGCCGGCGTTTGTTACATGGTAAACACCATCTCATCGCTCGACGCTTATCACTGACTTTCTAACTAAAATGTCATTTTAACCATCAATCATTCACCGTATTCACCGAATTTGGCCCCTTGCGATTTCTATCTATTCTCTAAACTACATTTGCCGATGAAAGAACGCGATCTTGAAGGACATCTCTAAAGATGAACTTAAAAATTCATTTAGCATGTTAATTGACCGTGCAAAACGTATTGAAGCCGAAGGCGACTAATTTGAATAAAATAAATGAATTTTATTAAAATAGTAAGCTTGTGATTTTATTTTAAAAAAGTTGCGTTTTCTCTAAGATAGAATATGTCCAATATATAAAATTTTTCTTCTTTTATTTAAAACTTATAAATAGTATGAGGATACAAGAATGGAAATATAAGATCTAGGGTAGGAGGAAATAAAGAAAAATATTCTTCGTTAATTCACCAAAATAACAGCGGCTTTATTATTGTGTCTGATTGTATAAAATAAGTTTAATTTTTTAAATTCCGCGAAATTTAATGAAATTGTCTTTATATTCACTGCAAATCTAGAAATATACCGGGTTTCTCTATAAATGTATATAGTTACCCATAACTTTTCATTAAAAAAAATCGATTTTAGCAAAGAAGCTATCATCGCGCATCAGTTCTCGTAGCTACAGAAAACATATACTTAACATGTTTACAGCTTTTTAGTATTACTTGATCACTTTTAAACAATTTTAATGGTTCACATCTTTCTAAATTCAAATATAAATAAAAAATAAACTTTTACGTAACCATAATAACGAACATTGAAAATTTATATCATTCATCATATGCAAACAGTAATGAAAATTTAAATTATGTAAAAATAATTAGGGCGATGTATTTGAATTTTCAAAATTGATATTACTTTCGAACTTACCAGAAATGCTGTAGTCATGATATGTATTTGACAAACTGGCAATTTTCCGATATTGGTTAATTGCGAATTTTCATTTAAATCCCTTCACAAATAAAGAAATTAAATGACTGTATCTATGGCACGAACCACCCGATAGAAACCCTATAGAATGAAATATTGATCTGTCCTATTTTATAAAATTATATAATTTAACCACATTGTATTATAAATGTTAATCAGTTTTAAATACAGTAACATAATATTCATAAAATTCAAGTGAAACATTTGATGACACTTCTAAGTTATTTAATTTAATAAATTTTATTAGTAATAAAGACGTGATTTAATTATTTACATTTACATTACGATTGCAATGCTAAGATTAATTAGATAGTTATAAGTTAAGTGATTCAGTAAATAGAGAAGATGTACGTGCTTTTACAAGCGATATCAATTACTTAAAGGCACCTTATTGAATTTAGCATTGATGTCTATTTTTTCATAGTTTGAGTAATTAATTTATACGTATAGGTATGGTAATTTGCATAATCGTAAAGGGAATTCTCCCTACGAGAATTCAAGAGACTTTAACACCTACTCGTATATGTAAATGAGATGACTCCAATGTAATTTGTAAATACATCGAACGGTCGCTGTTTTTGCTCCATTCTATATTTTCAGATTCGTATATCACTCTCAATTATTGAATTTTTAATTTACTTATTTGAAACTACGAAATTTTGTCCATGTGTTGTGTGAGAGTCTGCATGAACGACTAGAAAGCGACCAGGGAAAAAATAAACAAATATAGTGGCCAACACTTGAATGTAACGGCCCATTTGGGGATCTCTCCATGAATTTGATGCTAAATGTGTCATGTTAAATGCTTCCGTTTTAATATATGGACTTTTACTTTATTCGATTTCGGCGATTCTTTTTTGTTGCGCTGTCGATGAGAAATGCTTCTATATGAATCGTAATTTAATGTGAAAGTTGAAGATGTAATTTAATTCGAATTCAGAAACATCACAAGATCCCCAAAATATACTTTACTGTAGTACATACTTTTAGAGAAGCTAGATATTAAAATAAATTATAATAATAACATTATTATTGTTACCTGAAATATTTTAGGTGTTGCTGACTATTAATACTAATATTATTGTGCAAGTAACGCTGTCATAAATTTATACCTCTTTGAAAGTGTCGAGTTTCGTGTCTGAAAAAGTGCATTTGCGGCACGCGTTACTTCTCTTATTTAATCAAAAGAAAAAAGCTGCTGTAAGTAATCGTTTGCTGGTAGAAACTTACGGTGAGCATGCTCCAATCTTAAAAACATCTGAGGTGTGGTTTCGATAATTTAAAAGTGACGTGGAAAGGAGACTATGTAGAAAAATGAAAATAAATTTTAAGAAAAAATGTCTTGTATCTTTTATAGGCCGGAAACTTTTCAGACCACCCTCGTAATATACTTATTTCACATATCCAAGTCGATTTTGCTCATCAGATCTAGTTTTTGAATTACAGGTAACCTATGTTTAGAATGGAAGAAATATGTAGTTAGTAAGAAACAAAATATGATTAGTTAGTATGTTCCGAACAACTTTTAAAGCTTTTCTCTTATATGTAGACTTGGGAAAATGATGCATCAGACACTAGCAATAGTTAGTCCTCCGCTACTCATAAATTCTGATTCTCCTTGCTCCTAGCTCAGATCTCTTAGATTTTCGGAAAACTTGTCGAGGTGGCTATGGAGAAAGTGGAGTTTGATACTGATATCCCATACTTTTTAAATGTTAAAGTAGATCTACTAGTTCAATATAATTTTCTGATTTTCGATTTTCAAGAAAATTTTGCATCACTAAGACAGAAACTGTTCATTCGATCCCTACTTCATGGAATCTGTAAATTTGATCTTTCGTAAGATATTTTGTTTGTGAATCATCAGAAATTCCTGTTTTAATCTTTTCTAAATATAATTAGCTGAAGAAATATTCGGTAAATATAAGAAAAGCAGTTTCCATATTTATTAAGAGATTTAATTAATTAACTATTCCATGATGCCCAATTTTATATGTAATGGCGGCAGGGACATTTTGACATAAGTTACCAATGGATTGTGGATTATATTTTTCTTGTCAGGTATCACATTTCATTTTAAGGGCCAATTTTTTCTTACCCATTGTTCCTGTTTAGCTGTGCTAGCCTAGAGACGTATAAAACAGGAAAACTTAATGTAACTATTTTGATGATTGAGAAGAATTTTCACCATTTTTAAATCAACACAAAATACTCATTCGTGTTTCTTTAACTTGTACTCTGAGTTTGTATGTTTTGAACAGTCAGTGAATAAACGCCATTCCTTGGTTCATATTGTGTCAAACTCATTTTTGTCAACAACTTTTTTACATCTGAAGAAAAACTAAGATTGCCTTCTTGAGCAAAATAACTCTTTTTCTGTTTCCCGGTAAAAAGGAATTTTTGTGACTGGAGCTAGTATTTCTTTCCTTTCAGTCGTGATGTTAACAATTTAGAGACTTCTTTATACAGATTTAAACCTCTTAAAGATTATCCAGTACATTTTGCGAAAAGCGTTGGGATTTATCGTTTGGTAAACTTTCAAAGTTAGTATCATTTTCAGATGATCTTGATTCTGAATCATCTTGTACTAAAAGCTCCGATATATTCTCGGTAAGCGGAACCGACGGAACTGAATTTTGCACGGGTTGTTGTATACACGTAGTACTTGGATACTCTCATTTAGCTAGATTTTTACTCTTTGTTAACTTTACACTAACACTACACTACAAATATAACAATCGTCTATTATATATCGTAATTTCTATCCAGGAGCATGCCGAAATACAGCAAAATGTATTATCCTAATGTTTAATTTAAGATAAAACAACCTTGAACAAAACAATTGTTTGATTTGGGTATTTTGGTTATTTCTTTTTTTTTAAATTGGTATGAAAATTATGGCTTACCTAACTCACTGTGTATGGTGATTATTTTTAATATTATTTATATATGATTGGCTTATCCATGTAGGCTTTGGACTTTACGTAACTCCAAAAGTAAAAGTCTAAAAGTGTGATGTCACATGATCTAGGCGGCCATTGCACAGGTCCATTACGTGAAATTAAATGTTCACCAAATTGTTCTCACAATAAAGCCATGCTTTCACGAGCTGTGTGGCAAGTAGTGCCGTCTTGTTGGATCCAAATGTCGTAGAGATCACAGACTTCAATTTCAGGCAGTAATTAGTCCGTTATCAAAGGCCATATTAAACCGTTTTTTTTGTCTGGATGTAATGGCAGTTGTTGATCCTTTTCGGATTGTTTTTCTTCACTACATTGCGCTTATTGATGAAGATTCACTAACTTCTTATTCCATAGACGAATAGTTTTTATAAAAGTAAACTTACGTACAGGTACAATATCAAATATTCTGCGCTAAAAGCCAAACTATATCATCAAAACGTCGAGAAGCAGTTAGTAATTTGGTTTTTTAATGAAAATGAACAACAATTCCATCATAGTATATAAGTATTTTATATAATTGTAATTATAACAACGTCTGGGAATTCAATAAACTTGTATGAGGTCTGACGTTATCGTGATGAAAAATTACATCTTTCCTGTTAATCAATTCTGGCTGCTTCTGTTTGACGAAAGCCGTCAATTTGTCTAATTGGTAGTACATTTCCAAATTAATTGAGGAATTATCTGCCAGAAGATCAAATAAAAAGAAAACTTTCTTCAAATCCCATCAAATGGAGAGCAATTTTTTTAATGAACATTGGCTTTCAAAGCGCTTTTGGCTTCACGATCGTTCGTATTTAAAATTGTTTATTTCTTGTAAAAAAGTCAATTTTTAATGAAATTGTTTGATTAATTTAAACAACCATACTCTCCATCAAAATTGACCAAACAGATGGTATTTATTATTTTATTAAGTTTTTAAGAATTAGATAACTATATTAGAATCTTCAAAATTATGCAAGTAGAAAATATGAAGTATCTATTGAAGTGAAACAAGGTGACGAATTTTGGCTTTATAATTCTTCCGATAGATTTTCACCTACTAGAAGTATATTTTCAGTCACTTAGATAGACCTCACCCCAAATCGAATGACCTACATCCTGAATACTCACGCAATAAATATATGTACGTACACTGCTTCTGTACGCATTAAATTCATAGTTATATTTGATTTCTGGTGTGCTCGCCTATTTACTTTTTTCTTCGCGTTATAGTGAGAGGACAGGTAGATTGTTCGTCATCGCGGCATGTTTTGTAAGGGTTCTATACGCGTTGGTGGTAGGTACCCCTCGCTGTACGTCTGATTAATGCCTAATCGATATCGTCGAAGAACCAAATCAATGTTTGTACTTTTCCGGTTACGCCACACGAAACACTCAGTTGGTAAATGTTTTGTTTGCGATGGATTTGTTTAGCGTGCTTTCAAATGTGTAACAAAAAAATTGGAGTGCTACTTATGTGAATGGATAAAAAACGAAAAATATAAATATGGTCAAGTAGCCGTTGAAGTATTGGATTTTTCCCAACGTTTTTTGCTCTGAATATTTGTTGAAAATACATTGATTAAATAGGGATATTAAAAAAGAAAATGAAGATAAACTTGTGTACTTCTGTAACTCATATACTAACACTTTCATTTGTTGGAAGATTTAGTAAGTTATATGAAATTAAAATATAAGGAATAATTTCTTAGCGGAAAGACTCGAGTGACGTTTGAAAGTTAAATTGTACCTTTTTTTTAGTGTTAGCGTGAACTTTATAAATTCTCAAATACAATAGTTACTTTCGCTCAATTAGATATATGCGTATTGCACCGTTGTTTCAGATAAAAGCAATATAAAGTAAATATACGAGGTGTGGCTATTAAATAATGACTTGTCCTTTCATAATTCGGGTCGTTTCTTCCTTATTCTTTCACGGAGTCGAGTTAGAATGTGAAGGTAGTAATATTAATTAATAGTTTCACCTTCAGGAACCCAGCGAATGTACACAATCCCATGAATATCGAATCATTGCTTTGAATTTGGATTTGCTCATTCGAGATTTTTTGGCTCTCAGTGAAGATGGGCTCTTCCAGTACATGGATTGGCGCTTCGTTTCAGGATCATAAGTAAAAAACCACGATTCGTCGCAAGTTATTATCCTTTCCAATAAGTTTGGGTCATTTTCAATAGCATTCAAAGTGTCAGTACAAACATTTTTGCGAGTTCAAACGTGAGAACTTTAGACACCATTTTGGCACACGCTTTTTGCATGTTAAAATTGTTATGTAAAATTTGCCGTACGGATTCCTTATCAATTCCTACAGTTTCGTCAATCACACGAATACTTAACCGACAGTCAGATCGAATCAGATTACCGATTTTTTCGATATTGTCATCCGTGTTTGACGTGGAAGGGCGACCCGGGCGTGAATCGACTTCGTCTTCTCGGCCACCTTGAAAACGCTTAAACCACTCAAAAACACGTACACGCGATAAACGTTTATTGCCATACACTTCTTTCAATAAATTATAAGTTTCAGTAGCAGTTTTTCCAAGATTCATATGAAATTTCACAACAATTTGTTGTTCTATTGTTACACTTAACATTTTCCCGGCGAAACAAAAAAACAACTCTAATGCGAATGAAGGCTACAGCTATACTAATTTGTTTACAGAGGCGACAGGTACTGCATTCGAAAGGGAAGGCTTCACGATAAATAGCTGTCAGTCATTGACCTTGCGCACTTCTTCTGTACCAGCGTCAATCTCGTTATTTAATAGCCACACCTCGTATTTAAAGTAACTGTACTTTCAATGCTGTTGTGATGCTATTTAATAAGAATATATTTTAGCATCATTTTTCATATAGTATCAATCAAATGGCAGGATCAGTAATAATACTGTAACATTAATCAATATTTAAGATCAATCTCCTGAATTCTTATGAGAAAAAAAGTTTTTTTCTCGAATAAGAAGGTGAGATAGTATAGAACAAATCACACTAAATGTTTGATTTATATCTTAAAGGTTTTTACTTTTTGTTTTTTTTTTCTGTTTTTTTGCTGAAGAAATATACCCGGAGAAATTAGTATTTTTCAAATGCTCGCATGCTGATATTTTTTGAGGTTATATAAACGATTTTGATCTCAAAATTTATTATAACTAACTTGGGTTGGTCTTGGAAGAATAAAAATTTAGAAAAACTATGACAAAACGTGTGTATGGATTATCTATAAAGTTCGATTAATATCGTTGTACTGCTTATGTCCTTCACGAACAAATAAACCAATAGTTTCTATGAACTTTTGAAAATTGGACAAATTACGACGATATATTTCAAATATGTTTCCAAGTTCATGCCTACATTGTCCTATTAGAAACGCAGTATATTCATTTTAGCACATTGTTTGTTGGTTAATATGTTTATGTTATTTCATTTATAATTGTCGGAATTTAATTTATATATCGAAATATTATAAAATAGGAGAAAATGTACTATATCTTGTAAGTTATTTAATAAATAAGGTTTTTCGTTTTAATAATTATGTAATTTTGGATATAATCTATACAAATACCCCTCAACTGCTTTCGCATAATCTTTCATTTTTCCCTTTTTGCATATTCGACTAATATTGCTTTCAGGAAACTTTCGTAAGCAAGTCTGGAATAATATAGCCGAATATATAATAATATAGCGTTTTTGAGTTAGTTAGTATGAATTCGGTTAGTTTGTAACGCCCCGTCCTGTGCTTAATAGGACAATAAATAAACGTTACTAAACAGATGATCCTTTCGTGTAACTTTCAGAGTGCTCAACTAGCTTAAAAAAATAATTTCGGAGAGCGTGGGGGGGGGGGGGGTTCCCGTTAATAAGTTGTAATAGGACGCCACAATATTCAATATTATTACTCTGAAAGCCCTTATATTGAAGCAGTTAACTAAAACCATAAAGAAAAAGGCGGTCCCTTTCGCGATATGAAAAAAAATTAATTAAGTTCTATACAAGTTAATTGCATGTTCATTTACTTTTGGATTACACGATATAGAAATAATATCGCTTAAGTATTTTCAAAAAAAGAAATGCTTACGTTACTGTTCTAATCTCTAATATAAATATTAAAAAAATAATAATCTCTTCCTATACGTTGGTTCACACCTGAGGTACAAAAAGAAAATCCACTTACTTATTGAATACCTTCCAATAACAACAAAAGTACACAAACAAAATAATAGCAATAGATTACAAAGAATAATGAAGTTCAGCGTACAGCTGAATTACAGTAATTCAACAACGTTCTACGAAATGTAATTAACCGTTCCAATAAAATAATTATGAGTACTAATTCAAAGTTGAACTTCTAAATGCCATAAGGGAAGATACTTGTTACCTCTCAAGGCAATCTATGAAGAGAGCGACAATAGTTCGCCATTTGCTTTTTAACCCACTGAAGATATGACGTATCCATACAAAAAAAAGGCCGTATACTATGCAGTCTAAATTCAAAACTTTTCACTTTGACGAAAATTAAATTGGTATTTTTCAAAAGTTATCGTACATTAGCAAATTTTCGCTTGATGATATTTACGAAGATTCTAGAAACTTATCTAATCTACTGCAGACTAATAACGAGAAAATAAAAAGTCATATCAACATATTAACTTTTATATACGAGTATGTAGGTGGATTATCTCTAAAGTGTGATTGATTTCGCTGTAAGAATTATTAAATATGTGTTCTACTACTGTTTTACTTACCGAAAAGGCTGGTTTCAAAACTTTCTATTTCGAAGCCCCAATTCTAGGGTTATATTCACAAAAATGAGTATATTTGAAAACTTATAACTATCTGGCTTTTTATTGCCTTAATAATTTCTGTTCTAAGCTACTTAATTCACTATTTTTCAATTATATGTAGATTTAATGTAGTTGGTCTTACCCTTTAATCGTCTTTTCTTAATAAATTCTACTACTAGTATTAGTTTAATTTATTATCAAGGAAACTAAATATATCTCAATTATTTAAGTTAATATTATAATATAATATAATAATAATAATATATTATAAGTTAAAGTGTCATATTTCAACTTTGAGGTAGATTAACGTGGACCGAGCGATTGAAAGACGATAGCTGGTCTCTGTTTTATTTAAATTTAAAATTTGTTACTGGAAGCTATTATTAGTTTGTTATTACATTTCTATTAGATAAAAAATTCTCGAAAACATTACTATTTTCGGTTTCTCGGATGTTTTCTTTTTTACGCTTAATCCAGTTTTTTGCGGCATATATTAGTATTCAATAGTTATTATGTTAAATAATTACTCCATCTACATCTGTAATTAATTGCAATTCAAACTAAGTTTTGACTATATAGTTGCTAGAAATTTAATTTCACGCTTATCCACAAATGTGTTTATGTTTACATACATAGGTTTCATCTGTAGATTTAGTGTATCGCGTCTTGTCTATAATAAGCTAAATACATTGCATGCTACCGGCTCGCTGTACTATCGGACATTGGTATTTACTCTCCGTTAAGCTGAACTGTAATTACCCGAGAACAGGATTTAGTTCAATTTGTGTTATTTGGAAAGAGAGATGCAATTGCTCGGAGCATATTATTTGATCGTATATAGTGGGTCTACCCGAAAAAATATGGAAGGGAGTGATTACGTCTTTTTCGAAAAATTTCCGTCGTTGTGGAAATTAAATTGAGTACATTTATGAAAAAACATACATATAAAATACATAAGTTTTTAATTAAATTTTAACTACTCAAGCAAACTGTTCAAGAAAAGTAAAAATTGGCAGTCCTTTGGTTAATTAAACAAAATAAAAAATGTGGGAATTGGAGCGTAGAAAGAGAAAAAAAAGAGACAGAGCGAAAGGGGCATGAAATTCAATACATTTATTGATCGTTGTTAAAAATGTTCTTTGTTCACAACCTTTATCAGTAGCTCGAAGGGGTCATGTTTTGCAGTACTACAATTTATTATGTGTTACATAGTTTAAAATAATATTTCCCATACTTACAATTGGGTTTATACACGTATCAGTAGGCAGTAGCTTCATTTTTTAAAGAAAAGTGAGCGCAGTCCGTGGCATATGTGGTCTAGTATTGTTCTGTTGAAACAATTTCGGTAATCTTTGATGGAAGAGCAGGAATACACGTTTTAATGCTGCGTTCATGTCGACTTTTTTGATCTCACTTTCGAATTTTGTTATCCTTGCTTATTTATGGTTATGTCTTGATTTTTGAATTTACCTTTTAAGTATTTCTCTAATGTGGTTAAACAGTTTCAGCTTTGAAATCTCATCAGAAATGTCAGAAGTTCTGAAGATATTTCGCATAAACCATTGCCATTACAAATATTTATTTAATGTTGGAATACTAAAAACGTTTTATTATGTGTATATACATTCTAGGCTGTGGCATATGCATCATACATAATGTTATCACTAACAAAAGGTGAAATAATTTTGTTCAAATTTATGGGTTAACCATTTCTTCCTCGAGTAATCTATTGCTAAAATTACATCGCGATGGAGAATGCCAGAGCAATGAAATATGTTCTTTAAAAATCTACATATCTATTCCAGTTTTTCTGGAATAAAGAGAACTTCTCCAATAATCGTTAATACCAGTTTTAGGTCATTGTCAGAAGGAAATCCCCACCTTCCTAATTATTTATTTCAACTTAGGCAAAAGTTAGTAATCGCTGCGTGTTATTTCTAAATAAAGAATAAATGCTACGACTTTTGAAAATCAAATTCCGTGATAACTTGTAGAACTTTTGAGCTTTATACATATTGCTATTATTGCGCAGTATCGTAATATAATTCTTTTAGATGATGTTGAATTTGATGGAGCCTGTGGTTGATTAACTTAATCACTAAGGTTGATATATAACCCTTTTCCACATTAACTTTCGTAATTCTGTATACGTATTTCGACAACTAAGTTGTCATCATCAGCAGATAATTAAGCAGTGTTGCACCTGGAGAACTACGGCAATAAATACCCGTACGAAACAATTAATTCCAAGCCAAGACGCACACTGTGGTTATATATCAACCTTAGTGATTAACTTTTAGATGATGACTTATTTTTAAATCAAAATACAATAAATCCACGCTTTCAGTGTTAAAATATCGAATATATTTGAATATCTTCTAATAACCTTTATGTTTGTCATAAATTTTGAATTAGTCTATTTTAACTCAATCGAGATTGCAGAAAATTACATTTCTTCTGGGATAAATGCTAATTACTTCCAATCACAAAATGATTTAATTTTAGATACGATGTTAACTCTGTAAGTGTAGCAACTAAAAGAAAGAATACTCTTTCCCTAT
This sequence comes from Dermolepida albohirtum, assembly GCA_031893035.1. Lineage (NCBI taxonomy): Eukaryota > Metazoa > Arthropoda > Insecta > Coleoptera > Scarabaeidae > Dermolepida > Dermolepida albohirtum. Next base: position 427,213 of record JAVIWB010005838.1, read on the forward strand.
CTTGACTTAAGCTTTAACCTATGATGTCAGAGGAAGGAAAAAAGGATTTACTACCAATTCCACAGATTAAACAAAATAAAGATGACTAGTAGAAAAAGAGGAAAACGGCTGTTTTGACAAAAAAAATATAGGAAAAAAAACGAAAGGAATGGAAGACAATAAAAAGACCAAAGAAAATACTATTGAGAAAAAGGTTTTCCACACCAAAACTAACAGAGGAGGTGAAGAAAGAACGAAAATGGTGAAGAAGGGTCCGAAGGAAAATGTAAATACGAAAAAGATTACTGAAAACAGTGAGAGCAAAGAAAATAATGTTGAATATTTTTATAATGGCGACATCGCATGAAGGCTGGATGTCATGCCAGATTTATTCTTAGTGGGTCCATAACTCTTGCAGCGGAATTAACAATGAAGATGAAGCCTTCGTATGTGAACACTTCTTGCTAGTTTCTGTATTCATTTTTCGTTAAATTTTTTCAAAATTGTATGTAATGGTGAATACATGCAATTTTGACAAATTCACTAAAAACACAATTGCAACAATATGTATTCTTTTTGCATCCCATATTGCTTTAAATATAATAAACACTTCATTAATACCCGAACAATGCCTTCAGACATCCTAATAAATTATGCATAATTAACTTTTAAGATTGTATCCTATTCTGCCCTGAGTTCCCATACACGTATGTATGGATATACTTACTACTACCAATATTATCGATAGGAAATATGAATAAAGAAACGGAAAAAGGCATGGCAATCTTCAAAATGGAATGTGCACCAAATCATACTCGTAGTACAAACTGTGTAGAATATAAGTATATTTGTATATGTGTATATTATATCTCAATTACTGTGAAGTTAATCTAATTAAAATATAAACTACAGCTATAAAATTTTGCGTGTTAACTTATAGACTTGAAGTATAAAATTTTATTCCAAAATTTGTTAAAATGAAAAGCAAACGCAAAAATAATAATTCAGAACTGGAATGTTGGAGAAGTGACATTAGGTTTTTGCATTTATGCATTCTTTTAGACACGCAATATTAAATAAATTCGTAAGAACAAAAGATAGATCAGAAAAGAATTTATATGAAATATGAAAAGTGAAGATATGGAAAGTTATACAATTTAAGAACTTCTTGAGACGTATAATCGATATCAATTTACACATTTCATATGTACTGCGTGCATACAATGTACGTATATGTATTTGTAATTGTAATGTAAGTGTTTAAAGTATAAGTTGAAGAAAATGTCAATGTCTGATAAAATTTTAATAATTTATTGCGAATATAGAACCTATTGCTGGTCTATTTTAGTCGATTGTAAATGTAATTTATTGGCGACTGACAAATTTAAAATATTTAACTTTGAGTTTCAAGAACGTTAATTCAGTTGTGCTCGTATTTACAACTATGTTAAAATATTAGGAATTAAGAGCAAATTATAAAAAAAATATAAGTAGTCTGCATCTATGAATTATTTTCGCGCACTTCTTTCCCGTTTAAGTGAATGCTGGCAACCAAAGATCTTAAAACGCACCACGATTGCAGTCGTAATAATAACTATGTCCCCTATAATTGCCTTTAAGTTGTTAGGTGATGTGAAGGCCCAAATTATTATTATTGCCGCGTCAATATTTTTCGCATTTCTTTAGCCTAACGTTGTGAAGCTTTTCGCTCAACTCACATATCTACAAGTTTAATTTCGGACTGCACGTGGCTGATACTGTGGATCTTATGGGTGGGCAAATTTGAGGTTAGGAAGTAAATTGGCTGTCAAATGATGAAATGTCAAGAATTGAGCTGCTACCCTTTGACATTTATTTAGTAAAAAGTTGGGATATTTTAACCATGGAACGTTACACTCTTGAACAAAGAATTTTAATTGTAAAAATTTACTATCGAAATGGTGAAAATTTTACTGTGTCACTTCGTAAAATTCTAGCAGGTTTTCCTCATAATCAGGCTCCTTCTGAGACGGCTGTGCGTAATTTAATTGCTAAATTCGAGGCTCACGGTACCGTTGCTAACAATAGACCAAAACAATACGTTTTAAAACCCGTAAATTAATTCATGGATCTTTATTATAACGATTATGACATTATTAGTAAAAATTGTAATAGTAAGTTCAACCTGTTTCTGATGTCAGTTGCTGTACTTTTTTGCAATACGTTGTATTTTTCTATACATTTTTGTTGAAGTCTATGAGAATTATATATAGAGACGTTGGTTCAATTGTAGACACAATTTATTAAAAAATTTAAATTTTTTAAGTAGATATTTACTTTAGTATAAATTAAATTTTTCACTAGATTGATTGTAGTACTTGTACACTTTTTAAATAATACCCATATATACATGTAATTACACCTATATACAGGTGTAGTCGTTTGAAAGGTAAACTAGATATGGATGGTAAAGGTGTCGAACTTAGATAACTATTGAATATTCATAGGAAATTTACCACTCTGTTAATTAATAGTGTGCAAATGGGAGTTTAATACCTCTTGTTTCCATTCAAGATTACATTCGGTATGTGTTGTGCAGGTTTTGCTCGCAAATTTGCTGGCGTTTTCGTGCCACCTCCGTAATTAAAATTTATTAAACCGAGAATTGTTGAGGTTAATATCTCGATTTCGAATTGAGCATCAAATATTAATTACAAATAGATGGAATGTAGTAAATGGAATGGAGTATATTAAATAGCAAAGTGAAAACATCCGTGCTGTCTAAATTAAGGTAAACTTTACTTAATTATAAATGCATTTTGTGGTTCCTTGTGATTGTTCTACACGCATAATTTATTATTTATAGTATAATACCCACATATGTGTGTTTATAGAGAAATAATATTCATTCTCTGCGAAGTTTATTCGTAGTCATGTTGAAGTAGCAATGTACTTTTCAAACATATTAGTCAATGTTTGTTTTTATACCGCTCGAAATTATTTCGAGAAAATGAATTATAACAATACCATGGAGCTATAGCTTTATTCTGTTCATAATAAATGCTTTTTGAAATGATATAAAGTAGGAAGACAAGTTAGGATCTGTGTTTAGTGAGTTTAGCTAGAGCAAAAACATATAAGAATAAATTCTATCATTCTGAAGTTTATTGAGAACCCGGATGAAATGTAGTTCTAAATTATTTTATTCATATGCAAATTATTGCGAAAATGAGTGATTATCATCATCTTCCAGAATCGACTGCTTAAAGAGTTATTGGAAGGCATTTGAAGCAAGTTAGACGCAATAGGTTATTACATGCAAATTCATCTTGTGTCCATAATTGCGGACACGCTGGACATTGTGGAATAGTTAAATTTTAGAAATAATTAATCGACCAATTTTAAGTTTATAATCAATACTATCGATGAGTTAAATTTATATTATTAGTGTCATAATATTTATTTGAAGTTATTCTCAATGTTATGTAATTTAATAATTGCCATAATAATGAGTCGGTATTTTGCTCCGTCTCGCGTTTTGTTTTTCTGAATACGTCACGCCTTGAGTTGCATAGAAGTTAAATGGCCTACTGATATCGCTCTCTCTTATCGATTACACGTTGACAGTTAAGAAGTCTACCATTATTAACGCCATTAACGTTGAACAATGATCGTACATATTACTGAAGTAACCTAATACTTGGCAACGATAGGGTTGGAATATACTATGCCAATTAATTAGTTCATCGATTGGATTGATCAAGATAAATCGATAAACCTCAACACACGGTTGAAGGTTCAGGTTGGATTAATATTGGAATTTTACTAGAAAGCGATCTTATTTACATTAATTAATCCTCGAAACCAATTGTGAGGTATATAATCTGTAAACTTTGTATTACATAGCGGCGTAATTCTTCTCTTGTCTTTTTCCTATGTTCACTTTAGGGTTCCTTCCTTCTCTACATTTAGTAGCTTGTTAATTATCGAATGGACTGGGTTAGCGTGTGCATGAAGATCCCGTATGCATCTGATTAAGAGGGTAGAACTTAATCTGCAGTCTTAAGGTTTAACGAGGCTATCTGGCATCTTGTTTGACTATCTGAGACACCAAGGAATAGAAATTAAGGCAGGGATGAAAGACGTTCGTAATTAATATTATTTAAATTGTGTATTGTTATTTATATTTGATTCATAAGACTGTGATATTAATCATTTGGTCTAATTATTGGATTATGTAACAGTATTTAGATCCGATAATGTGATATTTATACGTTAGTTTAAATTTGAAACTGAAGGTATTTATACAATTATTTATACACACATTTCCTAGAATTAATTGCTTTAACCAGCTATTAACTCGTTTGACAGCATTTATTATTAAAATTGGCATCCTACCCTACAAAATTTGACAACTCTAATGTAGTTGATAACTAACTAATTAATTAATTAAGAGCCTGTTTAGTAAGAAAATCATGATTCATTAGTCAAATTTTACTTCTAGATATTTGTTAATACTGACTCAATTAAGGGCTCGTTGAACAGTTAGATATAGTTGTTTAATTTTGCCAACTTAAATATAAGTTTTATTTGTTTCCTTTTGTTGTTGGAAAGTGCTAGTTAGGTAGCACATATATTGTAGAACATTTTTTTTGTACCTCTAGTGTGGGCCAACTATACGTATAGGCATAATTAAAAGTAAAACACTTTTGTTTCAATTCTTAAATTATATTTAAATACACTTCTCTATATGCATTTCGCTTTATGGCATCTTTAGGAGAACAAAGTCAAAATAAATCATTTTGTACAGTGTTTTAACTGTTTACAATATATTAATTTTGTTCTTCTGAAGATGGAAATGTAATGCGAAGCTGGAACAAGAAATGTTCGTGAGTTACTATAGTATTTGGGTCGTAATGTAATGTTATAAATTGTGAAGTTCTAGTAGATGTATAGATCTGGATTTCACGAGAAGAAATTTTACAGCAGCAGTAAGTCCAGAGTTTATGTATGGGAACGATAATGCAGAACCACATTGAACGAATATTGTTAGCTAATAGCTTGAGGCCGATGAAACTAAATGATTGAGTTTCCTGCATACCCACTAGGTTGTAATCTTATCAACGAGAGAGACCATGCCTTTGTATTATTGAAATGCAGTATTGTTATTAATCGCGTTAAAATATGCAGAATGTCTTCTAATTTAAGTTTATTATTTGAAGCATAACTCATTATTTACTTATCGAATTATGCGATTTCATCGCATTTACTTTTTCTTTACCTAAAATCTTGAATACAATCCATATTGCGAGAAGGTAAATAAAAATCTTCAGACGAAAAATATTTAATAAATTCCGAGTCGACAAGCTCGCACATTGTTTTCGACCCTTCGATGTGTGCCGAAGCCTCCGCAAATTTAAACACCGCCTATATCTCATTCCGCACCCAAACTCTAATATATACGCGGACATGAATTTCAATGCATGTTGACGTGTTCCAATATTAGATATATATATATGTATGTACAATCTAGAGTGTACGAACAGTACGGTCTACTTCACCGCCGCTGGAGAATAAATACGAGAGGTAGTTCAATAAACAAATATTGACAACCATAGCACAATCATAATGATCAAATTTATATCTGTAAAATTTTGTTTTTGTAAATCATTTCTTTCAGAAAAATTGGATTTTATTAGAATAACTTTTTAAAGTGGTTTAATCGGTTTGCCTTTTTGTGTTACTAAGGTCTCTTCTCGTCTGTTTGCGACCATATGATCTGTTGTAATTATTTTCTTCATGCGAAGTATAATCCAATTTCATGGTTATGATTAGCTTTCGATTTTCTTATGCATGACAGTTATGATCTCATCCAGGTTTTCCCGGCATTCATAAAGTATACATTCTGCAGATTTAAAGTATTTCCGTTATGGCGTATGTCTAATTTACTGGGAAGTTTATTATCTCTATTTATTGGAGAACTACCTGAAGATATTTTTCCAGGAATATAGTCTTCCTTCTTCCAATATCAAATATCATTTTTTTATTGGTTTCCCTATCTTTAGCGGTGCTCATGTTTTTCTGGAATCTCTTGGCTTTTTTGAATCTGCCTGCTTAAGTTGCCTTTGGTTATGGCACTTCCAGCATTTACATAATCTTACTCTTGGTTTATCAGTATTTTAAACTTTTTTAGTCTTACAAATCTCAGATCACTTGTCTGATCGGACATATCGGAAGTCATACTTACTTCTTCTACTTCAATGCTGGCTCATAGCTTTATGTGTATGTGTAGATGTTTGTGTATGTGTTTGTCCTTGGCTTCTAGGTTTGTTTTACCCATGGAGGCTTCTTGTCTTTTTTATCGATCGCTGTATATGAATGTTAAAATTTATACAGAAGTAGATGTGATATCGATTCAGAAAGAATCAGTACATTAAAATTAAATATACGAGTATTTCTTTTAGAAAATGATTACTTCCTTTTTTAATTACATTTTGAATTTGTAAATATTCATACAATCACAATGTAGAAAATAAATTTTTTAATACTTTTATTTTAGGTTTTTTATATTTAGTAATAAATGAAACGATGTATATTATACATTTTTTAAATTATTATTCGAGGCAATATCATCATTTTAGTTTCTCTCTTCTCATTCAAAATGATATTAAGGACTGTTATTGTGTTAATTAGTAATAATTGATATTGGTTTTCTAAAACACTTTCGCATTTTCTTTATTACTTTCACATAATATCCCTTATTTATGGAGAATGGATAAATACTTGTAACTATTCTGTAGGCTTTCAGAGGAGGTATTGTGTCGCCTTTGTCGCACTTAAATTTCTTGGATTACTTTTGATTTCTTCGACAATTAAAGCTTCGACTTCCTCTGCAGCTTTACTGTGCTTAAACCTTATATTCTGGACATTTTCTTGTCATCTTTTAAGAAACTTGCACTTTTCGGAAACCATTTTTCTGTACGGTTGCGGCGATATCTTCTCCTGTTTTTTTTTTGTTGTTTTTTGAAAGATATTCCAGTGTTTTTTATGCTTCAGAATTGGGGATTTTGGCAGTGTACTGCTTGCTTACTCATAATTTTGTGTATTAGCGGAGAGTAATGAGATGATACATTAAGCAACCCCCCCTAGATATTTCCAAGATGATCCGATGACACTTAGAATCTAGAACCTTACTGAGGATGTCGGGACTTATAGTCATCTTCACCATTGAAGTGATTTTCAAGAGTATTAAGAGTATTGAAACTGCTCTTATTGAGATGGTAACTTGTTTAGGACATTCTTCAATAGCAATGTTGGTGATCACTAGGTCTTTTTTAGAATTTGGCTTCATAGTGTCTATTATTACTTCTTCCATTCATTGTTGGATGTGCTCGTGTTTGGCCAGTGATAATTTGAGCATAAATTTGGACAGAAATTAAAACAAACCATATAACTAATTTATATTCAAAACAAAAAGTAATAAAATACAAATGAAAATAGGAAATTGCAATAATATAACAGAAAAATAAATTAATAAACGAAAAAATTAACTTATCTGAACTGTGATATTTTATTAGGGGTTAAACTGATCTTAATTGTAGGCACCAAGTTTTAAAAAATATTGTTTTGGCTCGAACCAAAACGTGCTATTAAAAATATAGATGAGGCAACGACTGTAGAAAATCAATTTTGTAAAAATTTGAGTTGAAAAGAAATTCTCTATTGATAAATTGTCGTTCGACTTGAAAAGAATCCATTTCAAACTTATTGAGTAAGATATGATAGTCGATTCGTCTCAGAGGATAAACCACTCTAGTCTTAAGGTAAAGGAATTTTCGAAATTTCCTCATAATGTTCTCGATGATAAGTTGTGTATTTAGTATTACAGATAACAGATCAAACTTGTGTACTTAAATCTAGGACATACATAAGTACAAAATAGACGTTTTATTGTTGAAATTTGAAATGACCTTGTGTTTCTGATTACAAATTCTAATAACTTGCTAGCAGTAGATATAACGTAATTTCTATGATTCGTGCAGCCAAGATTAGAAACATAAACGCCAAAATCATTTACTGAGTAAGAACGTCGAAGGTCCGAGGCGTTCAATGAATAATTATAAGCAATGGCTGTTACTTAAACTGCATTTCAATACATTAAGAGATAAATGGTTATACATCACATCATTTGGCTACTTTATTGAAATGCAGTTGTAAAAAGTCATAATAACAAAGAAGTTTTCTAGTAAAAACTTTTTGAAATAGAGAAAAGCTGATGCTTTAAAACAAGTGGATCTAGATTAGAGCCTTGTGATACGTCTGATTTAGAAAATTAAGTCGATAGTTTATAATATTCATATTATGTTCCACTATCTAAGAAGAAAGGAGAAAACCGTTGAAGTTGATAGTTAATCCGTATGGTTTCTGATTTTGAGGAAGAATCGCGTAGTCTGTGTGATCGAAAGCCTGCGATAGGTCAATATAAATGATATCTACTCATCCTCGGAAGTCAAAGGCGTAAGAAACGGATTAGGGGAAATACAATAAGTTTGTAGGAGAACGCCTCTCCAAAAAGCATGACGGAAGGAAGACAATTGGACCGCGGCAGGAAGGTACATTTGAGAATAAATCGCAGTTTCAAAAACTTTAGCATAATTGTTAATATTTGCTATCGGTCGATTACTTTTAATGTTAGATATTCTTTATGATGGGAGAGACCTTGGCTGTGTTTCTCGAATCCGGAAATGTAAAGTTAAACATAGTTGCTATTGCTACTGGACGCGTAAAGACAAATTTGCAATAGCGCATGAAAAATCTAGGAATGCCGTTAGAACCAGATGCCATTTTATTTTATATGTTTCTTTAGCGCTTCATGGACCTCCTGTGTATACCTATATTATTATATGTACTCACAGTATCTTTATAATTAAAGATATTATATTGGCTTGAAGGATAAATACTGTCAAAATTTATTAACAGATATAAGAAAATTATTTTGTATTTATCCAAAAAATGAATAATCATTAAACGCATAGTAAAGAATTTTTATTTAAACGCCTTTTCTAAACATATGTATAAAATTGAGTTGATATAAAACAAACAAATAATTAATAGATCGATATTATGTAAAATATTGTTATTAGTGTAGAAGTGCATGATAATTGTGTGAATATTATTTCGCAGTTGGTAGATTTATTTATTTTGCTTATTTAATTTTATTTGAAATAAAGGTACAGAATTATTATCTAATTTATATTTGAAATTTAAGTCACGATTTTAAATCAGAATTTTCTTCTATGTACGTCGAAACACATGGGATTTACAGAGTACATTTGCCATTACCCAAAGGGCTAGTCCGACACTGAATTGAAAACAACACATATACGGATCGTCTTGGGGTTGCCTTGGCAACGACACACCAGTGTTTATTGGCGATATCACAGTATGTTAGGGTGAACAGCAGCTGTCGGTGACAAGTTCAGTTCCCAACAGCATTACCATTCCATGTATAAAGTGATGGTGATGCGCGCGCTGTGTACGTACTTCTACAAAAACCTCATTCCACATGCAAAACATGAGACAATATGCCATTGTTAGGGCAATTTGTACGTGCAACTCTGATGTGTGCCACTTCTGTCTCTGCTGTCGCCAATGTTGTTGATGTTGTTGTCGTTGTTGTAATGTGCACGTGTATGTAAGTGTGTGAGTGTGCGTGTATGTGTAAGTACATCATAGAGTTCCATATCCAATTTGCGACGCAGTTGAGATCTTGCGATAAATACAAATTTACATTACATTTGACTCTATAGGGATTAGAACACGTGGGTCGATATCGAGTTATCCATAAGCTATGTGTGTGTATAATTTGACAGTCTATGTGTTCAGAATTGCAAACAATGCACCAATTCTGTGTTAGAAGTTTAATCTACATTGCTGAGAATAAGATCTCCGGCGCCGCCACCATTTATTGATCTCGAAGGACAGTAGAGACATTGAATTTTTGCACATTTTATAAGATTCTTGTTTTAAGTCTAGAGAATCTATTTTAGAATTTTATCTATATATAACATCTTAACTTATTATACGAATTTTCTGTAATGACTTACTTCAACATTGTAAATAATGATACTGCATAAATGAAAGTTCAGGGGCAGACGATATATTCTATGTGACAAAAAACCATTCTCCCAGTAAAAGCATGTATTTTTAAACCAAGTTTTGTACAAATGTTTACTGTGTTGAGAATACTAATAATTAATTTTTTATTGAAAAATTGGTATAATTTATAAAGGCGATTTAATAATATGTTGCGGCTCTACGTATATTTCGCTATTTGTTCGGGCATGCTTCTAATAAGATTTTCGATGGATTCCTGCAGACGTTCATTCCAAGCAACTTGTAGAGCATAACGTAGCTGTTGTTAGTTCATTGGAGGACTAGGCATTATACTAACATTTCGACCTATAATATCCTACTTGTTATACTAATTCCAGCTCCATCCATCAAACTTCTAGTAAGTGAAGTCACACCTTCTACGGACAAATTCAAAGCCTGTATTTCTTCGTTTTACCGTTGGACTTGTCTAAAACCATTATGCATCCACAAACAAAAAGAAATATGTTTAAGAAAACTATATTGTTTCACTCTCTATGATTTTTTCATTAAAGTTCGGCAAAAAATAATATAATGGTTTATTGCTATCGATGATATGCAACAGTTTAAAGATGTATTACTAAAGCAATTTAAAGACAAAAATTTTAATGAAGATATGCCCACAACTCTATGGTAACTGAAATACAAGTATTTGAAGTTTTAGGTAACCCTACAAATATGGGTATTACGTAACGCTGTTGATTTCGTTGTTATTAAAAGATCGGGTTGGCTATGATTCATCAGTTATTATTTATTGTGATTGTAAACGTAAGGTATTTCGTATTACCGCTGTTGATTTCATTGTTATTAAAAAGTGAGGGTGGCTGCGATTCATCAGTTACTATTTATTGTGACAGTAAACTTCAATTAAGTCAATTTAGAGTGTATGTTTTTTCGTGTTACATTAAAATACTCTTAAAAACATGTTAATTTTTCCGAATGAAGATTAAGCTGATATTCATTTGGTTTTTGGTTGTGTAATGGAAGAAGACGAATGATGAATATCATCACTCGTAAAGTTCTTCGTACAACTGTTTTTTGCAATGTACATCAATGTTTCAGTGAAATATGCAAGTTTCCTGCAGTTACTTCTGAACATCCCGTACAAAAGGACTTGCTCAAGAAGAAGTAATAGTTAATATGGTTGACGCTTAACTTTCTATTAGTGTCCGAAGAATACTCAACAGACTTAACGTAGATCATATGAAAGTATGGAGGAATACAACCTTTAAAACCTGGTGACTGCGTATCAAGGCTTGAATTTAGTTGCTGGTTAGTGAGAAGTAGAGGACTTTATCGGAAAATGATAGAGCCTTCTTCTCCAGGAACGGCATCAATAACACCATGAACTCACATTGTTGTGGAAATCAGGGAATCTCGTTTTTAAATAGATTTTTGGTGAATGTTTGATGTGATATTATTGACGATGGATTGATTGAAGAAAATCTCCTGCAACTGGGTGGACATTTTAACAACTAATTCAATAAGGCAACTTCACTTCTTTCATTGAGATTTGCTTACAGCAGTTCATGATACCTGCTTTAGTAGGGTTATTCAAAGTAAAAATGCTTGCTGCGCAGTTACGATAGATTTTTGGATATATGTATGTATGTATGTTCATTAGACATTTTTAATATGAACGCGCTTCAGTAACATATCCTTAAATTGTGGCAGTCATGGCATGGGACACCTGCTATATATAAGTAGAATTAAAATAGTTTAGATTAGTCGGAAGTGTCTATGTATGGATATGTACAGTCTTGGCCAGATAAATGTAGTTTAATATAAATATTTTTATAGTTCAATATTTTGAAATTTTGTTGTTACAAGACAAAGTTAAATTTAAGCAACTTATTATATTTTGTCAATTGTCATTAAGTATCGGGCTAGGCTGAAATATATTGTGTTTTTTATTATTTGTTAATGAATTATTAAATGTAAGTTAAAGATATATAATATAATTTAAAGGTAAAAATGGCTATTAATTGATCCTTCTACGCATATTTAACAATACGAAACTTTTGAATAAAAATTTAATATTGTGTTAGGTTACTACTAGCATCAATTATTAGCTTCTGAAATAATTTGCTTTACGCAATTTTCATATGTTCGCTATTTGCTTAACTGCACTCTTGGCAAACCATTGCGAAGCTTCAATGTTGTACCCTTGGACCCTTGATAATGGTAACACATAATCTTTTTTAAAATATAAATATATTTTGCGAATTAAATCTGCCCATATCATACATATTTCAGTATCATGGTAAATTTATACATCCTTAAACATTTGTAGAGAATCTTTCTTGTCGATGCGAATTGTCTATACAACGTTCGTTGTATCTTCTGCCGTCAGGTTTATAAACACGAGCAGACTCATTGTTTGCAGATTGAAATGTTTTTTAATCAGTGAGAACTGCATTTTCTCTAAACTGAAGTCTACTGTTTACATAAATGAACAAACATGAAAGTCTGACAATCCTCTTTTATATATTTAAACTGTTTTTTGGTTACATGACCTTTTATCGCTGTCTCATAATTTTTTGGTAATTGATCTCTGAAACAACTTTTTCTCACAGAATCCAAAGAATTTTCTCACAGGTGTTGAATTAAATTATGATCTTGTTCTTCAGTAGAAATTTTATTAAGCTCAATACATCATTTCTATTTATAATACCATTACTATCTCACTTTTCCTTGACATTTAGCAAAATTATTTATCCGATTCCGTTTATATTCCGATCTCTCTAATACGATCGCCTTTTTCAACTTCTTTAATGACGTTCTAGTGGCAGGATTTTCCCCTTTTCAAGTTATTTTTTTAACCTGCATTTTTTATTTACATATTTTTTTATTATTTTCTGGATAATAGTTTCTCTTATACATATAAACATTTGTGAGCACTTCCGTTTTTTTCTGTTTAGTATTGTAAATTTTTAAATTTGCAAAGTTTTAGTGTCTACATCAGTGTACGAACGTAGTCTCTGAGTGGCGAAGGCTTTCTGCATGCACATGTACTTTATTTCTTCCTCTTTCTTTTATCTCTTCTGTCTAGTATGTATGTGTATTTGTAAATTTACGTTCACGAATGTTTCTATATACAGAGAGATGCAGACGATTTATTTTCTAAGGATTAAGTTATTATAAATTTCATTAATATTGATAATGTCTCTTTTATTGTTTATTGTGTTTTAATATTTTTTATGTATCTCATAAAGGAAATGATATACATAAAAAAGATAGAAATACAAACATTCATCAATGTAAATTCACAAATACTGCATACCTGACACAGAAGTAAAACACATGTGCATGCTGAAAGCCATAACTACTCTCAAGACCTACGTCCGTACACTAGTATAGACAGTACAAATTTACATGTTTAAAAATGCTTGTGCAATTATAAATTTTACAATATTAAACAGAAAAATATATAATAAAATAAAAATGTAAGTATATATACAGGGTATCTGCAAAATGCTTGGACATGGCTTAACCACAAACTCCTTGCATCAAAATAAGATGATTTAACCAAACTTACCTATATTCAAAATCGCATCGTTACGCCGGTATTCAGCTTTAAAGTTTTTCGAAAAAAACAAAAAAATTCTTATTAAAACATAACACTTTGATCGATTTTAATTATTTTTGGTACAACATTTCAAGTAAGTGTAAGTCATGTTTTGAGATGATTTGGGTCTTTATAAGTAGACCGCAAGTGTATGAAACATCGATGACGTGGCACATTTCTGCCTGTAACTTTTTGATATGAAGGTTAAGAGCTTTAATTTTTTTACCCGAGCAGATACATTTCTTAGTGACATTTTTTGTATCTTTGTAATTTTTGATATCTGTTACAGTTTAGTCACAAAAAATAATATCCGACTCGAACGTAATCTGCTTTCCTGGCAACACGCATAATCTGGTTGGCTTATTATTTAGTAAAATAAGTGGCGAATAAAAATTTTTTTGCAAAAATTTATTAACGGCAAATAAACAAAAACTAAATTACTACAAATGTTCGATATGTCAGCCATTTTGTTGAATACAGAGAGCGATTCTGCGCAAGTAATTGAATTGCACTCTTTGCAAACTTTCTTCATTATTTCTAATTGATTGAGTGGCGTTTTGTATCCTAGCCCAAAGCTCATTCTCCGTGTTTATAGCAGTAGAATACACGATGCTCTTGAGTGTTCCCCATAAAAACGAATCACAGATATTCAAATCTGGCGAGCGAGGAGGCCATTTTACAGGTGCGTCGTTTCCTCGACCGATCCATTTATTAGGAAACTGTGCATGAAGATGATTCCTAACATTCAACGTAAAATGAGGTGGTGCTCCATCATGTAGAAACCACATGTCACGTCTTAGATCTAGTGGTAAGTCCTCCAATAAGCCTGGCAAAGCATTTTGTATGAAATCTAAGTAATTCACTCCATTTAGTCGATTAGGTAAAACGACAGGACCTATGATGTTATTGCCGATTATACCTGCCCATACATTAATTCGGAACTCCTGCTGAAAGCGGCCTTGTTTAAAAGCATGTGGATTTTGATCTGCATACACGTGTTCGTTTTGTAAATTTGTAACACCTCTCCTTGTGAAGCATGCTTCGTCGGTGAAGAGAATTTTGTTGTGAAAATAAATATCTCTAGCCCTTTTTCTGTGAATAAATCGGCAAAATGTGAGACGCGCATCGGGGTCTGCTGGTAAAAGTTCTTGTACTACTTGCAAATGATATGGATACAGGAGTTGCTCTTTAAAAATTTTATGAACAACATCTTTTGAGACTCCTAATTCACGAGACAAGCCACGAGTACTTTTTTGTGGATGAGCTCCTATTCTGTCTAGAACTTCTTCTTCCAAGTCAGGGTTTTGAACTACACGAGGGCGTCCACGATCAGCAGTCATTGGTTGAAATCTCCCAGTTTCCCGAAGACGCCTCCCAATGTTTGCAAATGTTTGTCGATTTGGTATACGACGATTAGGATATTTTTGCTGGTATACTGTCACACTCCTCCGACAATTTCCTTCGCAAAACCCGAGAACCAGCAACATATCAGTTTGTTCAGTGAAAGAGAAAGCCATTATTATCAATCGAAGATGCAACCACAATTACACAATCGAAATAACAATAGTCAAAAACACTCAATAAAGAAACCGTAAACAAAGATCACAAAACGCACACTATCATTTCTTTTATGACAGCTGTAGAAAACTAAAGGCAATCGTTTTTACTAAATAATAAGCCAACCAGATTATGCGTGTTGCCAGGAAAGCAGATTACGTTCGAGTCGGATATTATTTTTTGTGACTAAACTGTAACAGATATCAAAAATTACAAAGATACAAAAAATGTCACTAACAAATGTATCTTCTCGGGTAAAAAAAAATTAAAGCTCTTAACCTTCATATCAAAAAGTTACAGGCAGAAATGTGCCACGTCATCGATGTTTCATACACTTGCGGTCTACTTATAAAGACCCAAATCATCTCAAAACACGACTTACACTTACTTGAAATATTGTACCAAAAATAATTAAAATCGATCAAAGTGTTATGTTTTAATAAGAATTTTTTTGTTTTTTTCGAAAAACTTTAAAGCTGAATACCGGCGTAACGATGCGATTTTGGATATAGGTAAGTTTAGTTAAATCATCTTATTTTGATGCAAGGAGTTTGTGGTTAAGCCATGTCCAAGCATTTTGCAGATACCCTGTATATATATATATATATATATATATATATATATATATATATATATATATTATCCACAAAATAATAAAAAAAAATAAAAAATATTATTACAAGTCAAAAAAAATTGAAAAAGGGGATCTCCGAAACATCGTTACAACGAATTAAGTGTTTTATTACCACAAAGGTCGAAATAGCCAATACAAAAAATAAAATTTATAGTTAGAACAAAACGACCAACATATTAAAAAAGAAATGAATATGTATATTTATATGTAATAGTTCATTATATGAAAGGTTTAGAATTCTTAATATACATACATATGACTGTAATATAAAGATATACATTGTAAAGTGAAAGTGGAAAAATTGAGTTTGAATTTTAGAAAACATACGTATAGATACATCAATTAATTTTGCTTCGGATATAATTAATATAGAGACATTGTTTTTATGTATTGTGAGATATTCTTACATAATTTAAAAATTACTAAATCAATCTTTCTTATGTTGTGTGATTTATACTCCACAACTTTAATAAAGCATTGATTTAAAAACTTTTATTGTATATAGATGAAAGAATTTCGAATATAATTTCTTATAATGCTAAGATATAAATAAGATATAGTGTAAATTTATTTATAACATTATATTGCAAGTGTTTAATTTATTAAATAAATCCAATTTGAGTATATTTTAATGACAGGTTATAAATATTATAAATATTGATATATTTATAAAAAAATGATATAATACATATATCATATTTATATAATACAAACATGAAGGTAAATTTGAATGTAAACCATTGTTAATCAAGTTAATCAAAAAAGGTAAGTAAGCCACATTGGAAGATAATTAATTAGAGTGTCGCACCTGAATGCCTGGAAAAATTCATACAGAATAATTCCGCACAACATTCCCCGCTAACCACCAAATACACGTTAATTTATTTACACACAATTTAATATGTTTCCCATCTTAAAACTAGCACTTATACTAAACTACATCTTTACTTAAACTTATGGACTTATGGAACAGTCGTATCTTCTAGGGCCTCAAAACTGCAAGAATATGTTATCGGATCGTTATCATGTTTAATACATAGTTTTTGTTTTTCACAGAATATACTCTTCTAACTGTCCTATTGACGGCAATTGTTTATATTTTTGATTAAATATTTACAATTAGTGGTTACACTATAAACAGATGTCGAAAAATTTTGGTACATATTTGTGCGTATAAAAATTTGTTTATTTTACACTATAGTGGTGACATATTGGAGGCTCTAATCTTACACTGGAGCTACTGATAGCTCTTTAAAATATTTTTATTAGTTTAATTTCACTTAAGAGTTTGGAATTTTTAAAGTAGATTTTGTGTCTGGATTTAATCTATTTGAATTTATTTGTTTTATTTTATTACACATTCAGTTATTCATGTGCACTATTAGGGAGGTGATCAATGTGTGTACAAGATGAATGGATGTATTGAAATTATATGGTTTAGTTCAAAAGTTTATTTTTTATTTTCTTAAATATCTGGCTGTGGACATGCATTATTAGGTGGGTGTACTAAGCAGTAGGTGTATTTAAAATAGTTCATCTTGTTTTGATTTAAAAGTCGGAATAGAAATTAAAATAAATTTTTTACTTTGGATTACAATTACTATAGTTTAAAATACATAGAATCGTGAGCCAATAGATTAGGCCGGGAATTGACATGAAGGTGATAAACGAATATGTCCTATATTTAGTTTAGATTTTCGAAAGCTCGGGTTTTTGAAATTAGGCAAAGTTAAATCTAATTTGTTTTAAGATGTTATTAGTCACTATAAAATGTCGTATATCGGTTATATAATTACATTTAAGGTTACCTATTATTATTTCTTAATTTATTCATATATTTAGTTTATATATATATATATATATATATATATATATATATATATATATTAATGTAATAAAGCGTATTTTGTAAGAATAATTTCTTGTTTTATTCATCTGACCGTTGTGTTGACTGGATGTTAGGCTTGGTTGATACCAAAGAATCCTAGCTCAACCCTATTAATATTTTACAAAAGAATTCAAACAAAAGAGCCTTATAATTAAATGTTGTACTATGAGCGAATGTTTATATCAACACTTAAAATTTTATTCAATATTTCATAGTACATATCACAGCAATATGTAAACGTTAAGGAAGGAAAAATGAGTGATTTGAAACTTGAACAAGAAGCATTATAAAATGTTTGACTAGAGAGAGAAAAAGCCCAAAAATTAAATTAATGAACGGATAATATATGGCAAACTGTTAAAAAATATTATCAAGTAAAATTCTGGTTAAAACAGTAAAGAAGCTTTCGGATTTGGTGTTAACGGATCGTAGAAGTAAGTTTCAATTACTACCAGGAAAGTTCAGATATCAGAAACAGCAGTTTTTTAAAGTTTGCGTGAAGTTTTAAATATGACTAATGTGTCTACTAGATGGATTCCAAGGATCCTTGGATCAGAACAAAATCTTGCCCTTGCTTCTAGAACTCTTTAAAATAAGATCGCACCTTTTTTCCGAAAATTATTGTTAATTATGTATCCTGGACATGTAACTGGGATCCTCCAAATAATAGTTAATGCAACCCTATATAAAGAGTCTGTGCTACGAAACACAGTATTTAATAGGAAAATTTACTGCAGTAAACTGCAGAGGACGGCAAGGGGGTATAATGGTTTAGTATATGACGAAGGGAACTATAATTACCGTTAATATTTATAAAGACATAGTTAACAATTTCAAAGCTGCCCTAGGAAAGAAATCCACACTGCTGCACAACAATTGCAGGATGCGAAAGGCGTAAAAAATTCGAAAGGTTACCTAGGAATGTGACTTCTAGGAGTTGACATCCTCACATTAGTTTGTATCTATCGCACAGCAATTAAAATCTTTTAGTTGGAGAATGTGAGAAACAATTACTGGTGGAGATTTTCTATTAATGATGATTTGAAAATCATTATTAATGTCTACTTCGAGAAGAAAAAGTTTGACAAGCTCATCTTCGTTGGAAATAAGTGTCAATGGCATTTCAGTATCGTTGGCTCAAGAGCGTTAAAGTTGAAGTGGAATATGTTGCAAAATAATAAAATACTAAATGCATTAACTTATTTACTTCTATTTGAGTCTCATTTCGCGTAAAACTATCTTCATAAATCAATGACAAAATAGTAACAGTGACGATATTTTCATATAGGAATTAATGTTTTGAAAAAATGAGCTGATTTATATGGAATGAAGCCTTTAATAATATACAATATCTACTTCTACTTATGTAAATAACATTTACATAACTGTATAAATGTACTTGTAAATTAATATCGATTTGGTTAGATGTTAATTATCTAATGCAAACCGTAACTTACGTCAATGTCTAATAAACCACAAACCCCTATTTCAAATTTCCTCACAGGAACTCTTCGACCCCTCCTTCATCACGTTAATTGCGTACGCAATGAGCGATATTAACATTTATGAAGAAAAAGATTGAGAAAAAAATTAATAATGCCATTTAAAACCCCTAAACTGAAAGAACTAAATTACTTTTAAAAGGCACGGATTTTTTCATTTACTTATAACGTTCTCCTCTCTCTCTCTCAGTTCGGTTGATATTAAGAAAATCAATATTTGTTTGAGGTTATTGAACTGTTT
Organism: Dermolepida albohirtum; assembly: GCA_031893035.1. Lineage (NCBI taxonomy): Eukaryota > Metazoa > Arthropoda > Insecta > Coleoptera > Scarabaeidae > Dermolepida > Dermolepida albohirtum. Next base: position 446,713 of record JAVIWB010005838.1, read on the forward strand.
TATAAAATCGATGTTGAACAAAAGCTCCGAAATTGTATATGGCTATGTCATAACGTATTTTATGCCTTACATGCAAATTTTATTATGACATATGCTAAATTACCACTGTTTTAATCGTCGCCGAGTTAATAAAATGAATTATACGCATGTTTTCTATGCTATTTATTGGAATGAAATAACACGTATAATAAAACATTTCTGCATTATTGTGCTACTATTATATCAATTATAATTATAAATGCCGACGGATCAGAAAATTTCATGTTTCATTCTCATATTTTATTTGATATTAATATATGTAAAAATTAAAAAATCGAAGTCCATATGAAAGTAAGGAAACAAAGATAGAACTTCTATATACAAAATGAAAAACTATTCTACAAAATGCTTAAAAATCTATGAACAGGAAATAAAAACAAGGTTAGACAAATAAAGAACGAAGCAGGAATACTTTAAACTACTCAATGGAGTGTTGGAGAATTTATTTTCAAAAGTCGGTATGTTCTGACAAAATAACGCAGAATGAATTCATCTGGAAGACGATGTGATACCGAAGAATCAATAAGAATTAATAGACCACGAATAGGTGATTGGAGAAATGAAACTTGACGTAATGCGCATTTCAAAAATTTAGTTGATTTAATAAAAAAGGAGGTATAAACAGGAACAAAGGAGAATGATTGAAATTGAAGAATAAAATCGAAAAGTGGTAGAGAATTTGAAAGTAGGCACAAAACAGCATTAGATCTTAGGGAGTTACATTTGCTTGTTGGTACATTTATAGCATATATAAAGAATTACAATTGGATTGCATTGATTATAATACAAAGTACGAGGAATGGAAATTATCTTGAACTAAGGTTTCATGTAGGTCTTAAACGTATAAAGAGTAATAGAAAAAAAAGAAAAGAGTATTAGCTGAATGTATAAGAAAGTTATAGTTTTGTTCTTTATGTTGATTTCTTTACAGTAGGGACCTAACGTGCGTGTTCAGATATTCATTGTTTACTTCTCTCTAAGCGTTTTGACTAACTTAGTAAATAGCATTGATGGTATAGAATCTGTCCAAAGATTGATTCAAATATAAACTGTAATTTTTCTAGTGTACTCAGCAAGCAGCAGAGCTGTATGGTAGGGTAGAGGATAGAGGGTCGCTGTGTTAGGGAGGGTGAAGCAGTTTAATTAGCTGCTCTATTCTGTTTAGTCGTCAGTACAGCCATGAGTGAACAAGAGGTTCTGTTCTGTTGTACAACGTATTTGTATAAAGTTTTTAATCAATGAAGAAGTTAAACCCTCAAAGATTTTAGCTCGTTTGAAGGTTTGAATACTTTGGGAACGCTATACTGTTCCAGAACTGAATGTTTACTTGGGCCAGACGATTTAAGGGCGAGGAAGTATAGAAAACGAAAGTTATGATCGATGCCTTATGTCAAGATAGCTTATCACATGGATACCAGCAATGGGAGTGCTTAGATCATTTTCAGTAAATATCTTGGCTTTAGAAAAATTAATGATCGATGGGTTCCCATGTTGTTAACTGAAGATCAAAAATCGGTCAACTTGGAGGTCTGCGAAAGGCTTCTGAATCGATTCTAGCAAGAAGGGGAGGTTTTTCTTTTGAGGCACATCTTCACTTGTGATGAGACATGGGTCCATTACTACACTCCGGAATCAAAAAATGACGAGTAAATAGTGGCGCAGAAAGGATGAATCTTGCAGTAAAAGTCAAAACTCTCAGATGTAAAAATTCCAAGTTTTTTTTGACCACAAGGTTTTATTCATTGATTCTCTTCACGACTTCCCCATGATAACGGTAGGCCTCACATCGCGATTTTGACAAGGGATCTATTGAGAAAACCTTGACCATCCTCCTTACAATCTAGATTTGTCCCTCTGTGATTATATTTTACTTCCATCCATAAAAACGTATGCGCAATTGGGTGACAACGCGCCCTTAAGCTTTTTTGAACAAGGAATGTCGAGCTTCCGAAACGTAGGCAAAAGTGTGTAGAAAGTGAAGGAGACTATGTAGAGAAAAATTTAAGATTTCGTTTGTGTATGTTATTAATTAATGAATGTAGTGTGTTGAACAGTGTTATTAAATTTGATGAGGAAGAGATTTTTCCTGTACAGGACATGCTCTTATTGCAACATTAGATGAATACGTGGAATAGTCGGAAATTGTTTTGCATATTAAAATCGGATAACCTTCTCAATGTTGAGCACCAGTGTGGGAGCTATTTATTTCATTACTTATAGTCCTATTTATCAAAAAGTTGCTGTTCTATAATTTCTACGATTGTATACTGATGATCAGAAGCAGCAAGTTAAAAAAATATCGATCTCAAACTTTTACAAGAGAAGTAATTATGATCTTATTTTTGATTACTAAGGTATACTGCCCTTCGACTTTAAAGGAACTGATATCATTCTTCTACATGATAATGCTCGCTTTCAAGTAGTCTGCACTATTCACAATTTGTTTTGGGATGTCTTTGAGCAGTTGTCGTAGAAAGCTGACTTGCTCTTGTCCGATTTTCATGTTAGTCCGTCAAAGTAATCGCTAAAAGGGCGGCTATTCAATTTTGATGTTGAGGTAGTTTGCTGTTAGAGAATAGTTCCTCAAACACCCATTGCATATAGTGGTGTTTTATAATCACTAAACGTGTTTCTAGTGAACAATTCTCGTATAGTAAATATTATGAAAGATCGTTTAGCCTAATTTACTATTTAATTTATAATTTTCGAAATTCTATCAAGGTTTATTATTGTTCGTAAATATTGTATTTTTATTGAATTTGTGTCAACAAAATATTATTGATACTTAATTTATAGTTTACAATGTGAGTTAATATATGTAACTAGCATGTATTTTATTAGAATACATCGACCAATTTGTAATTGTAAAAATAGTTTCTATACTACCATACAACCTTTCGTATTATTAAAATACATAACATACATATAACTAGAGAAGGAAAAAGGAAATAGAGAGTACTATTTCTATTTCCCAGCTGAGTTTCGTTTTTCAAATTGATATTAAATGGCCTCGTTAACAAACACTCGTTCCGGTATTGAGGAAAATGATTTCAAAACTGGACATGCAAATGGAATGATCTCCCAAACTGTCTCTACTATCTCATATATCAAAAGAGAACAATAAGAGACGTCATGCTGCAGGGTACAATGAAACTCTTTTCAAACCTTTTTTGAAAGCCATAACTGTGAAATGATTGGTAAATGGGGCACGAAACAATTGAGTTTTTTTCAGTTGTGTTTTTCTATTAAATCTGCGGTCAATTTTTTTTTGTTTAGCCTATTTGGTATTCATTGGTTAAATGATTGTTTTTGTATTAATGGAGATAAATTAGTTATTTCTTTAATTAGAATCTATTACTTTGTGAAAGGAATTAGTTTTTATGTTGGATGTATTAAGTATAACTTATAAAAACATGTTCATAGACCGTTTTGAATATATATTTATATACATACGTGGGCAAGGTGAAAAGTTCTCGGCCTGACACAGAGATGGCGTTACAATTAACAGAAATTTATATTTCCTGCGTGGCTGCATGTTTCTTTAGTTCATATGAAAGCTTTCAACTTGTTCTCTCAGGTAGTTTGTTTGCAAGAATTTTTGTAGTAGACGTCGTGCGTGTTATTTTTTTAAATGGATAAACTTGCATATCGTGCTGTTATAAAATTCTTTGTTTTGGGTAATTTAACCCCTATGGAATTCATCCGAAGTTGACAAAAGTGTACGGGGACTCTGCTTCTTCGATGTCAACCGTTAAAAAGTGGGCAGCTGAATTTAAACGTGGTCGTACGTCCCTCGAAGATTACCCATGTGAAGGACGGCCCAAAACTGCAACCACACCAGAAATCATCGAAAAAGTACATGATATTGTGTTGGACGATAGGTGAGTGAAAGTGAGTGAGATAGCTGAGGCTGTGGGGATATCGGAAGAAAGGGTGCTAAACATTTTGCACAAAGAATTAGAGATGAGAAAGCTCTGCGCAAGATGGGTGCCGCATTTGCTGAATGTCGATCAAAAGCAAATGCGCGAACGATTTTCGGAGCATCCTTCGGACCGATTTAACAAGAATCCGACCGATTTTGTGCGGCGATTTGTCACCATGGATGAGACATGGGACCACCACTACACGCCAGAAATGAAACAGCAGTCGAAGCAGTGGGTGGAAGCCGGTGGTTTAGCACCAAAGAAAACGAAGTCGATCGCATCTGCCGGAAAAGTCATGGCCAGCGTGTTTTGGGATGCAAAAGGAATCTTGTTAATTAATTACCTTGAAAATGGCAGAAAAATTACAGGCGCGTATTACGCGTTATATATATAAATATATATATATATATTATACATTATATATATATATATATATATATATATATATATATATATATATTAGCGTTATATTACTACGTTTCTATAAACTGTGGTTGATAGCTATATCCCAAGCCCGTGTTCCTTACCTGTGAAGGATTCTATAACCTACCTCTAGGACGCTTACTAGCTAGTATTTGGATGAGTTAGGGAGGGTCCTCTGTACAAAATTATTTTAAAAGGCGCCACAGTATTGAATTACCTAGAAGTCATCTCCTAATAATGAAGCGAAAAGGATTAAGGAAATATTTACAGGTCGTACAACCATCCTCCAAAGTTGACAAAAGAAAAAAAGAAAGAAAAACGAATATACTAGTCAAAATACCAAAGTAAGATAGCAATCTACTGATTTATTGCCTGAGAAAAAAATCACTACATTATATTACTTTTCTGGTTTATGTAGTTGTATATATATATAAAGGGTGTTTCAAACTTCGCGGTTTTTTTAAAGAATAAATAAAACACACAATTTGCATTCACTTTCAAAAACTTTTTATTGGTAATTGAAGTATCAGTTATGGCATTTATATGCGAAAAATAATATCTGCCAAATTGCTTCCACAGACTTCCTTTCTGTTGTTAAAATTTTCAATGAAATTTTGGCAAAGTTGAGGCTCTATCTCACCAATGACACGAATAATTTCATCCTTCAAAGCAGGAATTGATTGTGGATTGTTCTTATAAACCTAACTTTTCACATAACCCCAAACAAGATAGTCTAATGGTGTCAAATCATATGATCTTGGTGGCAAATTAACATTACCGTTTCTTGAGATTACACGTCCAGGAAATTTTTCTTTCAATAAATCAATTGACTCGTGTGCAAAGTGAGGTATAGCGCCGTCCTGTTGAAACCATATATCCTCTAGATCAATAATCATTAATTAAGGCCACAAAAATTCGATTATCACCCGGCGATATCGATCACCATTGACAGTTACAGCTTCACCAGCAGCAATTTCAAAGAAGTAAGGTCCAATTACACCACCTGACCATAACGCACACCAAACAGTAACTCGTTTAGGATGCATAGGTTTCTCATGAATAATTTGTGGATTTTCTACACCCCAGATATGGTAATTTTGTTTATTGACATAGCCATCAAGTTCAAAATGTGCCTCATCGGAAAACATTATTTTTTGAGAAAAATCAGCTAGTTGTTTATTAATGGAATTGACAAATGAACGACGTTTTAAATGATCTAATGGCTTCAGTTCCTGTGTTATTTGAACCTTATATGCCTTCAGAGCTAAATACTTGTGTTGATCCACTAAGTCCAAGTTGTTGTGAACGTCGTCTAATGGACATTTCAGGATCTCCAGCAACACTTTCACGAACTAAACCAATATTTTCTTGCGAACGACCACTACGACTGTATTTTTGACTTTTTTGATCTTCCACGGAACCGGTCTCTTGGAATTTTTTAAATAATTCGACTAATAGTGCTTTCGGATGGACGATTATGTAAACCATACAATTCACGTAATTTTCTAAAAACTCTTCATAGAACGCTGATTTTCAAAAAATAATTCAACAATTTGAACGTGTTGTTATACCGTGTGCAAAGCCATCTTGAGAAATGTCATACCTCACACTTTTTAAATGCCCATATACCCAGATAAATTCAGTGTGCCATCTATATTTTATTTATTCTTAAAAAAACCGCGCAATATGAAACACACTTTATGAGTATATACATATATATATATATATATATATATATATATATATATATATTAATTTAGTGAACAATAGTAATAAGATAGTAATTAAATACTATACATTAACCATAGAGATACTCAGAATACATAATTTCTATTCTCTATAAAATATATAATATATGAACCATATTTTGAACTGTAATATTATTTCCTTTTAAACACACTAACCAATCATATTCAAGTTCAACATAAAAAAAACTATTTGATGAAATGAAAGTAGCAAAATGATGTAAAAAAGTTAAGCCAGATTTAATATTAATTTTGTTGAACTAAAAATATGTTATCCCTAACTATATATATATATATATATATATATATATATATATATATATATATAAATTATTGAGTGGGGAAAAACCAAAGAAAAAATTGAAATTGGATTAAATGTTACTTCCCTAAGACGGTCTATGGTTCTTATGAGAAAGCTTAGTCAAAGTCATAATTTATTTGAACTATTTCACTGAATAATAGGCGTAGATCTTACCTTGTATAATCAAACTCGATACTGATGTAGTATAGGATAAATAAAAAATTCCAACTTGATTGGTGGAATGATTGCAGGGAACAATTAGTAAGTTTATATAGTCATCTATAGGCTCGAATAAAAATGACGACGCCAGAATAAAAGACTCTGATTAGATCTAAGCCAAAAATGTTAAAATTAGTTCAACGATATATGAATATTTTTAAACTCACACCTCTATAATATAGTGTCAAGCAAAATTCCTTTACTGACCAAGACAATGATTTAACGAATTAAAACGCTGATGATGTAACAAAGCCACGCGAACGTAAAATCATTTAGTTAGCTTCTCTATCAACCTTATCGCACTCAGAAATATTTTTTAGAATTAGCGTCTATCTAATCCAACTAAAGTTAAAGGAAAGTTTCTTTCCTCTAAGGAAAATACTAATTCACATCACCAAAAGAAACCTTTTTGATTCTAACAACCTATTTGACTAGAATCAATTTCTAGAGTCATCCCCTACTTTATATTATATTAGAAAAGAGGCAGGGCAATAATAACATTTTACGAAATCGTTTATAAAATGCAGGTAATTATAGAATTACACTAATAACACAAATAACTAAGATGAAATTAAGAAACTTTAGATGGCGTTAAGAATAATCCTGAGTGGATAATTAATAATACCAGAAGTGATTTAAAAAATGAATCTAAATATGTTATAATTCAAAAGAATATTAGAATAGTTGTAAAACAAAATTATTAATTAATTGTACGCAACCCTAAAGTAGATTAATGTATTAAACTAGTATATTTTACAATCGATCAGCTCAACAAATAAACGAATACGTTACGAATTATGAAAACTCCATCAAAAATGGATAGGTTATTAAATAGAGCATTAAACTAATTCCAAACTAATAACTAAAAATTAACCAGCGGATTCTGTATGGATAATCTAGATTACGAACACATAAACAGAATAGATCAAGTGCAAACTGGGAAGATGTGAAAATTATCTAACTATAATAATCATAGAAATTTGAACACAGGAATATACAGTGGTGTACAACAAAATATGGACAAGGTAATGAACTATACTGAAAATCATACAGTTGAACGTCGAAATAAATAGAAAGGCAAACAAACCCGTAATAATATTACAATTCTGCTATCATTTTTATGGCGATGGGTGAAATAGTTATACTTTGGCATTGATTTGAAAGTTATAATAGTGTGAAAAATGTGTTTAAATAAAGAATTCTAAAACTTTGCAGTTCGCAGTGCAATATATACATATTTAATGTTAATATGTTAATGATATTTTTAAACTTTGGGTGACAATGTTTCTTGGAAAGTTGCAATTTGTCATTGAGTGTGCAATTTATACGTGGCTATTGAGAATAGAATATGACGTGCAACCACGATCAGAAAAAATTGTAACTTGATGGAACATGGTTTCACTACTGTTTCTGAATCTAAACAAGGCAGGTAAGCTAAGGTAATATCAGTTTTTTGGTATTCGAAGATCATTTTTATAGACTATATTCTAAAGTACACAGAAGATTTGGAATTTGTGAGAGTATGACTCTAATGAATAAGAAAGTTTAGTTCTTTCTGTAAATATGAAAAAGAAACTAAATACTTATGCGCGTGTGGACACTGATGGGATATTGTATTGAACATTGGTGGAGATAATAGAAATATGTGAAAGCTATGTATACCTAGATACAGAAATATAGGAAATAGAATAGTTAAAACAAAGAAGAAATTTATTGGGGCATTAAATTTATCTTTTGCAAATGGTTGTTTTGCAGATTTTTTAAAGCAAGTAAAGTCATACTAGTTTTTAAAAACCGTATCTTCAAATAGCGGATAATTATAGGCCATACTTTATCTTCTTTTTCTAAAATATTCTAGTATTGTTTTTTAGATTATCTATTAAAATATCTGAACAAAAACAATACCACAACGAATCACCAGCATAACTTCCACTCGGGCAGGTCAACTGATACTGGTCTTTCCATCTTTTGTGCTGAACTGATAAGTTGTATCGATGCAGAAGGGGGTCCCTTCGGTTTTTTTCTATGATATTAGTAGGGTATTCCACAGCGTCGATAGATGAATATTTTAGATAAACGTTTTTCATTATGGTATTTATGGAGTGGTATAGGAATGGTTGGGATCATTTTTGTGTGATAGGTGTCAAGGTGTCAGTATTAATTATAGGAGCAGCAACTGCGTTGAAAGACACATATAGGAGCATAGAAGTGTTGATATGGAAGTGCTACAAGGTTCGACACTAGTACCTGTATTGTTTTGATTGTATGTTAATGATTTATGATCAGTGGTTTGTGATTAATTCTTGGTTATGTACGCGTCTAAGTAAGGGTAAAAGTAAATAACCAACTATTCGTTAACATCGAGAAAAGAAAATTTCTAGGCTTATCAATGGAACACCTAAATTGGAAGGTCTGTTGCAGTAATTTAATTCCTAACTACATTTATTATGTTATTTATTAAGAAATATAAAACCAACTCTGTCCGCAGAACACTTAACACATGGATCAATAAGTCCCGAGACTAACCCATAGATGGCGCTCGTAGTAAACCAGTAACCACGTCTTTCTAGAGTACTAACCTTTGCTTGAAACGTGTCAAAATTTTAAGTCGATCGGACCAGAAACAGCTGAGTTATCGAGGTTGGAGTAAAGTCGTTTTGTAGTTTGTTTAAACAATGGAAAAAACCGAGTTTCGTGTTCTGATAAAACATTGTTTTTTAATGGGTAAAAACACCACGCAAGCAAAACAATGGATTGAAAAATGTTACCCGGACTCTTGTCCATCAAAAGCAACGATTTGTCGGTGGTTTGCCGAGTTTAAACGTGGTCGTACCGACACAAATGACGCGGAACGCTTGGGTAGACCTGTGGAAGCCGTTACACCGGAAAATGTGAGTGAAGTGACAAAAATTATAATGAAAGATCGTAAAGTGAAGCTCCGTGAGATTGCTGAGATGACACAGATATCATATGGAAGTGTATTTACTATCCTTCATGAAAAATTGAGCATGAAAAAGGTTTTTTCCAAGTGGGTGCCGCGATTGCTTTCGATGGAACAAAAACAGCAACGAGTCGATGATTCAGAAAGCTGTTTATCGCTATTTACTCGCAACAAAAAAGATTTCTTGCGTCGTTACGTGACCATGGACGAAACATGGATACATCACTACACTCCAGAGTCGAAGCGGCAGTCATCTGAGTGGCGCACAGCTGGCGAAAGCCGTTCGAAACGTCCGAAAACGCAGCAGTCAGCTGGCAAAGTTCTGGCGTCAGTTTTTTGGGATACACATGGCGTGATTTTCATTGACTACCTCGAAAAAGGTAAATCGATCAACAGTGATTATTATATTGACTTACTGGTGCGTTTGAAGAAGGAAATCGCAAAAAAACGACCGCACATGCAGAGAAAAAAAATCCTTTTTCACCAAGACAATGCACCCTGCCACAAGTCGATGAAAACAATGGCAAAATTGAACGAATTGGGTTTTGATCTGCTTCCCCACCCCCCATATTCGCCAGATTTAGCCCCCAGTGACTACAGGCTCTTTGCTGATCTTAAAAAAATGCTCCAGGGAAAAAGATTTGGCTCAAATGAGGAGGTCATCGCTGAAACTGAAGCTTATTTTGAATCGAAAGATAAATTTTTTTATAAACATGGTATTGAAAAATTGGAAAAGCGTTGGAACCATTGTATCACCCTAAAAGGTGATTGTGTTGATGAATTAAAAAAAATTTTGCAAAAAAAATGTTGTTTTCATTGTTAGTCTCGGGACTTATTGATCCATGTGTTAGTATCAACCTATTATGTAGTAGTTGACTCTCTACTGAGACTTGGTATATAAGTCTTTGGTTATGTCAAATGAGTTAAAGAAAGTCTTTAGAGTAGCTTATTGGTGAAATGAGCGGGAGTCGCCTTTACTGAAACTTCTTCAAAAAGTTAATTACTCTGTACTAACCTTAGCAAACATTTTTATGAGATTTTATTGTATATATTTAAAAATAAGTATAAATTTATACTAACCTAGGGATTTCACAATCTACTCACCAAACAATTGAAAAAGCTCTATATACCTAATTGTAAACATTTTTAACGAATTACGAAATTTAAAAGATTTTTTAAATGAACGCATCCTGAATAGTGTTGGTGAATTGTTTTAAAATGTACTGGGTGGACTGCTTTTAATAAGTCAGTACTTTTAAAATATGTGTATGTATGGTGCCTATTCATTGACGAAGTATAATATGCATACATACTCGAACATTAAAATTAGTATATAAGTTATTCTGAAAAATTTTAATTTTAACCGCCTTTTGCATTACATATATATACTCAATGTCATTAGAAGTGTTACACCTAGAAGGAATAGTTTCCTGGACGTGATTTTTTGGTAATGTGATAAGCTTAAGTCAAGAATGAAACGATCAGATTTCCAAGAAATTTTATTAACATTAATTTGAAAAAAAATCAATAATGTGTTTGGCGACCCCGTAGCTGTAGACACTCCTGTACACGTCTAGGCATCGACAAAATAAGATGGTCGATGTCTGCTTGTGGCACCTCGTTCCAAGCAACTTGAACTTGGTGGATTAACTGTGCCAGAGTTTGTGGAGGATGGTTCAAATTGGTCAGTCTTCTCCCCATTATGTCCCACACATGTTCGATGGGATTTAAATCCGGTGAACGGGGTGGCCACGGCAAAACATTAACGCCAGCTTCTCGTAGAAAGTCCATAGTACGACGAGCAATATGTTTACGCGCGTTGTCTTGCTGAAAAAGGACGTGTGGACGGCCATCTAGATAAGGCAATAAAGTGGTTTGTAGGACGTCATCAACATAACGCGCAGCTGTCATACTGCCCCGAATAAACAGAAGAGGTGATCGGCTTCCATATGCAATAGCCCCTCAAACCATTACTCCAACAGTCCTGTGCACATGCCTCTTAACAGCAAATCCAATATCACGTCGCTCTCCACGACGGCGTCTTACCCTCTGACGGCCATCATGCATGCCTAGGCAGAATCGCGATTCGTCGCTGAATACGACATTATGCCATTCTGCTTCCCAATGCTGCCGTTCTCTGCACCAGTCCAAACGTTGACGACGATGTTCTGCAGTCAAGGGAAGGACTAATCGTGGACGGTATGAAGCAAGTCCAAAAGCTCGAATGCGGCGATATAATGTTCGCATACTGACAATGCGACCTTCTACACCAAACCATTGGTCACAGAGTTGGCGCGTAGTAGCAAAACGGTCTCGCAGAGCTAGTAGTCTGAAGTGCCTGTCTTGACGCTCTACGGTACGCCTCTGTTGACCTGTTGGTCTGTTTCGTATTCCTCTACCTTCTTCTGCCCACACCCTACACACACGCGTTAATGTTTTGCCGTGGCCACCCCGTTCACCGGATTTAAATCCCATCAAACATGTGTGGGACATAATGGGGAGAAGACTGACCAATTTAAACCATGCTCCACAAACTCTCGCACAGTTAATCCACCAAGTTCAAGTTGCTTGGAACGAGGTGCCACAAGCAGACATCGACCATCTTATTTTGTCGATGCCTAGACGTGTACAGGATTGTCTACAGCTACGGGGTCGCCAAACACATTATTGATTTTTTTTCAAATTAATGTTAATAAAATTTCTTGGAAATCTGATCGTTTCATTCTTGACTTAAGCTTATCACATTACCAAAAAATCACGTCCAGGAAACTATTCCTTCTAGGTGTAACACTTCTAATGTCATTGAGTATATATATATATATATATATATATATATATATATATATATATAATGCAGAAATAGTTTGAAAAAATTCCTGCTCCCCGCGTGAGCCTCGAACTCGCGATTTCACGCAAATCGAGCATGTGTCTTTACCCTTAGTCCATGGAGAATGGTGATTTCGAATTTTCTAACGTGCTATAAATTGTATTATGGAATCGGGTAGTAAATAAAACCCTCGCTATACAACACGGTAGATTTCATCTCATAGAAGCGCATAATTATATGCAATTATCGTGGGTTTTATTTAAAATATGTTTACAAAATGCACGTCGGGAAACTTGAATTCACCGATCTTCGTAGTTTAAGGGCCTCGCGCGGAGAGCAGAAATTTTTTCAAAAGATTTCTGCGTTATACATACGATGTAAAAAGCGTTTAAAATTGGAGTTTTTCAGTTTTATATAAATATTCCTGACGTATGAAAGAAATTAGGTGCTAAAATTACTATTTGTGTATATACCATACACATACATATGAACACATTTCCATTTCAATCCATAAGTGCATAATTGTAATAACGAAACTATATTCACATATAAATGAAGCAAATAAAAATATAATAAAACAAGAATAAGTCTTAATTTAATGTGAGAGACAAGTATACTTAAACAATTAATAAAACTTCTATATTTTGGTGTTTTACTATAAGTAGGTGATACGGACATTATAACAGGTTAGTTAGAATTCATATGTTCCAGGATTCAGATAGTTTATATTTCAAGCTGATTAAATTGTTTTAATTATAATACGTTTTATATCATTACCTTTTGGAAGTAATCAAGACGAAGTATTTCATTAATTTGGTGGCCTGTGTAAGAATAATACGTTATATTCACTAATCACTTTGTGTAATGAGTGACTAATGGGCTTTTTTTCTCACAGAAATGTATACGTCGTTAGATTCGAATGAAGTTGGTAGGTTTAACTGACTTTAAATATAAATATCCTGAATGCTTTTTTTCTGTTAAAGTTAAAAATATATTAAGCAGTTACATATTAGACCGAAAAGACTGGATTTAATTTCTCATCCGTTGAAGAACGGTCTTTTTGAAATTATTAAGTATTGGTTTTCATTACCGTTTATTAAAACTTCCCAAATTGGTCGAAGGAAGTTAATGAGAATTTCTTACCTTTTCTTTCTATTTACGCCTCTTTTTATTCCTTTTCATTCATTTTTCCCTATCGATTGAAGTCGACGTCTGTAGTCGAAGATGTCTACAAAACCGCTATTACAGAATTTTGAATGAGACCTTTCAGTTTACGATTTCCCCGGTGTAATTCCTTTTTGTTTTCTTATTTCATATTAATCTAAGTTACATAATGAAAATTTTGCAAAATGTGGAGATGATTATTCTCTGAACTCGAGGTAAGCAGTTGCTCTACTTTGAATTTAATCCGTCTTACAAGAAGATTGGAATTATATTAGAGACAGACGAGAAAGTCGGAGAAAAAGATTGGTCGGCAAATAGACAGATAGGTAATTATGATTAAATATTGCGAATCATACAACATTTTTGAATTAACGTTGTCCTTTCATTCGCTTTTCTCAGATTACTAACCAAAATTTGATGTTTTTCATAAATTAAATTATTCTCTACATTCAAGGGAGAATATGAAAACATGTTAACATTGTTTAATATATTTAACATTAGATATTTAAAATTATTTAGAATGTTATCCCGTTCTAAGGAATAGTAAGTAAGCTGTTGATTTTTACTAACATTGTTTTCTATTTTGTAATAACCAGCAAAAAATCGTGGAAGAAAGGTTTTTCTAATATATAAAAAACGTCTGTACTGTATATAATATAACCCTTCAGTTTGTTCCATTACGGGACACTGCGTCAACGAAGCATTTTGACATTAGTAGCGTGGATACAATTCTGCATACGGATTTGAAATTTCGAAGAATCTGTGTCCAGCATATTTCACATCAGCTTAATGCAGATCAAAGTATCAGACCGTTTTCTAATGCATGGCTTGTCTTGAGTACATTACTACACTTCTGTGTTAAGGCTTTTGGTGTGAAGTGACTTCTGAAAAATGAAAATTGTTTAATGAAAGTCAAAACTCGTTAAAACACTTGTTAATTTTTTCATGAAAAACGTTAATGCTGGTAACTAAAATTGTAGCGCAAGATTTTTTGTGAACAAAATTTAATTTAACGAAACGAAAACATAAAAATAATTAATATTCAAAATATAATTCATTATGATCGGTAGCTATCTTACACGTTCTTACACTTTTAAGATTGTTTAGAGGCGAAGCACTCACGGCATCCTTCTTTCACCTCCACGAAATTGGCGAAATACGCCCATGAATTGATTGCAGAATAGCATATGCAGCAAGAAAGTGTGCCATCGATTTAAAAAGATGGTAATTGGATGGTGATAAATTGAAACTGTAAGTTGGATATGGTAGCAATTCCATCCCATCCAATTCTTCATTTCTAAAGGGTTTCTGTTGACTAGTATCTTTCTTTTAAAACTCTATACATTCGATCAAATTGCTCGCAGTATTGTTCGGAGTTTCACACGTTTTTTTCTGGAATCAATTCAAAGTGGATAATATCTTCACAATTCGACTAAACACACAGCATCACCTTTGCTTCAAAGCTTTTGTGTTTTGCTTGACCATAGGCTCTGCAGATTGGCCACGTGTTAATTACTGATTTTATTTGTTTGAATTACTAAGGTGGATCCACTTTTCATCACGCATTACAATTTGTCGATAGAAATGGGATGCTGTAGATAGGCTAGAAGTTGATTAAAGAATTGCATTTATTGCTGTGCCTGTTCTGCAGTCAATTTATGAGGTACTCTTCTGCATCGTTTGTTTACCTTTCGCAGTTTGTGAAGATGGCGGACTACTACCCACTGCGGACAGTCAAGGTGTTGGGACAATTGTTGCTTACTGGAAGTCCTAGCAACCTTAGTTCTTAGCTGATGAGCCTCTTGGTCACCGATGATCTTCCTGGATGTCGCTCCACTCGAAGATCTGTTTGACTATATTTGAATTTTTTATACCAATTCTGCGTATATATGAGGTATATATGAGGTAACGGCTTAGCTTTTAACTTCGTGGAGGGACATCAAGAACGCTTCTGCTAATTTCGAGTAATGACGTAAAATTGCAAAGTTTCTCTGTTTGTATTGGCCACACAAAGTACACAATGTATCAATAAAATTTCAAGATAACTTAGTAACATACTCTACAATTATGTTTAATATAGATTAATAATGACAACTACTTTATGTTGTTTAATTTTGGCAGTTTTATAAATCCATGATCCATCACTCTAAGAGAAAGGAAAATGAAGACGGCGACCGTAGAATTCCATTAACACAATAAGCTTGTAGATTTTCATTGCAAAATTATTATATCGTCTTGCGATTATCATGTGCTCGGGCCATTAAAAAAGTTATTAAGGAGAATAGCAAGTATAAAGATTCATTTACATTTGGCTTCATACTTACTCCTGTTTTTTATAATACTGGCATTAAAACTCTTCTGTTTGCCGGTAAGAATATGTACAAAGTAATGGAATATATGTAAAAAATAAGCATTCATGCCATTGTTTAAATACGCACTTACTAAATTTATTAAAAAAAAATTCTTTCATATTTCAATCATTTGTGAGAAGCAATATTGGTTTTCAGTAAATAAGTTCATTGATACATGCACACACATGTGTGTGTCTCATATGTAAAGTGTAAACGAGTCGTTCCTTAAGTTCGAAGCGTATAAAATATTTGGAAGAGTGAGAAAGAGAAAACAAAAATTTCTAAATAAATAATAATAAACAGTACAGATATTAAAAAATTATGGAAATAAAAACGAAGGTAAGGGACTGAAGTTATGGATTACTGAAAACTTGAATTGTTGCTGAAAACGTTTATGCAATTACCAATTTTAATCAAGCATAGACAAGTATATGTGATAGAGCAGAGCTTTTAAATTATTGTACATTGTTTAGATGGTAGGTTACATATTTTGCCTTTCGACGTATTAGTAGAAATCAAATTCTGCTTTAAGATTCCTTTATTCGTGTTTTCTTATTCTACACTATTAGTTGTTAGTTGGGACTAGTTGACTAACACCTTTCTATTGAATTCATGTCTCCATTGATCTATAACCATTTGCAAATTCCAATGTTTCTAACAAACTTCTTCCTAATTTAACTTTGATTATGGAATTTTTTGCAATATAAAAGACATGAACACTATTTCGGAGGAGTGATACCAGTTAGATAATAAACCTTTCTCGAGTTGATTTTAAATACTTTGCAATCAATTTGAGGCTTCGCTTAATATTACTCCTGTCCGTTAGAAGTTGTGCCTGTTTTTATTTGTTGGGGAAAAGTATTTGTCACAGTGAATAATATTTTTTAATACAGGATTCCAAAACACACCTATTAAAAAATTTTTAATTTCACTTACAGTAAAATACAATCAATTCACTATGTTTTCTCTTCTACACCGAGTTACTAATCTTTTTTCTATCGTTTCTTATAAATGTAGTTCCACGGATTGTAATCTAAACAAATCACCTAAAACTAGATCCTTTCATGGTTAATTTTACTCAAGATTTATCTCAAATAACACTTTGCTAATCGTATGATGGTTGTAAAGGGTTATAATTCACTAGCTGAAAAGTCCATGAAATAAAAATAAATAAAAGAAGCTCATCGTTTAAAATTGCGTTAATTTTTCAACATAATCCCCAGCCAGGTACATTTGGACTAGCAATGATTCAATCTCTAAAATTCAGAACTCCCAAGTCAATTAAAATAAGCATTCCTAGCATATAAGCAATATAATATAAGCAATAAGCATTAACATCAATGTCTGTTAAAAATTTTTTGACTTGCAAAGAAATTTTTAAATGAGAAAAAAGAACAGTACTAAATTTGACAACGAAGGCAAGTGCAGCAAAAAATCAAAGTCTAATTCTTTAATTTTTACTATAGCAACAATACTCGGGATCGTGCATTATCTTAGTGGAAAATGTTTTTTTCTTTGCTTCGCTTTGGTTTCATTAATTCTTTGCTTAAATTTATCTAAAAGATTCGTGTAGTATGAGCTTGGGGCGGCCTTTGGAATAAGAAGAAGAATACTTTTAGCATTCAAAAAATGGACCCCATTATGTTTCATGCAAATGGAAAAGACATCGCCTTTTTTGGGAAGGAAATTTATTATACCACCAGTGTTTAGATTATTGTTTTATTTTGGACATTCAATGATGAATCCAAGTCTCATTTGTGATGATAAATTGGTGCATAAAATCTAGCTTGTTTTTCCAAAAATGATCCAATTATTAACAACAAATTTGAATTCCCGCCATTTTTTCATCAATACTGAGCAATTGCGGCATTCACTTAATTTACAGCTTTTTCATAGACAACTTTTTATTTAAAATGTATGTTGTTGTTAGAGATGTTACAGTCTCCGCTAACTCAGACATTTTCAAACGACGGTATGTACTTTTTTAACAATTTCCAGTAGGGCCAATTTCCAGTAGTGGCAGTTTTAAACATCTATTACGTAGTGCAACTTGAACGATAAGATGTGAACTCGCCAGCCTATTTACTAACAGTGGAAAATGAAAACGCCGAGTTCCTTAGAGCACTCTTCATCTCTTTATGAATATGCGCTTGCTTATAAATCTTTTAAGAAGAAGTACTTAATGACTACGAATTTCAGCATAGTTTTACCTATGAAGCACTCGTCACAACGGAACTGATTAACGTAGATACACGCAATTTGAGAGTTTATATTGTTAGGCAGACAACTTTCCTAAGCATTACAAAAATTGTCTGAAACTGCGCCATATATCTATTATTCCACGGACTTTTCATACCACCCTTGTAGTACGTTCATGTTCGTGAAGCGACTTAAAGCTGTTGCTGTTAATATTAATTTAAAATGAGAAGGATACCTAGAAGTAATGAGCCAGAAACTTACCTCTGGGCTGACAGTTGGCTAGGATAATTTTCGTACTTGTCTTCTATTCATGTTGCCTTATTAACGTTCTATATAATTATCATTATTTAACTGATTTCCAGATTGCGTATGTTGCTGATAATTATATAGTAAATTGTAACACTATATATATATATATATATATATATATATATATATATATATGTATATGGGGATTATATACTTTTTAAAGTTAAAATGTGAAACATTATGGAATTAATGAAAATTCAACTTCTGGTCATATGTAGTTTGCGAGTGGAATATTTACACTTATATGTTTTTGTGAAGGTTGAATTCAACCCCTTGAGAGGCATAACAGCTACTGAGAGTAACCAAATTCACTTAATAAATTATACGTAATATCGTAATTAATGAAAAATTACAGTTAATAAAACACCGACTATTTCATTCAGAACTCATAAGGTGGCTAACAAATAATCTTATTAGTATTAAAATCACTAACAATAAATGAAGAAATGAGAAATCTAGACTACTATCTGTCGGATAGAAAAGAAAACTGTGCAACTAATGTAAGTACAATGAGAGTACTACAGAATTTATCAGGTTGGGGGACAGTTGATGGGTTCTCAATAAACGAAACACGTAGTAGTCAGTACTTTGTTAACTGCAATTTTTAATTAATAACAATGTGGCTAACAAGGGCATTGCACTGCTGTTGTTCGCCTAGCAATAGATGTTTACTGTGTTTTAAAGCAATATAGTGCTCCTCACTGTGTTTCAACTTTTTGGACAGTTTTCTTTTCTGCCCGAGAAATGGAAGTATAGTTTTCTCATTTCTTCGTTTATTGTTATATGTAATAATAATTACAATTTCATTTTGTATAAAAATAGCGAAGATATTCGTGTATACTATATACATACTATAAGTAAGAACTACAGACAGCACGGCATTAATCGAATGAACGACTTAGCCGTCGCAGGTGATTATTCCGTGTCGATGATACCCTATACATTATTGGCTGTCGATAAATTCGGCGAATGGACTTGTCAATGTAGTACATATACATTCGTGTGGCGTGAGAAACGTTTTGTAAAATATGCGTCAACTCGTTAAGATATTTGCCCTGGTGACCTTTGTAAGAACTGTAGGCTTTTACGCTGTGCGATAAAGATGACTGAAATACGATATTTCCCGATTCATAATTAATGTATCCACCTACTTTATCTGACTCAATAACTTGTACGAGGTACATGCGGTATACGGTTTATTTTCCAGTTTGTAAGGCAGTCGTTACTTTAAGTTATCTTTTAGAAATATTAATACATTAATCGTAACATTACCAAGGGATTTGTATATTTCATAAGTTACTTCTGAGGAAATATGATAAAGTTTTTAACCCGAATATAGCGTTTTATAGAATAGAAACTTTGATGATTTACTTCTACTGACATTTATAGATCTGCTTTTTCGGTATTGCAAGTTCTATCTATACAATGTATTATTTATTTATTAGTTTTATTAAATTGAAGAATATACAGTTCTTGTTTCAGACTTTGCTTAGTTAAAGACATGGTAATTTTTAGAGAAGTTGAAATAGTCCTGTCATCCTATCATAACACCGTTATGATAGGATGATGGTTCAGTGCAGAAAAAGAAAAACTATACAAGATATTTTAAAATAACGTTTAATTATAACAGGGTGAAATAGGTTGAAAATAAGGTAAAAAGTGTAAAACATATATTAGCAAAGCAACTGTTTACGAAATAAGAGCGATCATGCTTTTTATGTTTGAATTACCATTACGACGCAGGATCTGCATCTTGTTTCCAAGGAAGCGAGACTCGAATTTTTCTCAAATTATTTGCCAACTGGACCCTATTCATAGCCGCAATTGTGGAAGATTGTTTAAACAGTGTTTTGTACATTAAACTTTTTAAATAACTCTAGATACTGAAGTCCAATGAGGCGTCATATCAATATCCTGGAAAATGTATTGTTCAGATGTTCCCTAACAGCGTGCATAAAATTCAGTGAAGCACCATCTCGCATAAATCAGAGATTCTGTCTCAGATTTAAAGATAAATCTTCCGAAAGTTCCGAAATTTTTCAAGAACTTGAGGTGGTTAGAACCTATTAAGCGTTGTGGCAAAATAAATGGTCCTAAAAACAGGTCTCCTATCATGTCTAACCACATGGTTACAGAGAAACGCTGTTATGTTTGGCTTCAGTGCAAGGATTCTCGTGACAACAAACGTGATTGTTGTGAAAATTAAATATTTCATTTTTAGTAAATCCGGCTTAATTAGTAAAAAGGATGCTACCAGCGAAGTCTAGCCATTCATCAACCACTCACAGAATGTACTTCTTGCTTAATAATCCTAGGCAGTAAAGGGTTGTACCGTTGGGTACCTATTCATGAAGACTTCTTCAAACAGGATAGCTGCTTACACTCACTTAAGTCTAAATCCTTCTAACACTTGTTGCGTGACTTTCATCAAATATT
This sequence comes from Dermolepida albohirtum, assembly GCA_031893035.1. Lineage (NCBI taxonomy): Eukaryota > Metazoa > Arthropoda > Insecta > Coleoptera > Scarabaeidae > Dermolepida > Dermolepida albohirtum. Next base: position 467,590 of record JAVIWB010005838.1, read on the forward strand.
TTATATTCAAATTTCTTCTTCTACCTTCGGTATACATGCTGATCTCTGCCATCCATTTACAAGATCTCTTTTTAAATGAACCACTTTCTCTTAGTCGTTGTAACGTCGTCTAAAACAACACATGCGAAGGCAGTTGGCGACTGGGAAACGTTTGAGAATAGTACCAACACGTGCTTTTATAGTATTCCCATTAGCACAACCGTCCATAAATACGAAATTGATTATTTCCGCATTTGAATTCGCAACTATTGTAATTGGTAAAAATTGCACGCAACTTTAAATGAAACTATAGTAAAACAAACAGAACACGTTTACTGGGTGTTTTAAATTTGACTACAGCTTTATTTACATGAAACTATGGAAACCAATAGTAAAAATTGTTCCTCTAAAGCAACATTTGAAAACATCGTATGGAAAAAATTAGCTAATAACACAAAACACATCTATGCGAGGAAGCGAATAAACATGTTTATTAGAATAACTGTTATTTTAATTTTTTTCGTTATATGTATGCATAAATCTCTGTATGAATGTAAATGGTGGATACTTTACACGGTTTCTGTGACTCTATTATTGGTATTCATGTTTTGGTAATTTAATTTTTTTATAAAACATACTGCGAATTATTAAATTACAAATTTCGCAGAGATAATACAGTTATATTAACAGTAGAAGTTGGAAATGTGTAGTTATTAAAACATAAAAGTTCTACACCTTAATAAAAACCACGAAAGCAAATTTAGTTTGCTATTGCAATAAAACCGTTGTTATCTCGTAAACTGTTGATTTGCGAATATATGTTTATTAAGAACTTTTTATCTTATTTTCGACTGTACTACAAGTCCTTAAAATCTTTAAACGTTGTTTTGCCTTTCACTCTGTAAATGATATGTTCAGGTCTTAAAATTGTTTCTTTTTGAGCCATTTGCATTTTGATTATTTTCGAAAAGTTATTATCTGCTAGTTTTTTATTTACGGAGAATTTCCTTATTTTAAACATAAAACGTATATCATAAAAATATAACCCTCTCAATAATACGTTAAATTTCAGCTATAAATTTGTTTAATTTAACGATAGTATGTTCGAAGGAATTTATGGCAGGAAGATCTTATAGCTGTTGATATTGTTGTGAAGTATACATTTTATATACAGATTGCTCAAGAACGATATTAAAACTCGCAAGAATAATGCTGAGAATTGTCAAAATGTCTGGATCGGAATCTCTTCATACCGCAAATATTCAATAAACTAGGTAAAGAACATTCCCTTGTTAAAGCGACGACAGCAACGTTCGGGAATATCATCGAATTTCAGTAGCGCGAGGCATATTTTCACGGAATTCTGTGCGGTAACGGTTGGGACGGCTCTACGATGACAAAACAGTAATTACCAACGCCCCAGGGATGCTTAAATGGTTTATTTATTGTGCAGACATATAAATAATTCAATACATATTAGGTACGAATTTAATTATTTTGTTGGTCGTTCGCCTAACAAAACCATCACTGTTGCAGTAGGAGTGAAAACGTGTAATGTCAGCTATATCAGGCGCACATGATTGTGAATTGTGAAATACTGTGCGTCGGTATTATATTTGAGTACGCTCGAATCTAATATTTAATGTATATGTACTTATTGCAGTCGTTATTCAATTTTATTTTCAGACAGGCCCATAAATTTTCATTAGCTTATTCATACATTACTTGCAACGCTTTGTATTACCCAGAAAAATGAATTTAATAAAATAATTAAAAAAAATGAAATACTCATATTTTTTCAAGGACTTACATATTGGAATGAATTGGTTCATATTACATATGAATTCACAATATTAATTAGTTACTTTATTTTCGATTCAGATGGATACATTTTGGTTTAATATAATAAATAAGTATACAATTGAGTTTCAAAAATTTTATTATTGTAAATAATAAATGTTTACCACCCAAAAAATACGGTTGATGAAAATTAAACTTATAAACTTGAACTAGTAATATATTGCATATAATACTGGTGAGAGACAGGTAACGTATAAATTTAAATGTAGCGCAGCGGGAGGGGGAGTTATTTAAATCAATTGGTCGTTTAAGGATAGGATCTGTTGTAGTAAGTATGTACCAATAAACGTATAGCATATAACTGATTGAGCAGAGCGAATACTATTGATCGGCCTTGGATGAGTGAATATATATAAAATACTTTATTTATCTTATTTATTATGTAGTACAAATTAGCTAAGATTGGAGAAAAGTTTAAGTATGTTTCCACATTTATCTCGGTTAACGATGTTTATCGTAATAAAAAAAATTTCTTATATTTTGAGAAAGACTGTTCGATATCTACAGATATAACACAGGCATAGTTAAAATAATCTCTGAAGCTAATTAACGTCTGCAGATGCACCATCACAAATTTATCTTAACTTTGTAAAGTTGGAATCGTTTTCTAAAATGCTATTGAATTTTTCTATTACGCAATCGTTTTTTGCGTCGACTATATTGTGCAGCAATGGAAATTTTGTCCACTATTTATACTGACTCCACAAACGACAATTCAGTATTTTCCAATTTTGCTATTGCGTAATGCAATCTTTTATAATTGTTGTAAATAGTTTTTAATCCGTTTCAACGGAAGTATCTTGAACTCATCTGGCTTTCCTTAACATCTGGTGCTTTGTCAGAATTGAATTGTAGAATAACAGATGGAATTTGTTGGAAATACAGAAAAAAATAAAAGGCTGCCATTAACCATGTTTCACAACGTGTAAGAATTGGATCTGGTGGTTTTGGAATACCGTAACATTTTCTGTGAAATTCTCGAATTCGTTTGGGAGGTTTGAGAAACACCTTTTAAATATTTGCTATTAATGCATCCACCTCTGGAAAGCATTCTCATCTTGTACCACAAAATGTGACATGAACTTTACATGTTATCGGTAAAAGTTTTTCAGTCTTTTTTTAAAAGAACCCCTTACAGAATGCATTATTGCAGCATCATCGTTCGTAAACATTAACAGTTGGTTAGTTGAAAGTCGAAATTTTTATAGCGTATTCAGAACTACCCTCGTAATTGCTCTTTTCTAATTTTTGCTAGCTATTATGATCTACTACTCGTATTTACATGCTTTCTACAGTCGTCTTTGTTTCAACACATCAACGGTTTATCGCAAACTTTACACATAATTTTAGCACCATTATAACATTAATTGGGAAATTTATTGATATACTTTTTCACTGCGTTAACCAATGGTCGTTTTTAATTCTTCTGACGTTCGATATAATTGTATATTTATAAAACGCAAAGGACCACAACAGCAAGAGAATTAACTGCCTTACGCCAAAAGCCAAAAGCAACTAATGCAAATAGTTATGGTTCGGTGGTCACCGTAAATATTCGGTACGTACTAATTACGAATCTGGCGTGCTAGCAAGTGTGACCTGTCTAGTGACAACAAATGTCATACTAACTGTTACTTTCTATAATATAGATAAAAGAATGATTATCGAAAATTATCGCTGATATGAAATAAACTGCCGCAAAATAATTCCACTCGATCAGAGGAGCATAGAATTATTTGATAAGAGAGATGTTCGTTTATATTATTACAAATTTAACCGAAGAAGCCCAGCACATTATACTGTTTGTCAAACTGGCTACTTTTGATTTCACAAATGATTTTATATAGTTAGTCGATCCTTAATTTCGTCGAAAATATATTTTCAATCCAGACATCATACTCCTTCGTTCCTCGGAGATCTGCTAGGGCTCTTACTTTTTAATATTTTGCTAATAATATTGTTATGCCAATTTGATTGTAAAGTGTTTACTATACCGTAAAATCTTTGTTAGAGTTGTCAAAATAGGGACTATCAGGTAATCCTTAAATAATTCTTCAACATATTTTTGATATCCTTTAGTGATAAAAGCGAACCTTGTACTGTTAGATTTCTATTTTATTAAGTTTAAATCGAAATTGATTGTTTCTCATTTCGACGATAATTTATACATATTATACTATAATGTAGTATCATTCTGTTCGTCGATTAATTATTATCCTAATTGCAAATACGAATTAGCCAAATTACATGTGTTACATATAATAGACAATATCAAAAAATATTACCATTATTCCTTTTTTTTAAATTCAGTTGACTGCTTTTTCAAAATTAGTATTTTTTTTAACTAGTTTGTATTAACTTCTAATAGTTGTTTAATTGCAGTTATGTTGTATTTATATTTATATATAAATTTGTAATTTGTTATGAAAAATCATGTAATTATAGAAAAATAAAATATTGTTGTAAACAAAGATACAAATTTTATCACATTATTAATACATAATGATAGCGATAGTTCTTTGTCAGATCCCTTATATAACTTCAAAAATTATTTTGGCTATGTAAATTTTACACCACTAGATACAATGACTTTATTTGTACAAGAACATTTTTCAGCGTGGCGAAAATCTTTAGAATTTACTAGCGTCTAACGTCTCAGTAGTGTCAAATAAACATATGAATGGGGTTATTGATATTTTTTCCTTGAGAAAAACAAGAATTTACGCTACTAATATATGCGATTTAGACCATTTAGTCCATTTAAATAGTTATTTATTCAACAGTTCAATGCACAAATATTTTATGAGATTTAATCCAGAGATCAGTATTATTACGTATAATCTCTTACTTACTATTTACTACAATGCAGACGGCTACGACGCGACCCTTGACTTGGCAGCTGTATTAATAACACACCTATAAATTTAAAGCGACTTAAGCGATCTATCTCTCTCAAACTGTCGTATATACAAAGGGTACTAGGCAACAATGAATCGTAGGAAACTGCTTGTTGCTGCATGTTGAGACATGTTCATACGTGCATAGTAGCCGCCGCGCTATGTAGATGGGCTCAATTATTCATTAGCAATGAGAGTGTAAAGTGCTTGCGATGGCATCGTGGTCACGAAATGAGATAAGGGCAGGCCTGCGTTATAATTTCGTGCGTCGTTTAATCATAGACCAGTGCTTCGAAGAAATGACTCTTGCACTAGGTGATGTTTGTCCACATCGCACAACGATATTCAGGTGGTATAGAGAATTCCAAAGGGTAAATTTAACTGTGGAGGATGCTGATAGGCCGGGAAGGCCACGAACGTCAGTTACGGAGGAAAACGTTACTACTGTGAGGAAAATGCTTGGCGAGGACAGGTAAGTGACCTACCAACAGATAGAGGGTACTTCAGGTCTAAATGCAGCAGCAATTCGTTCGATTCTGTATGATCATTTGCACGTGAAGAAACTTTATTCTCTCTGGCTGCCGCATCGACTGGCTGAAGAGTAGATGACACGACGTGTGACTTGGTGTCGGGAGATGCTAAAATAGTTCAATAAGGGACAATCTCGGTATGTGAACAACATCGTGACAGGTGACGAGGCTTGGCTGTACTATTACGATATGCCGGCTAAAGCTCAAAACAAAGTTTGGGTCTTTGATGATGAAGACATACCCGTAGTTGTCAGAAAATCCCGATCTGTAAAGAAGAAAATGATAGCTGTGTTTTTCAAATCGACTGTAATTGTGGAACGCGTCATTTTGGACAAACAGAAGACAGTCACAGCTAAGTGGTATACTGAAGAGTGCCTGCCTAAAGTCATTGGATCTACGAAGAACCTGCGGTCAAAGTCAAGAATGGACACTTGGTTCCTCCATAACGATAATGCTCCAGCTCACCGCGCCAAAGCCTGCACCGTATATTTGACCACGACAGGATTGAAACTTCTCGAGCGGCCACCCTATAGTCCAGATATTGCTCCCTGCGACTTTGCACTGTTCCCGCATGTGAAAATGAAGCTAAAAGGGAAGCGGTTTTCCATGATGAGGACCTTCTGCGGGCTTAGGACAATGAATGTGCTTTACTCTCTAGTGAAGCTTGGCAGAACTGGTTTAAAGATTGGTTTCGGATGATGGAGAGGTGTATTGAGTGTAGAGTAAATTACTTTGATAAAATTAAATAAACGAAGCTGTATTGCAAAACTTTCTTTGTACCATTTGTAACTGCGTAAATAACTATGTTTGCGATTTTGTTATATTCATACTAAACTTATTTGCTACAAACCAGTTTTGAATATCACTGGTCATATTTTGATTGTTTGTCTTGTGGTCTTTGACAGATATATTGAAACTTATTGCTGTGTCATTATCAGCAAATAGAACGAGATTAGAAACAAACATGGGCCGATGGCAGATTCTTGGGAACATCATGTTTAATATTTATTTTTTCTGAAAAATATATACTAGTATCGATAGCATAAATTTTACTGTACATTGGTTTACCATAATTCTATTAATATATTTAGTGGCTAACTGTACCATTTATAGGTTAAGCATTACTTTTAAAGCTAAATAAATACAATAATGCAAAAATAATTTCTGGTAGTGATGACTTGCATTATTGGATACACACACATACATCCACTCATCTATCTCTAACCGCATAATACAAAAAAAAAATAGTTTTCTCATTAGAAACGTCTATGAGTCACTATAATTCTTTATTTGTGTCGATGGTTTCAAAGTAAAACAATATAAAATCTAGCGAAAGAAGATTTGAAACAGATGTAAAAAAATATGCCAGTGTAGTAAACGTCGTCCCCGCTCTATAGAAAGGTTGATGTTCCAATGATGTTATTTGTCTCAGAAGTTGGCAGACTATTGCTGGCGCAAAAATGTTTTCCACATTGAAATGAGAAAGGTCACACGATCCTGCCGTGAACAGAAAACAAAGTGAAATACGCCTACAAATGATGGAACCGTCTATAAAGCAGGGCGATATTTCATGTAATAAAGTTATACAGAACGATTTGTTTGATGTGGGTCTTATTAGCATAATTTTATCTCAAAATACTCTTCTGTGAACGCCGTATAGACGGATTACCTACTCCGACAATATTTATAACAACATTTTAATAATAGTGACAATATTTATGCGAATCTTAAATCATCTGCAGGTTTTGTAGAGAAAATAGTTCTTTTATAACTATGATGTACATGTTATTGAATAAATGCTTAAAGTTAAATTAAATTAAAGAAAATTCGAAAATGACATATAGCTGTTACAATAAACTAATTATGATATTTTCGGTACAAAAATAATTAGGTACTAATTATTTTTGTTTTCTGCTTACTATTGTATTTTAGCATTGGATTGCTTATATGTATGTAGAATGCGCCATTTACTTTGTAGTAACAATTTTTGTTGTAAACTTATGTAATACCTGATATATTGCTTTCATTTGTTTTCTCTTCTCTACTTCTGTTTTTTTTTCGTAGTACTATGTCTTAATGGCCTTGTACTTCTCTCTTATCTCCTCTTCGTCCTAATGATTGTGCTTATTAATGCTACTTCTGGGAACTCCGTTTTGGCCATTGTAATATTTGAGTTTTCCAACCTTTTGTTATTAATACTACACAGTCATTCGCAGAGAACGTTTTTCAAATAAAAACAAAAGCTATTTTGGTAAAATTCATTTATTTTATTCAACGTTGTCGCCTTCGGCTTCAATATAATGTTTGGCACGGTCAATTAACATGTCGAATGAATTTTTAAGTTCGTCTTTAGAGATGTTCTTCAAGATCGCTATCGCCACCTTTTTAATAGCGTCGACATCGGCATAACGCTGTCCTTTCATCGGCAAATGTAGTTTTGAGAATAGGTGCAAATCACAGGGGGCCAAATCCGGTGAATACGATGAATGGTTCATGGTTAAAATGCCATTTGTAGTTACAAAATCAGCGATAAACGTCGAGTGATGAGGTCATGTAATGAACGCCAGCTACCATTTTCACGATATTGAGGGCGCACACGACGAATACACGGCAAAAGACGCTTCATAACACCAATATAATACACAGCATTGACTGTTTGACCAGTTGGTACAAACTCTTTGTGCATTATGCATTTCGAATCATAAAAGCAAGTTCCCATTGTCTTCACTTTTAACTTATCCAAACGGCTCTTTTTCGGTCTTTCTTCGCTTGAATGTTTCCATTCAGAGCATTAATACACCTTCAACATTGGCGTGTTTCACGTTTGGTCTCCGTATCATATTGAAAACATCACATCTCATCGTCAGTTACAATAAAATATCTGAAGTTTTCGCCCTTTTTCGAGTTTTTAATTGAATCTGTACAATGATGAATTCAGAGCAATTTCTGATCATCAGTTTGCTTGTGTGGTACAAAGTTTTCTCAGTCCCAATACTGTGTCAAATTGCGATGAATTGAATCTTTGGAAATATTTAATTCCATTGCCACGTATCGTATTGAGGATTTCGGCTCATTTCTGATAAATTCACATTCGAGTTCGATGTTATCACCCTAACCACAGATTTTTTACACCAGGATGTTCCTCGTCATTTATGTCCGTACCACCGTCTTTAAATGTTTATACCACTCATACATACTTGTACATGATAAACACGTATCACCATACACATTTTTCATCAAATTAAATGTTTTAGTAAACGATTTATCGAGTTTAAAACGGAACGTGACATTTGTTCTTTATTAAAAATTCATTTTTCGACCAATGCCAAATATACACTATTACTTTATGTGTAATTTCTCTGCTTCTAATGATGCAAATGTCTTGATATTTTGATATAACATTGGTGAAAGATCTACCTTACCGAAGCATATTTTTTTTGATAGATGGCACCACTAAGAATTACTATTTTAAAAAAGTTCGGTTTTCTCTGCGTTTTCACTCTGTTATTACATTGAAATCTCTGTGTGATTGTTTCAGTATTTTAGTTAGAATTGCAGGAATAACATTAGTTCCTACAATTTCGCAATATATTTTATTATATTTCTGGTATCGAACGTTTATGTTGTATTAGTATTACAAATGTATTCTTTGCGAACTTTATCTATAACATCTTGTGTACTTCGTTCCGCTGTGTATATGTATGTTGCTTTGAATTTATTTTAAGGTTTGACACTACTCTCCATATAATTTCTCAAGTATATGGAATTCATAAGTTCTTCCTTCTTTACTGATAAGTGATTTGAATATTAACGTGTTATCTTTGAATAGATAAACTATGATTTGTTAGCTTTTGCTGATAAATAATATTTATTGTAGTGCCATTTTTCACCTTACACATTTCTTCATTAATTTAAAATTTCTCTAACGTTCAGTTATCTATTTGCATCTTTTTGTATGCTTTTCGTAATGTTACAAGTTTAATGTTAACACCCCTATTTAACCTGTAGATAGATATTATAACCTAAAAAGTTTTAGAGTGTTGTGTCATACTATCGAGATGTTATATTTTGCTCTTATTTGCAATTTCTTAGAATTTTCTTAGAGCGTATGAAATTCTTATTACGAAACATATGTTGATCTGATTTAGAATTTGTAAAACATTTAAATTTGATTGCTAAGGAAATATCTTACATTAGTATAATTATTGGATTTTATGTGGCTTACATTACTCCAAAGACAAAAAGTTGTTATTGGAACCTACGTTTCTATACATGATTATTAGTAATTGACAGGATGATCTATACTGAGTCAAAAGTTTGAATACTTGTTATAGGTGATATAATTTGGTTCTACTTTTTATTTCTTGAAATGGAATATCTTTGCAAGTAAGAATCCACCCTCTACAGGTTGTGTAGAAACTATGAAAATAAATTATATTAGGGAGCAATATAGGGATGCGAGTGGCAAAATATTTCGTCAACAAACAACTTAGGGGATCATAAGCACAATAATGAATATTTATTAACTGGATATTGTGGAGAAAGGATACCAGCACTATAAGCTACGGCTAATATAACAAGAAATAAACTTAGATGTAAACGAATTAAAAAAATTATTTTTCTTTTAATGGATATAAAACAACTTGTTAATATTTCAATAAAAAACAACGAACAATAAAGTTTTAAGTTCAGTTTCTTTTTGCCTGTGCAAAAAGTATCAAACTTTATAGAAATAACTCACGACATTCCTTAATTAATCGTTAATCTTAAAATGTAACAATTATTCAAAAGTGCGTTAACTTCATAAAGAGGTATGGGATGCAGGGCGAGCGGACTTCGCATCAATTAAATTAGGTTCATAACTTATAATTACACGGCTTTTCTCTCGCTTTCTTAGTCCAACACTTCAACAACAAATGCGGACGTGATTAAATTTAATGCCAGTTTGTGAATTTTTATCTAATTAAATAACCCCTGGAGATGTAAATTTTTTACAACCCGCACTTTTCTTTAAAGTTTCTTTTAATACGTTTCTCTTCATCTCAAAAATTTGGTCACTTAAAATTGTATATACTAAATAGAAAAGTGAATATTACTTATTGTACAAATCATTAACATAACTTTTTTAAATTATGATATTCTAAGATTTCTGCTGTTGAAAATAATTGTTTTGTTCTCTTTATTTTTACTTACTCTTTGCATTTAAAGGTAAAAATGGGCAACATTACAAAAATACTGGTACCTTTAGTTTAAATCTAAAATAGTAGCTAAATAGTTAGAATATTATATTCAAAAGCAAGTTGAAAGTTAGAAATGGCAATAATTTTGCCAAATTTTTAGATTCTGTAAAATAAAGACATAAATATTTCGTAAAGAAAGGAAAATTGTTTTCCATAATTAAGAACAGCGTTAGAAAGAGCATTCCTGATCTTGATGACGTAATATCAGTTGCTTCATTTCCTCATAAATACTAGATCTATTTAGAAATACTACTAGAAAATTTGACGTAAAACCATACTAAACAGTAACCTTGATATAATGTGACTGTTGTTAAACAATCTTAAATGAATCATTTTCTGCCTATATCCAGGAGTTGTGTATGTTAATACTTTTAATCGAAAATGTGCCTTATCTGTCCAAAAGATTTCGTCAAGAAACTCAGGGCTATTCTCTCTTTCTGTTAGTATTTGCAGAGCGAAAGTGACGAGAATCTTCTTGTCTTCTTATTTAAGTCCAAAGTGAATTTTCATTTTATAGGGACACAGACAAAATTGTCATTTTAGAATTCATCGCAATGTTAAATAATCTTCAATCGTTTTGAAACTTTTTTACATGTAGAAACATCATATGCAAAATTTGCTACAATTCTACTAATTAAACTGACATTAACCTATCAAAAAATTAGCGATATAACTTGTTAATGCTTTGATAATATTTATTGAGTTTTATGTAAATTATTGTTGTAAATATGTATCTGTGTAAAATTGATATGAGGTTATTTTAATTCACTACGTTTTATTTTTCAGTTCTTAATCCAGCTGTAAATCCTATGACAGGCTTTTTGTAATTTATTCGTTTGCACGTCACTTATTACTTCGTTATATAATCTGGTAAATTGGTTATACAAAGTAAATAGAGGATTGGTCCATGCGCACTACCCTGAGTGACATCAGTTCCAATCGTCTTCGCCCCGGAATACATTTGTTCTATTTTTACTCGAAAAATTATATTAGAGATTTAGTTCTATATGTGATCTCGGTATTGGTTTATTAAATTCTTGGATAAGACTCTTGTGCTAGATCTTACCAAAAGCTTGAACTTGGTGTACAGCAGGAAGTCTTTAGTTGAATCCGAATTGATGATAGGGAAGCAGTTCTCAGTCTCTTCGTTTATAAAGACAAAAATTAAAATGTTATAGAAGCCAGGAGTCCTGGAGGAGCTTCTGCTTGTATTCGTATCAGCAGAGGGAAAGTCATTTTTTTTTGAAAATATAAAACTAACAGAAAACTAAAAATACAGCAAGAGTCTTAAATCATTATCAGTTTATGTCAAAGCCAGTAATCTTGTTAAATGTATTCAAAAAAAAAAGAACAAGGAATTTCATATCTATAATCCTGTATAAAAGACTTATGTGGTTACTTAGATTTTGTATTATTACTGAAATTAATTTCTAACGAAATTAAGGTGACTAAATATCGAATATTTATGTCATGAAATGGAAAATATATGGAACATAAAATGATGTAAAAATAATTTAAAACAAAAAACAACAGTCTTCATGCCGTTCGACAAGCAAACAGTGCTCTTAAATTTTCCGATCGAAGTGTGCGAAAAATTCTTCATATAGAGACCGAGAAAACCGCAGTTTATTGTGCTTGAAAAATCAACATAACCCTTGTGCATCTATTCGTCTATACCTTAGCGTAAATAAATAAAACTTCAGATACTGGGCCGAAAGCGATCCTTGTCAGTTGCACAAACGAGCCTTGCATACTCCTCAGGTGACTGTATATGTGCTTAGTAGCAGAAGTTAGCATTTTTAGCCAAACTTCTTCAAAGAAAGCAATATTACAGCATCTGCGAACTCTATGCAATCCAAATGGAATGAATAATAATAGAGACAATGTTTAGTTCCAACAGGATGAAGCAACATTTCTCACTTATCGATGTGATATGGTGATTTTTAGAAGGATTTTTCCCAGGGTATTGATCTCATTGCAAAGTGAGATCGATTAGCCTAGTCGACAATTGGATTCGATCTCGTGTAATTTCTTGCTGTGGGCATACTTCAAATCAAATGTATGCGATCATCGTCCCCAAATTATCGATCAATTCAATGATATTCGATAAGAAAGCGCAGCAATTCTACACGAAATAACCCACCGAGTGATGGACAACTTTCGTAAACGCCGTCTACAGTGTGTGGATGATAATTACTTGTCTGATATAATTTTTAAAACTTAATGAAACATAATTGCATTTTATATAGTTTTAAAAATAACAAAATTCTTTTTTACTCTATTTTGTTTTTATAACCAAATGTGCCAGTTACTTTTGTCCCACTATTTATCTAAAATCACCTCAAGAAACAAACCAATTTATGAACGCATTTTCTAAGAAGGATAGTAATGAAAACAGAAGTTTGTAATCAGTAACTACAACGAAAATGATATGACGATCATGATAAAATCTGATGAAATTTACGATTATCTATATTTGATTATTAATGCTACTGTAAGAACGATATTATCTGATTTAATGCCAACCATGAACAGTAAGGAACGTTCGTTCGAGACGTTAAGGGGTAGTAATAAAATGGAAACCACTGCTAGGTAACGGCTTTAACCTACTTTCAGTGTCAGATATGCATGATACATACCTATGTATATGTACAGTACAGTCAATCGTTTTGATAATCGACATCTACTGATATTTTTTATTTAATATCCTGCAGTAGAATTGAGTTGAATGAACGCCATAAAAGGCAAAAATACTCTGTGCATATAACATTTTTAATACACACAGATAGTGTAATATCTTTGAAATTTTCAATATACTTTGACTTGCATGTACATATATGCTCGTATCTGGAAATAAAAGCTTTTGAATGTACTTTTTTAATGACGCATACACACTCTGTTGCATATAGTTGATTGTTGAGGTCGATACTTTGTTCAATTCCATTACACTAAGGAATAAATAACCCTAAATAATAAATAAACATTTTCTAAATTTCACACTATATCATATATTAACTGGAACTGCATTCTTGGTTCCACATACATATACAACGTACAACAATTACTTCTTCATTAGTCGGTTAATTCAGATTAAAGTACAGTCGAAAAGCTCGTTTTGGAATAACTGAAGTACTTTAATTTTACTTGTGTGAAAGTTCTGCTCGTTTTCGTTGACGATCGACTACATGCAATCAAAAAGTTATATATTATTGAATTCCAATATTAAGGAATAATGAATAAACAATCGAATTACTCCATAGCTAAAATGACCGCTTTACATATTTAGTTTCTTGGTCAATCTGAAATTTCAGAGTACCTATTTTATATGCAGTGGAAAATGAAGTCATTATGATGTATATTTTAATTAATTATCTGTAGAAAGACATTTTACAAAGTAAGCTTTAAAGAAATAGGAACTCAAAATAGGTACATATGAAACAATAGTGTACTTGATTTTTATACATCTATGGTAAATGATTTTATTCTCTTCTATTATAGAGTTAATATTAGAATGATAGCTAAATATCTTGGATTAAGCGTTGGTTGTATGGAAAAATGATGAACTTGTCTACAGAAAATTGTGTAATCATTATTACTGGGAAATGTAAATTATGTAATTAATGTTTCAAGGATTCTTTTGAGTTGATGTGAAGGCCATATTGACATGCGATGGACCTAGGGTGCATTATTTTATTATGAAGAAAAAGTTAGATACATTCGACATTCGACGTTCAAAAAAAGCAAAAAGAGTCGTCGATATTATTTGGTATGCGAAAGTTGTTCCATATGATAATTTTCTTATACAATCTTAGGTGTTGAATAAGATATTACGTATTTATTGTCTTGCGGTAGTTGTATGGTGGTGACTTTCTCAGATAACAATGCTAAAGGCACTAGATTCAAAGCAAGTGTGTTATAAGCTTGTATGGGATTGTGAGCATGTCCTGAATGAGCTCAGTAATTACAAAAAGGTTTCAGTACAGGGCATGAAAGTGATAAGAGTAACGAAAAAGCTGACGAACCCTCTCCAATGGGCTTCATAGAACAGGAGCTTTCTTTGTGGAATTGGAAAAAGAGTGATCAAAAAGAGCAATATGGAAGACTGCACTGATTACAAATCTCAGTATAAGTCAATAAATTACAGCAAATACATGCAAAATAGTTTTTTGGGGAACGGCAATGGGCTTGCTGAGTAAGAACTATAAGTCTGTTAGAACTACGAGGGAGCGTTTTTATATTCGCGGAATGGGGGACAAGGGGTGGAAATAAAAAAACCAAATTATTTTTCTTTTTCAATATATTCACATGCAAGACGGATACATTTTTCACATCTTTCAATTAATTTATTTATACCCTCATAAAAAATGATTTCTCTTTATCTGCAAAATACGCCGAAACTGCCTCCTTGACTTCATCATCGGCAGTAAATTTTTTACCCCGCAGCTCTTTTTTCATTTTCGGAAACAGGTAATAATCACTCGGGGCCAGGTCTGGGCTGTAGGGTGGGTGATTCACAATTTCGAAGCCCACCTTATGCAGGGCAGCTAACGCAACGCGGCTCTTGTGGACGGGCGCGTTGTCGTTCAAAAGCAGAACAGCTTTTGTCAATTTTCCCCGTCTTTTCTCTTTAATGGCTTCTTTTAGTCGCTCTAATATTGAAGCGTAATATTCTCCGGTTATAGAAACACCTTTATCTTTATAATCAATCAACAATATTCCTTCCGAGTCCCAAAATACCGTTGCCATGAGTTTCCCAGCTGATTGTGACACTTTAAATTTCTTGGGAGGTGCTGTGCCCTTTTTATGCCACTGCATGGAGTCTTGTTTGGACTCAGGTTCATAATGATGAACCCAAGTTTCGTCTCCAGTAACAATTCCACTCAATACACCATCCTTGTCTTCATTACAGAGGTCCAAAAATGCACGCGAACACTCTACGCGCTGTTGTTTTTGCGGCGGCGTGAGCATTCTCGGCACCCATCTTGCGCTGACCTTAGACATGCCGAGATGATCGTGTAGGATTTTAAAAATTGTTGTATCGGATACTCCAACCATTTCTGCGAGTTGTTTCTTCTTTAGTCGAGCATCTTCGAGTACAATTTGTTCAACTTTTTGGATAAGTGCTGGCGTGGTCACCTCAATGCTCCTGCCCGGCCTCGGGTCGTGTTCAAGGGATTCCCTTCCTTGTTTAAATAAACTATGCCACTTGTACACCATGGTTTTTCCTGGACAAGAGTCGCCGTAAACCAATGACATCTCATTCATTATGGTCGCGACTGATTTTTCTTGCCTGGTAAGGAACTTTATAACGGCACGATATTCGATTTTTTCCATATTTCACTTTTCACTGCTGATTATGTTACTTGGTTGACGATAGCTCAAAGACTAACTGTCTAATAACAATGAAACTTCGTATTTATACTAATCATGAGTCGCTGCACCGGCCACGCCCCCAATGCGCCTACTCACCCCTCTACAACCCGCTCATTCCGCGAATATAAAAACGCTTCCTCGTACCAATAAGGCACTGTAAGCTCGATAAACACATGACCAATATGAACGTAATTTATATAAGTAGGAGATGAATATTTTGAAACGGAATTGTATATAGTCGAACCCCTATCGAAGCGGCTAGGTTTAATTAGTTAAACGAACGAAGCTAAAGAACGTATTCTACCATACCATAGTAGGCCTGAAAATTGTTACATTAAGAAATCTAATCTAATTCCTTGTCACGTTTACCTGTTTAAATTATTTAAAGAAGTGTGAATAGGAGCAAAATTTAAGAAAAATTGTACAAAACTAATAAAAAACCTAGTCAAAAGATTTCTTGTAATGATGTTACAAACTAGCACAAAATTGAGATAAAGGACTTAAGTAAGAGTAAGAGTACGCGAAAAATAATTATAATTGTTTTCTTGGTATGTTCTAGCAATCGAACGTTATGTGAAAATTTAAATATATATATGTATTGTATATATATATATTTGTTCATATACTGGATGTCTCATAACATGACTGCCATAGCATAAGACTGTGTTACTGGAGCAATTACAAGTTAAAATATCAAACAAACATCTGCCCAAAACTATCGTAAGTGAGTTAGAAGCATTTAAAATTTTAGGTAATTCTACTGAGGCAGGTATTATGCACCACTGTCAATTTTGTTATTAAGAAGTCAGAGTGGCTGTAATTTATCAGATATTACTCATTGTGACAGTAAACGTCAACTAAGTTAATTTAGAGTGTTTACCGTTTAAAGTGCCTTGTAAAACTGGTTTTAGCAATATCCCTCGATCAAGTTTCCTGCGGTTACTTCTGGGAACTTGCTCAAGAAGAAAGATTACTTAATAAGGTTGACGCTCAATTGTCTACTAGTGTATGAAGAATAGCCAACAGATTTAAGGTAGACCGCATGAGAGCATGGAGAACTATAGTTCAGTGACAAAACCTCCTTTTCCAGAAACGGCATTTATAAAACCAGAAATTCACATTGTTGGGTACTTAAAAATCCACGACAAACTAGGGAATCTCATTTTAAAGAGAGATTCTGGATGAATGTTGGGTGTGGTATTATTGACTACTCTCATTGGCCGGTTTATAATTGAAGAACGTTTCACGGTAGTTCGTTATTTACATTTCCTGAAAAATGACTGTCCAACATTACTGGATGACGTTCCTCTTAATATAAAACGGCGAATATGGACACAGCACCTCCGTACTTTGGTACACAAGTAACAGATTTTTTCAATCAAAATGATACAAATCGATGGAGTGGAAAAGGTTCAGCAGTTGCTTGGTTGCCAAGGTCACCAGACTTTAATCCTCTGATTATTTTTTATGGAGAAAGCGGAAAAATTTGGCTATGCAGAACAACTTGAGATTAGAACAACTTGTTGCTAGAATTATGGATACCGTTGAAATTCTTCGTGCCGAACATGAGACTGTTAACGATACTAAGAAGAGATAGACATGTATACAGCAACTGGATGGAAATCTTGAACAACTAATTCAATAAAGCGACTTCTTTTTAAATGATCTTCATTGGGATTTTTTTTGCAGCGGTGCATAATACGCGCCTTAGTAGGGTTATCCAAAATTGCGAATGTTTGTAGCTCAGTTATGATAATTTTGAGCATGTTAATTAGGATATTTTTAACTTGAAATTTCTTCAGTAACACATCCTTAAGTTGTAGGAATCATATCATATGACACACACACATATGTATATGAGCAAAATTAGATTCTCGGATAGAAAGTTAGATAAATATTTAATACTTTACTTCGCTGGATTTTAGAATCATTTTAATAGTTTATTCTTTCGGTAAATATTTTTTACTTTTGTTCATTATAATATCACTTACTTTTATAGACATAATAACACTTATTTTTGTTGACGCGTTTATAAAATTTACATGATTTTCAGCATGGTAACTGTATTACTGCTACGATACAATGGAAATAAATCGAATCTTGCCTTTGTTTCTATTTATATATTTTAGCAAAAACGAATGTATTTTAAATAAATCTTCAAGATACAAATTGAAAAAATATGAATATCGTTTCATAACACTGACTTTAATATAGTGAATTTTCAGTCCTTTTTCAATAAGAATTTGGATACGATATTCAGATTCCCTGAAATTTATTTAAACAGGTATCGAAATTTCATGTTTTAATCCTGCAAACAAAACCGAAAATTTTCTTTTGGCTTGTCACAATCCAAATTAAATTCTTAAAATATCTTATAATAAAGCATTGTACTCCAATATACCTGTTCCAAATTTTTTTACAGTACTTCGACCTTTATGAAAGATGTTGTCTTGTGCTCTAAAATAAATATCTTATAAATAACTGATATTTTATTTGGTGGATTTGAGTTATGCCTTTTATTAATTTGATTTATCTCTATAAAATCAATTCATTTCACTAATAAACTTTCCCTAAATAATTTTAATACTGACATTTGAATTTTTTACACAAATATTTTACTTTTTTTTTAAACTACTTGATAAATTTTATGAAAACCTTCTACTTATTGACACCAACATACTCTTGTTGTGCATATGAATTGATTCTAAACATGTATTTTGTTAGGCGCATGGGTTCTATGTGTAGCCATATATAAGGATGCAATAGAATACTTCAATAACGATTATATAATGTTTACAAAAATATGCAGAAACAATATATGGTTTATATGTTTTTTAATTCAGGAAAATTTAAATTGATTGCTTAGAGTATATTATTAAATAATATTATTTTAGTGCTTGACAGTAAGTACTTAGATTTAATATAAATTTAGTGCAATGACTGTCTAATTATATACATTTGATATAGATATTTTTGACGATATGCACTATTCATATAGGAGGTTCGTTGAATTTACTGGATGCTTTTTTAATTAATATTTCTCACAAAAAAATCATTATACATATATATATATATATATATATATATATATATATATATATATATATATATATATATATATATATTGTATATAAGTACACAGTTTGAATTGTTTAGTCTATGTCTATAATTTTAACACTATTGCTAATATTGTTTTTCTCTAATAAAAATATTAATAAACAAATAATCTAAAACTGCATATAACACATAAAACACACGCAATAAAATGACAATTAAGTCTGCAACATTTCTTTTTGAATTTCTTAAAAATAGATCTAGGCTTTCCAGATATAAATGGCTACCCACTTGCTTTGAAAAGATTGTTATAACTTATTAATTATACAATTTCTAGCTACACAAAATAAAATACGTGTTTGTTCACCTGTTTAACAACTAACCTTGGTTATAATGTATATATTTACACACACCTTCCTAATATTGCCAATTAAATTTCTCACTAAAAAGAAAAAGATAAGGCCCCATGTGATTATGGCATTATAAGAAAGTTATACGCAATTTAAGCAAACTCGTTTTATTACATTTTAGATACATGTACTTTGTCTCATTGCATCTAGATTTTCTTTCAGGAATGAGAACTCCGTTACATGGCCCAGGTTTGATCAATTGTTATAGAGCTATAATAGTCCTTTTATTGTGCATACAGGTATCTCTGCTAAATGTAGTAGGCCAAGGCATATATAAATGGATTTATATGGAGTCGTATAATAAAAATGTTATGTCCAATTTATCTTATTAATATCGAAGAAACTATTACGTTATTTTAATCAAAATATTTTTAAATTATGGCTAAATAATGTCATTATAGTAACATAATTAATGTTGTCAGCTATAAAATGTATAGAATTTTATTATTTTCTGCAAAACGATTACAGAATCTATATTTTTGCAAACAAAATTAAATTCAATAAATCATAGAAACACATATATTTTAACTGAATACAAATTCTGGTGTTATTTTTTACCGTCCCATTGTTTCCCGGCTTAATTTATTAATTTTTGTCGTTATGGCATGCAACGGATGCAATAAATTTTACTACGTGATGATGTACTGAATAATAAATAATCAGATTAACACTAGCATTATTCTGTTTTTCTCGTTCCTGCGTCAGTCCTTCCTATATCAGTAAGTTTGGTGGAAATATTACAATTAGAAGTACAAATATGGTATAATTATTTTTCTATATCTCTAAAGGAATTAATTTCAACATGAATTTACATCAATAGGTATTAGTGCTTTTCGTTACGTAATTTATAAGGTAATTGCTCTCATTATTCAATACTCGTTCTTAAGGAATTTCACGAATCGTTGATCCATTCATTTTTGCTTTCGTAATAACTTTATAAGTAAATTAGCGAACGGACGTCAAACAAAACTGAAACAAAAGAAAAGCTTGGTGAAAATGAACGTCACGTCCGCCAACTTTAGCCTCTCGAGATGGTCAACTTCCAGTCTAATGTAATTAAGGTTATGTGTCGAAGATAATCGAAGCTATATTCCATATGAAAAACTTTTATCGCTGTTTTCTACACGTCAATGCATTTGTGGCTTGTACCCATTTACTATAGATTAAAAACAAGTATTAAATTACAACATTAAATTGAAATATTTTAAAACTTTTTTTTTAAATTTAGCAATGAATAAAAATGTTTGCTCCATATATTTTGTTACAATGCAAGAATGCAAGAATAGTTAATGTGCAGCTAGAAATTATATATATATATATATATATATATATACTATATATAAAATATAGTATGTGTGTCTATATATATAGTCGTGAAAAGTTGCCTAATAGTTTACGGTGACGGTACTCTGTACCAGAACGGCAATGCCAACGATGGTTCAGAAAATGTCGTATTGATGATTTTAATCTTAATTCAGCTCTTTGGTCAGGAAGCCCCTTTGAGATTGACCATGACAAAATAAAAGCGTTGATCGAGTCAAGTACAATGCCAGACACTGTAGAAATTCAAAGATTCATCGTTTATCATCAGCATCATTCGAAAAGCTAAGGTACATCAGCAAGTTCGATAGTTGGGTTCTTTATGAAGTTATAGTAGTATACTTGACGCCACATATAATCTGCGATATGCTCACTAAACATGATGAATACGAACCTTTTAAGGCGACTAAAGCTGGTGATAAGAAGTGGATTATCTACAACAATGTAGTATGAAAATGGGAAAACAGTCTTGGTACTGACCTGGAGATTTGTCTTAAACGTCATCGAAAGCAGATATTTACCATCTCAGTGTGATGGTATTTTAAAGGTGTGGAGATCACAGACAAGTTTGATCGCCCGTCAAAAATTATTGGCTCTTGAATGGGATGTGTTGTCCACAACTATTATACTTGACAGACCTTGGGCACTCCGATGACGTTCGATTCGGATGAGGCAGTGAATCACTTTGTAGTTTTATTATACGAATTAGAAATTATTGAGCTCGGTGAAAAAAGGCAAAAAGTTGTCGAAGAGGACGAGTAATATATAATTCACCTTTATTATATTAATAATCGATCTATGAGGAACATAAGAAGATACATCATGACTTTTGCGGTAACGCAACATTAGCAACGCTGGGTTAGATATGTAATAATAATAATGGTATTCGTAGCCTTATTTATTTTACATTTATTCTTCCATGTGTTTGATAGTATCTGTTCAGCAGCATTGACTTAAAAATGGCAGCAGCGAGACTGCCGGAAACTTGCCAGAACAACAGTCCTTTAGGGAAACCAAAACACCCGAATAAAGTCACCAACAGATTTCCCACGGCATATTTAAGTTACGGTATACATAAAAAATTATTCAACTTTTCCATTTTCTCATAGATGATATTGACTCAAAGTGGTTCAAAAATTTTTCGACATTGGATATTCCGAACAATACAAAAAAAATTATGTTTTAGGACCAAAATTTGGTTAACCGGATTTCATTTAAAGATGTTAATAACTTTAAACTTATGGAGTATATCATATATCTTAACATGAGAGGAACTGTGCTAGAGCCTTACATTATTATTAACCACTCTCGTAACCAGATATAGAATCAACCTTTTATCAGTATCGGTATTGAGAGGGAGATTAGGTGTTTTTTTAGGGATAATCCTAATGTTCTATTTATGATGTCTGATAGGTGTAATGTTACTATCACCTTTATAAACATGATTATGATTTAAAATCTGTTTAGCTCTAACCCTAGTAGCAATCTTAAAAAAGGCTGTAATCAGTTTATTACAAAGTTACTGGATGCTAGCCATATTAATAACGATAGCGCTAAATTATTAAAATCTTATACAAACATCACCCCTAAATATTACGGCTTAGTTAAAGTATATAAAGATTAATTATTACAGCTATATTAAGATATAATATATTATTCCATGTGCGTATATTTTAGATTCTGTGTTTAAATAACATGTACCTTTAGGGTCAAAAGTAGCTTTGAACTCACCACTAAGCTTAATAATTTTCAATTATCTCAGGATTATGTTCTGGCTGTTTTCGATATAGACACTTTTCACAAAAATTCCTTTGTATTCTTAAAATTTTCATTTACTTACAGAGCACACTACTGTGTCTCAATCTTTATTTATTAATATCATTACCGTTTTATTCTTTGTTTCAATGGGAGGTGCCATCAGTTGTTCCATAGCTGAAATTGTTATATACGTTCTCTAATTTTTCTAATACGTTCGTGATTCTCTGTTAGCTGTATCTTAACATAGGATCGATAGTATTCTAGCTGGTGGTTTTCAATAGTTTTCATATCAGAAGGGGATAACAGTGTCCAGTTCCTGGATATCAGGATTATTAGAGTCAAAGGTGTTATTATTAAGTTGATTGGTATCACAAGCTAACGAATTCCAAAAAATACTTGAACTTAAGTCCAATCATCATACTAGACTAAAATTGACTTGATTCGGGCACTTAACTATAGAATTTTATTACACACCCAGAATATCATCGACGGAACCTTGATTTATTGGGGAAGTTACTTTTCAAAAATTCTTATCCTTCGTGGTTATTATACAATATAAGGTTTTGTACATTAATCAACTTAATATTCCCAATTAGCAATTGTTTTTTATGTCGGATAGGCCTCTGGCCCTTTATGGAAAATTTTAGCACATTTCACTTTTGATCAATAGATGATTCAATCCGGTCAATAATTACAATATCAGTATAGATATTTATCATATAAAAAAGATAAATGCTTTCTACTTTAAATTCAAATATGAAACCAGTCATCTTGAGCGGCCGAACATTATTTATAAAATTCAGTGAAGTAACTTTGAAAGTTGTTATATTGGGCAGTCTTCATAAAAACTAGAAAATAAAATCGCAGCTCATTCTAATAAAGTAAAGAATCATAATATTACTACTGGTTCCTTCGCTCACTGTACAGGTTACAAATTTGAACTTTACTGAATATTACATATTGAACGAACTAGATCGAACGTAATTTCTTAGGATTTTGTCATATTAATAATAATAGCACCCCGGTTAATTTTCAGAAAGATGTAGAGAAATTAATAATAATAATCTTTATTGCCTAACAGCATAGCCATTTACAGGGCAACAGAATAGAAAACACTATCAAAACAGAAAAAAGTAACACTCGAATGTGTAGTAAATAGTTACATACTTAAAATACATAATACATATTATCTAGTATGTAAAGAAATAAGTGAATCTTCCATATATAGCAACAAAAAAAATAAAAATATTGTTTCACATATGTAATTATTACCTTTTTATTTTCTTCATTAAACTGAATCTGCATTGTGTCTACGTATATTACAGTTAATCAACACATGATAGAAATGACATCTAGTTACTACGTTAGCTTTTGAACATCGATCGATGTGTAGGAACGTGAAAATTAATTATATTAAATGTTGAACCGCGATTTATTTCGTTCGATGTGAGATTTGAAAAAATTTTGGACTATGCAACTCGCTCTTATGCGACAAAGTTTGAAACACAACAAACGCTCCAGTGAGTTAATATAGTACTGCGATTTGGACAAATTCCCGCAACTCTGTACAACAGATATTTTAAAAATCGCGTTTATATGCCCAATGACATTAGAAGTGTTACACCTAGAAGGAATAGTTTCCTGGACGTGATTTTTTAGTAATGTGATAAGCTTAAGTCAAGAATGAAACGATCAGATTTCCAAGAAATTTTATTAACATTAATTTGAAAAAAAATCAATAATGTGTTTGGCGACCCTGTAGCTGTAGACACTCCTGTACACGTCTAGGCATCGACAAAATAAGATGGTCGATGTCTGCTTGTGGCACCTCGTTCCAAGCAACTTGAACTTGGTGGATTAACTGTGCCAGAGTTTGTGGAGGATGGTTCAAATTGGTCAAAACATTAACGCCAGCTTCCTGTAGAAAGTCCATAGTACGACGAGCAATATGTGGACGCGCGTTGTTTTGCTGAAAAAGGACGTGTGGACGGCCATCTAGATAAGGCAATAAAGTGGTTTGTAGGACGTCATCAACATAACGCGCAGCTGTCATACTGCCCCGTATAAACAGAAGAGGTGATCGGCTTCCATATGCAATAGCCCCCCAAACTATTACTCCAACAGTCCTGTGCACATGCCTCTCAACAGCAAATCCAATATCACGTCGCTCTCCACGACGGCGTCTTACAGACACATTATTGAAGAATACTACAATTTACTGTGCACTAGTGTCGACTAAAGAGTCACAATTGTGGTTATTCTATTGAAGTTTCTGGAAGATCTTATAAGGAAACGTAAATATTTTGAAACCGATCGACAAATTGAAAACATATATTCTGACATAATAAGATTAGTCAAAGAATAGCCCCTAAGTTACTCACTTTATTCTTTCTGAAGGCTCGGTAGTATAATTAAATAGAATCGGATTAGCATATCTACTACATAGGGCACTTTTGTATATTTAATCATATTCTATTTTGCTTGAACCATTCTGTAATTATTGACAAGTTATTTTGAAATTTATACAATCTTGGGGCGCGCTTGTTATGTTGTATATTTTAAAGACATAGGTATTGACAATTAAATTTCTCCATTAAATCATTTCTATGAATGCTAAATAGTATTATAGAAGGCCCATATTGGAGCCCTGAAGAATATCCGACAACATAAAAAAAGAACAAAAGAATATCTGTTATAGAAAACGTACCCAGTTCTGCCCGTTATGTAAGAGGAACTTTATCTTAAAAGCGATAGGTAGAACCCAATATATATCAATTTGTCCTGAAGCAGTGCCTGGTCTATCGTATTGAATGCCTTTGTGGAGTTGGGTTGGCAGAAATGACATCAAATTGTTTTCAAGCATGCCGATGCTATTGCCGATGACAGAAGTTGCATAATACTAACTTAGTTCGAAATAGTTGAACTTCTTAATTGTTTTCTTTTCTGTTTGACTTAATCATGTATATAGGCACTGAAATTTTCTCTTGGACATTTTGCTTTTAATTCTACAAGTATTATTTTGTAAATTTAATTACTGTGTTTTAATGAAACTTTATGAAAAGCCATAATTTAGCTTAGCAATAAAGGAATTAACTTACTGGGTGTTATTCTATCTTTGCTGGCTATACAGCACTTTTTTTAATATCTTGCGTGTAGTAAACAT
The DNA here is from genome assembly GCA_031893035.1 of Dermolepida albohirtum. Classification (NCBI taxonomy): domain Eukaryota; kingdom Metazoa; phylum Arthropoda; class Insecta; order Coleoptera; family Scarabaeidae; genus Dermolepida; species Dermolepida albohirtum. Next base: position 493,174 of record JAVIWB010005838.1, read on the forward strand.
TAGCGTTATGTTTTTGATAGTGGCAAATTATTCCGTTACTTCCCCTACATAATTTTTACATGTTTTAATTATTGATGAAGGTATTCAAAACTAGAAATGGCAGACAATATGAAAATAACATATATTATTGTTGTCATTATAATTATTATTTATAAGACCCTTATCAGGTAGAAATTGCTGAACACTTCTATTTACGTCTTGCAGTTTTGTTTATTTCATTATTCGTTTCAAACAAATGGTTTGCCTTGGCGAGAAAACATTTTCAATTTGCTACATGTATTGTTAATGCTCTTTTCTCAGGAGTCGCTCTCAAATCCAATCTAGATACAAATATCCAGCGATTACCCGATTTTTTCATGATGCTCAATTTTAAAGAGATCTTTATTTACGAGCCTTTCTATTCCGAACGTTAGGTGTTCGATTAATTTTACCCCTTTAAAAATTGCGTCACTTTAAGTTTTTAGTATATACTGATATATCAGTGTTAAAGCGGCAGACAATAAATTTCCCGGACCTTTTATAGTTTCAATTCAACGATATGGTACTTTTGCCTTTGCATGATGGTTTCTGAACGCTATCTTCGGTCAATCTTTTCTTTAGTTGGAATTATCGAACTTTGTTTCCAGAAAAGCAAAAAAATAAAGATAACAGGCGGCTTTGTTTTAAATTTTCTTTGTATGAAGTCAAGCAAATATCGGTGTTTTATGCTTTTTTTAATATTCTTTATCAGGAGACGCTGCTCTTATTTTTAGATTCTCACTATTTCATATTCTAAATTTTGCTTTGTAGAAAAGCTTTCTTTTAATGCAAGTATTGTAGAAAAAGGAATGTTTCTGAAGGTTTTTGGTTAATTTATTATCGACATATGAATACGCAAGATACATACGAACTAGTTCTACAGTTTTGAGTATGTAACTGATATATGGATTTTGTAACTAAAATAAATTACGTACTTAATTGATGACCTTCAAAACACATACATAATTACTTAAATAGAAAATAGGTTCAGAAAAATACAAAAAGTAGAAATAATATTTTGTATAGCTGTTAATAAAAAAAACATTGCCTCCCTCTCTGTTGTTCAAATATATTCGTGTGTTATAGGACACGAATATATTTGAACGACAGAACGAGAACGCGTCTGTCTCGCATGTCGGCAACAAAGTTTCCAGAGCGTATGTGGGCAGACATTTGCTATCTCGGCGATTTGTCAAACAGATAAATGTTAAAAGGAATTAGTCAAATATTAATAACACCCTGTTTACTACATATGTTTCAGAGATTCACTCTTCATCAGGTAAACTTGTGTTATCAACTAACGATCCCTTCGTAGACTTTATCGCGCCTTTTCGATATAGGAAATGAAAAATTATTGCCTCTCTCTCTCTCTTGCACAACAGACGAATGTATTTGAACGAGAGAAGGAGAACGCATCTCATGTCAGCAGTAAAGTTCCCAGAGCGTGTGTAGACAGGCACTTGCAAACACACGCTCGAATGAAGTGGATGCTTCGAAGCACGTCTTGGAGTTATGTATATACATATTTAATCATTAAGACATCAGAAAGACATTTTCCGAGACTTTCTTCAAATATTCGTTTTAATCACATGTTACAAACTGCCCTAAAAAGCTTCGCAACTGTTGTTTATCAAACGTAAAGAACATCTATTTAATTAATTAAGTTTGTTTCTCTTATAAAATTCAAGAGGTATTTACTTATCCATCATCCAACTATGGTATGAGAAGGTCGTGGTGTAATATTACTGTTAACACTTAATCTGTTTAAAAGTACTGCTTTGATTTGATCTGGATTTCTTTTCTTTACACTTCTTAAAACACACCGGCTTTAGTTTCGGGCTTATACTTGACTCATTTTCAATCGCCTCATTCTTGTCATGGAGTTTTTCCAACAATGTTATATAATTCGTTCATGTTAGTCTTATAATGGATTCTGTTAACAATATGACAGAATGTTCCATCTTGCATAGAAGTAAAGAATTGTGTTATATAATTAAGTAGTAACCTATGCATTAATACATAATTATGTCTTCTACTCGAACTGTGTATGTACAAACATAAAGTACACTTGAAACATATGATACATAAAGTATAGCCACGACAGTATTTTCTTAGACGATCACTTCAACATTTTTTGACAAACGGTGGTTTATTTGCTTAAATTATAAATGTGTTCTTATCCCTAACCCTAACGTACTTAAAATAAAGTAGAAAAATGATAAGTTGGCAAAAGCACATTATTCATATTTTTAATAGTTTTCATAAACTCACAACTCTCTTTCTGTAGTTCTTTATAAATTTTAAACATTTTGCTTTCACCGCAAGTGATTATAGTTTGTGAGCGGATTTGTGGGTCTTGCAGTGTCATTTCTGAAATATTTCATTGTAGGATTTTTTTGAGAAGCAAGATTATCACGTTTTTTTGTTAGATCGAATTTAATATTTTTCGTCAACGACAAAATGAAAAAATGAAAAACAATACTTTCATTTATCGGACAGTAAGTGAAAGTACAATGAATAACACTATATCGTTTTAAATCATAATGACTAGAGCACTTATTGCCATGGGAACAGCGACATTGCATGTACATACATATACAGCCATTGTTTACTACATAGAAATTAGTAAAATGCAGCTTTCTTCTCTGTCCGAGAGATGCAAGTATTTTCTTTTGATTTATTTATTTTGTCGTTCTCGTTTCAACACTGACTAGGTGATGTACATAGAGTTGACAAACGAGACTACCTGGTAGATTCTGTATGAACTAAATGCGTAAAAGTTCGTTGACTGTAAATTTTCATTAATTACGATGTAGATGTCTATGGCTGCATATATGCACTGTTGCTCTTCGTATAACATTAGATCTATTCATTGTGATTTAAGATCATACAGTTCTCTTCACTCTACTTTCACTTACTGGATAGTTTTCTTCTGTCTGATAGAAGTACTATTTTCTCATTTCTTCGTTTTATTAGTCTCCATTTAACACCTACTGGTTGATTTTGTTGATAAAACGAGTCTACGTGATAAGTTCTAAATGAATAAAATGCATAGTAGTGCATTATTGACTATAATTTTTATTAATTAGGAATTTTGTCGCCGTTATTTGATTTTTCAACGAGTTAATGTTAGTTTTGATTGATTTTCTGTCTTTATGACCTTAATTTTTATTTGACTATAAAGTGACTACAAAAATACTGGATTTGAATGAATCTATTGTATGTAACATTATAAATACTAGGTAAGTATAGATTTTAACAGGCATTCCTTGTATATCAATAAAAATAACAAAAGACAGATGTCGAAACAAACTTTATTTTTCCATATAATATCTCCGTTTTATTACTATTATAAAACAAACCTCCGGGTTTGTAATAGCACACAGCCTCTTTTCTCCGGGAATACTAATGCTGCAAATAATACATTAATTATAGTTTCTGCATATTCTGACGTAGGAAAACGATTTAGAAATTTATTTACGGCCGTTGCAGTTAATACCACCTTTGCGAGGCATATCGCGCCACCGACATGATGCAAGCTATCAGTAACGCTTGCACGAGCTTACCCTGTATCGGCTCCAGTTACTGGTTAGTCTGAAAATTCTTCAACCTTATTTGTTATACATCTGTTCTAACACTCGAAAAACTTGTGAATACTACCAGAAAAAAAGTCTTTTGGTTACAACCCTTCGGTCTATCACAACTCTATCAGAATAGGACTTTAGACATTCCAAAATACTGTAGCCAACACCTTGCCTTGCCTTTTGACGAAGTGGTTTAGAATTTTTTAGTCATTTAATGTCTGGAACATAATGGTGAATATAAGATTTACCTGTGCTAATTCCTGAAATCGTGAAAACGTCGAGTACTATAGCGGGTTTTATAATATTGGCCGAATTTGACACACGTTTGCGATTCTCAATAAAACACTTCAATCAAATACGAAGCTGCTTGAGAGCAGCTTGGCAGTTTTTTCACTTTCAGTTTTAATAATAATTCATTGTACAAGAGGCAGGTAAATCATGGCCGATACCAACATACAACAGGTCAAAGATAGTATAACGACCAATTAAATGCACATATCTTAATGCAGCTTTACAGTGGTATATTAATTATAAAAAGAATATTAATTATAAAAGTAGTAAAATTCTTAATTTCCAATTTTTGTTGTTGTCCTATAAATGGAATGTTTCTCGGGTAATAAAGAGTAATATTGCTCAAGATTATTATTTATAGAACCTATTATTATATAGGAAAATTATTAACAAAGCGGTAAAATGAAATGTATTGAAGGGGAACGAAAATACATCACAAATTTTCCGCTATTTTCAGTAATGAATTAAATATTTTAATATTAAATGTTCAGGTAGTTGTTTCAAAACACGTGTGTTATTATTATGCAAATAATATACTTAGTACACACATTTTAAAAGTTGAAATGTACGGGTAACTGTTCCATCATACAATTTTAACAAACTTAGATATATGAGATAAATATCAACTATATTTAACAGCGTTTGCGTTTCCTTTTTATCACAGTTAAATATTTGATCAATAAAATATATTACTACGAGGGCGGATCAGTAATTAGTGAGCTTAGAAAACAGAACACACGTTTATATACTGACAAAGTTTCCTGTAAATCCTTTCCCTTCCCACACATTATCAATGCATTAGTGAACGCACATTCTGAGATTTCGATTCCTATAAGATTTCTGTATCCAACCACCAGTGGTTTTCTAATTAGTTCTTTAATTTCCTTCATTATTTCGTTCACATATACAATAAATAATAACGAACTGAGACTGCCCCCTTGTCTCACTCCTCAGTCGTTGTGAATTCTTTCGATATGCCATTTTTGTTCATCACTCTGTTTCTTGTCTGCTTATACAAACACACGATCATTTTCACTCTTTTGTTACTAGCCCCTATTTTTTATAAACTTTCTCATAATTAATTTATTGGTACTTTGTTGGACGTTTTCTGTAAATTGTTGAAGGCTAGATAGACAGTTTCGTCTTTTGTTATAGTCCTGCTTGTGATTTCTTCTATCATAAGTATATGATCTTGTGTACATCTTCTTTCGCGAAATCCACTCTGCACTTCCAAAAGATTAGATTCTACTTCCTTTCTCAACCCTTTTTCAATTATTTTCTCCCACATTTTCATTACTGTTCTCATCAGTGTCATACCCCTATAGTTATTGCAGTTTTTATTGTCACCTTTCTTAAATATAAGCACTATCAGCCTGATTTTTCAGTCTTTGGATATTTTCTCTTCTTTCCAAACTTTATTGTGTATGTCCAGAAGCATTTTGGTGCTCTTATTCCCCATATTTTTTGTTATTTCTGCCGTTATTTTTTTTTTTTTTAATTCTTTTTTTCATATTTATTGATAGGGTGTTCTACATTTTCAATTTTTGTTCATCTGATGTTTCGTTTTTTACTTCTCCGATTCTATTGCTCTCGTCCGTGTCTAACAATGTTTGACGCTTTCATACCATCCTTTACATTTACCTTCAATAAATTCTCATAATTTATACTTTCAATTATGATGTTTTTATCTACTTAATAGAACATATAATTTTATATTCCTGGATTCGTTTTGTTTTTTGTGTACATGCTTATTTTTGTAAAGCATAACAATTAATATTTCGGTAACAACTGAAAATGGCTAGTGTTCTTTCTCGTTTCTTTAATAATATTATTTTTTGTGTAACATAATGAAAATTTTTCGTATCCGGTTTAATCGGAAGCATACAGAACTTCTTTTTGTCAACATATTTCGAATAGATTCTTCAAATATAACCATATTAACACTTTCTCTTCAGTTTTAATTGTGTTTGATGTAGAGCTGTTTGTTCTTGAAATGTAATACGAGTATATAATCTGTTTGGCTTTGTTTAAGTGCTTATTGTCTTTTTTGTTGCACACATTCTAACAAATTATTGAGAGTTTTTTATTCATCGTACTTCTTCATCGTTTTATATTTCTAAATAGATTTAGTGGTGGCAGTGTGTGACATTTTCGATTACCTTCAATGTACGCAGAGAAACATGGTTTTAAAACGTTTACCATATTCGGCGTTCATTGATAAATATGTGTTGTTCTCCCCACAGTTTAAGAATAATTAACGAAAAACTTATAATGCGCAGAAATATTATCTTACGTTCTGCTTCTTCTACAGAATGTTTAATAAACAATTTTTAAGACAGAAATACCCGAAGAAATGTAAACCAAGAATTATTAAGTAATAGCAAAATATAAATATTAATATTAAATATGTAAACAGTTTTCATTTGCTACGTGAAATCATGCCCCGGCTTTATTTTTTAATTAATCCAGAATGCAATCATGAAGTGATTTTATATAAAACAAGGTTCTAGAAATCGAAGTCTAGGGGCTGATAATTAATTAAATGTAACGAAAAATAACGTCCAAAATTGTATCAAGACTGCGCGAATTCAATAATGGTGTTCGAAATTAAACCATGTAAAGAAGAAAAGCCTGTTCAAGGAAAAGAAAGTTCGGGATATTAGAAACCAAGGACAATAATAAACATCTCCACACTTTTGTACTTGAATAAAAAGGTTGGTGTACTGACTTAAAGACAAATCTGAAATTTTAATTAACAAAACTACAAATTAGTATTTCAGTTATTTTTTTCATTCTTCAGTTTAACTAATTCAATAAAAAGTAATTCAATTCATATAGCAACTTTTTATTTTCACAATTTTGAAAATTCCGAATTTGAATATAGATAATTTAGTTTGAATATGCATAAATAAAAAAAAAGCACGTAGCAAAATATCTTTTACTAACACAGTGTGCAAATGGTAGTAATCAATCTAAGTAATTATGAAAATGAAATTCTTGGATAGTGTTGAAAGCACAGAAAACTACATCACGCAGAACGAATTATAGCTTCCACAAGTGATTGTATAACATCATTTCTTGTATGTAAATTGAATTTATAGTTAGCCCATACTTTATTTGAAAACATTTCTAGGAAATTTTGTTTTAGTTTGTCAGACGTAAATTTAAAATAATAAAATTATGATTTATTTGAATCTAATAAAAAAAATTTCTCCAATCTGCGCTTGACAAATTTATCAACACTAACTTGTGAACAAATTGAAACTTGAACTTTTTGGGCCAAGAAGCTTTAATTGACATGTTTGGTGTATATTCATGAATAAGCAGTTAAAATTCTTTATCCAATTTTTTGGATGGTAAAACTTAAGCATAGGTCCAATATAACTTTAATTGAAATTTATTTGAGTTTGCATTTTGTGTATTTTTCGACAGTCATCTATACGTATATAATATTAGATAAATTATCTTCTTATGGTTTCGCTCCTTACTTCATTAAGTTAATATAGTCTTATAGCAAGAACCGAGTTAATTATGTGTTTTACCATGGATTCAGTTCAACATTTGTTTGGGCATCTAGTGTTCCTCAGTGTTCCAACTTAGGACCTATTATTTTAACTTTTCTTAAATGACTTGTTACTTAGTTTGTCTTTTCCTGTTATGTATTATGCTGATGACGTGAGATACTTACTGCTGTTTCCTCTACCGAACATAGAGAGTCTAGACCTTATTTCACTTGGGTCTAATTGTCTTTGTTTGAATATCGATAAACGCTTTGTTATGTCAATTATCTGCAAGTTAATTCCTTTTCCTACCCCATATTCCATAGATGAACAAATTCTTATGAATGTTGACTCTATCAAGGACTTACGTATTTTGCTTGATTCGTTAATGAACTTTAACTTTCATATTGAAGTGGTATGTCGTACTGCGATTAAGAGCGCTGGCTTCGTAATGAGAAGTACACGTCACTGTAGTTATATTGGTTTATTAAAACACTTTTCTTTGAGCTGGTCGTTAGTAAGTATAGGTCGACTATTTGGTATCTATTATACAGTTCACAAATAAATGCAATTGACCTTTAAATTATTGGAGCATATCCTGAGCGCGATATCGACCATATACTTTTGTTAGAGGAGCACAATGTCAAATCATTAGAAGAATGCAGAACCTTGCATAACGCTCGTTTTCTTTATAAGTTGATGAATGGTCATAGTAACTATCCAGATCTACTATCCAAAATTTCTCTGTTCCACGCTCTTCCTCTGGAAGTACGACCACGTTTCTGTACAGTATATCGCCGACAAATCCTCTTTGGAAAGTTACATTAGTACTCATGTCCGGGAATGTAAACAACATTTATAATGATTTGTGGATAGCGTCAATTTACAATTTTCAATTATTTTTATTTAATTTTTGTTATTTCTATTCATTTTTTCAATAATTTCATTTGCTTTTGTAAATTGTTCTTTTTTATATTGCTCTGTATTTATGTATTTTGCTTTGTATATTATTATTATTATATGAGATATGATTTTATTTCTTTATTACCGAATTCAATTTAACGAAGTACTTATGATTGTTAATTTGTTATAGTATATATTTCTAAATAGTAAATTTCTCATCATCAAATGTATATGTTTTGATTTGATTTTAAACTGGTTGGTTATCAACTTTCGGAGTTGTCAACCATGGTTTTGAACTATATAGTTTTAAGAACCTTATGGAAGACATTATTTGATATTCTCAGGCTAATGTGTTTTATCTTGAATACTAACTTTTTATATCTATATAGGTTTTTACATAAAACCGATACTTTTGTATTCATAAATTTTTCCCTCTTTGCTGGTAAATGACCTTGTATATTAAATGCCAAACTATTATCATCAAAGACTGTTAATGTGGAGGTTATATATGACGGTGACTATATCATATTTGAAGAATTTAAGTTTGTGTCGGATTAAAAAGTCCATATTTGAAAATTTGCAGTTTCTGCGTTAGAATTATAATAATTTTAATAACCAGCAGCTAGGAATCTCAACGAGTATAAATCAATTATGATATTGGTCTAGAATATTTGGAGCGCATGAAAATAATCCAGTCAGCAATTAATCAATTTTGCAGGAGGAATTACTGGATGCGAAATCTATTATCATGGAAACATCTGATATCCCAATTTGGTACGTAGACTTCCGCGGTCGTGGTCCATGCTGTCTGCTTCTGGGTTTCCGGGCTGGAACCGCGTCACTAGTATATCTGCCGACGTTTCGTGCAGTTTCAGTGCAGTAGTTCAGCCCTGAAGATGTCCCATACAAATGGGTACGAAACGTCGGCAGATATACTAGTGACGCGGTTCCAGCCCGGAAACCCAGAAGCAGACAGCATGGATCTGATATCCCAGTTTATATTATTCAAATGGTAAAATGAATTTACCAAAGGACGTGTGAGCACGATTAAATGAACTTGACTGTTATCATGAAAAATAATTACTGCATTGTAGAACTTTGACTAGGACTTTTGGGAGTAATAAAAAATAAAGCATTTGCTTCGTTACTAGTTGTGTCAATTTTTTTTCTAAAATTGTCTCTGTAGATGTTATTTTATCAAGTTACCAATAAAATAGATGACTATGGAGTGGTGTTTCAACAATCCATAGCCAGTTATAGTTGTTATAAGAGAACGTGTACCTTCTCTTATAAAATTGGAAAAAACTCTTGAGTTTTTGTTGGAACGTATTATATAGGTATTAAGGATAAATGATAGACTAGTTGCAGAAGTATACTGTGATCAATTAGCTGAAATATTCTTAACCTTTATATACATTAAGTACGAGGGTTATTTTTTAAATAAGGTCTGTTTTTTAATAGGAAGAAAAATACTGTAAATATCATTGAAATGTATTTACTTTTATATTCAACATACTTTCATCTACTTTTCTACATAATTTATATTTTTGCTCAAACATTTGTCATACTGTTCAACAAGTTTTTGAATTCAGACATCAAAGAAATCTGTCGCCTGTGAAACAGGTGAAAATCACTGGGTGCTAAGTTTAGACTGTAAGGTGGATAATCCAGTCGTTTCCATTCAAAAGACCTGATTAGACCTTGTGTTTGTACAGAAACATGCGGCCTTGCATTCATGGGGTAACATTACATCGGAAGACAGTAAGTTGCCGGAGGTTCTCCAAGATCACACTATACGCATCCGAATTGGTTGTTGTGCCTCTCGCCATAAATTCCACTAACAAACTCCCTTTCCTGTCCAAAAAGACAGTTGCCATAATCTTTCGTGCTTTCATTTGTATTCGCGACGATACGTCTAGCCATTCCTTTGATTGTCACTTGGATTTAGGAGTCATATAAGTCTCATCTTCAGTAACAATGTTGTCCAAAAATTCATTTCTTTATTGATCGTATCTTATCAAAAACGATAAAGCGCAGCCCAATCCTTTTGTTTTGTGACTGTCGGAAAGTAATCCTCAGACCCATGGACAATACAACTTTCGATACTTTATTTTCTCCGAAACAGTGATGTACTAAATTGACCTTGAATACTGTGGAAAATCTATTGATAACTTTAAAATCCTGAATCGTTGGTCTACTCGAACTTTGTTATCCACATCACGAACTAAATTTTCAGAAATTAGGGAAGCTAGGCCTAGGCGTGGCTCATCATGCACGTTAACCTGCCCGTCCTTGAACATTCTCACCCACTTTCGAACTTTACAGCCACTCATATAATTAGAACCGTATGCTTCACAAATCTGACGATGAATTTCGGCTGTTGTCAAGCTTCTTGTACTCAAGAATCGAATTACAGATCGTATCCCATAGTAGGTGAGCGAATCAATTTTCGTTACGAATTGTTTAAGAAAAAGCAAATGATGTGTAAACGCGCGCAATGTATGCTGGGAGCAGAGGCGCATGCGTGCCATGGCGATTGTACGTCATTTTCACTCTGATTCACAACGGATCTTATTTAAAATAACCTTCGTATTTAGTTTCTTTTCTTGCTGTATTTCTTATTTTTAGTATTTTTTCTATTTCTTGATGCCAAATTTCTGCGTCTTTTTCATTTCTTTTTTCTTCTTGGAAAATGCTACCCTCAATTGGTCTCTCAAAAGGTCTTCAATTTAACTAAATTATCTATTCTCTATTTTAGTCAGCACCAGTACTATTTACGATCTAGCCTCGATTTCATAGTTTCGCAATCTATTTAGTTTTGTAGCGCCTCTTATCATTGTGAGTACTTTTATTTCTATGACGGTTAATTTAGATTTGGAGAAAAGCAAGCGAAGGCAAAATGAATGAAACGAGAGAATGCTCTATGATGAGATTGATCCGTAACATAACATCAAGGACTGGATAGACTGTAACTACGATGAGATAAACTATTACTTTACACAGCTCCTCAGAGGACACGGGTTCTTTAATACATACTTAGTCAGAATGGATAAAATTGGCTTGCCAATGTCAGGAGTCTGCAGAAGACGATGCTCAACGCACTTTTTTGAGTGCAAGTGGTGGACTGAATACAGAGACGCGCTACAAGAAGAACGTTGTGGAAATAATGGTATTTGGAAACAATCGCTGGCAGGAGATCGCCAGCTACGTGGAGAGGGTGTTGAAAACGAAGAAAAGTGAGATCGAAGCAACGGTGGTAGCTATTTATGGCTAATGTGCCATCCTGAAGTAATGCAAATAGCGGTTCTAGTATGGAGTTTTTACCTTTCTAATGTGAGGGTTTTAGTGGGTGTCTGGATGAAAGACCAAAAAAGGACGAAAAGTTTAGGTATTCTATTGTAACTAAAGATGGGATGTGTCCAGATCCAAGCGGCAAAGCTCTGAATGGAAGCATTCAAGCAAAGAAAGACCGAAAAAAAGGCGTTTGGAGAAGTCGAAAGTGAAGTTGATTTGTTTTTATAATTCGAAAGGTATAGTGCACAAAGAGTTGGTACCCATTCCTCAAACATTCAATGATGTATATTATCTTGGCGTTATGAAGCGTCTTTTGGCGCGTATTCGTCGTGTGCACCTTTAATATCGTGAAAATGGTAGCTGGCGTTTGTTACATGATAATGCACCATCTTCTCGCGACGCTTTTCAGTGATTTTACTACTAATGGCAATTTAACCATCAACCATTCACCGTATTCACTGAATTTGATTCTTTGCGATTTCTCCAAAATAGTAAGCTTTTATTTTTATTTTAAAAATGTTCCGTTTTTTCTGAGACAACTGGCCATTCAACGAGTGTCATCGATCCCGGGAGTAGGGAGTTATGATGTAGGTGTTATTATAGTAATGGGCAGACTTAAAGGGCAGTAATTCCAACTCATCACTTGACTAGTGGCCAGTACGTTTAATACGTATTTATAAATAAAATAATGTAAAATAGTTTGTGTGCGCAAATTTTAGGTGAGGAGGCACTTCACCTAGTTCATTTAGTGAGCCGCTACTGCCAGAATTCGAATTTCTATATAAAAATTGAAAAAAGAGCACTCATTCTGTTAAAGGGTTAATGAGTTAATTTGAAATATTTGGTTTTTTCATTGTTATGTGTTTAATGTATCATATTATGTGTTTTACTAGTAATTGTATTTCATTTCTTTTATTATTCAAAATAACGTAAATTAACGCGCACATACTGACTAAAATAGTATAAGCGTGTTTTCTTCAATGCGCAGGATTTTCAAAACAGAAAGTTACTTTAACACATACGTTTTTTTCGTACGTACTTTTGTTTTAGTTTTATCAAGGAAAGCATGTACATTTTAGAAAATTGTATAGTGTCATTATGTTCATTATGCCGTTATTTTTAAGTTTATTTTTCCAAATACTTCTCTTTCTACTTTATTTGATCTTTTTTCTATGTTTGGTATCTATTAATTTTTCTCCACCCATGTCGTTGGTTTATAGTCGAAAGGGAAAGAGAAAATTAGTTTCTGAGGTTTAAATAATTATAATACCTTGAAGAAATACGTGTTTGTAAATTTATAACTACAATATTTAAAAAAATTATAAGCAATCTAAACTTTCAACTTTCAATTAATTTCTTTGTTATACTATTGTTATAACAAAAGTGTCGTTATAAACTTTCAAAATTTACAACTTAAATATCTTCTAACTTTACAGAGAATTTAATTGGTTACACCACGCCATTTCTAAATAGAAATATGTGTGCATACTAAAATACAAAGCAGACAAATTATTATCTCGCTTGTACAATCTCATTTCTCGTTTCAGTTTCGGGTGTATCTTTCCTGGAATTCCTTCGTCCTTTCCTTTCATATCAAAACTTTTCGAGAACTTTTAATGCTTTACCGGGGAACTTTCTTAAATGTATTATTGTTGTGTGTCCAGTGATTAATTTACAAAGTTGTTTGCATGTACTAAGTTGTAAATTTGTACAGATTCTTTTGTTGTATTCCTTCTTTCCATTTCTCTTATCCAGCCTTCTTGTATGCAAGTTCTCTTTCTTCGTTTGCTTATTTTACTTAGTTCCGTTGTAGAAACAATTTGTTAACTGCCACCGGTGGGAAAGTGAAAGTTTTATAAAGAAAATCCTGCATTATCTGCTTCTTGCAGTTTCAAAATTTGTTGGCATCATATCGCACGTGTATGCGTGTGAGGGAAGAAAGGATGACGGGTCGAAAGTAGGTGATCTTGAAGGGTGAAACTTAGAAATCCTGTTATATTTTATGAACGGATGAGAGTGGGAAATACTTCCAGGTTAAGTTTATGAGGTCTGCAGAAACACGGAAAGAATACTGGATTATTAAGATCTGAATTGTACCTATTAAATTTGTAATAGTACTTTATTTTCTGAAAGTTGGAAGAGTTTCTTGTATCATTTGAATTTTATATGTACAACCTTTAATAAAATTGGCGAAATATGCCTTCTGTTTTAAATGAAATACTTAAATAACTTCATACATTTAGGATCTTTGCTTCTATTAAAATAATTTAATTGTAATAATTTCCTTGTGTTAGCATGATGTAGTCACTACTGTTGAAGTTTAGTAACTTCGTATTTTAAAAATAAATCTCTTATGCATATATATATATATATATATATCCAACGTATATCAAATATTCAATTTAGAGTGTAGAATTTCTGACTTACGAATTTCATTTCTGGTTGCATTTCTGGTAGCACATGAACATCTTGCTTAACTTTGAATTTTGAATACTTTAATTTTTCATGAGCTATATATAATGTGTTGTTTTCTATAGTATCTTGCAGTTAAATATGCAAATATGTGTATTATTATTATTATTTTCTAATTTTTTATTGACTGTTATAATTAGGAGAATGACTCCATAAATATTGATATAATAAGTTTCCTTTCAAATGCAAAAGATATACAATAAAGTCAATAATACAAAGAAAGCAAATAATATTTATGAAAAAATAAGGAATTGAAAGATAACCGTAATTATAAAGTAAAATATTTTATTCATAATTTAAGAATAGATCAAGAGAAAGTAAAAACAAAACAATATTTTCTGAACACTACACACTAAAGCAATACGCAATAGATATTTACACTACAATACATGGATAAAAATGTGTATCGAAAATGACTATTAAAAGAGAGAGAGATAGAAAATTACACTGCAACAAATGTTAAGTTTGAGAACGGAAAAAGGAAATTGGGCTAATATGTTTGAGCTACACATATGGTTACTTAAAATTCTATAAACAAGTATAATTTAAGGTATTATCTTATGATCATGCAGATAGATAACCAAACTCCTTCAAATGGTCATCATATACATAATTGTGGGACAGATAATTGCCATATTAGCGAAAATAACAAGCTTTTATCAATTTATTTTGAACACTCTCAACCATATCAGTATATTTAAAATAAGAAGTGTATCATACAACGAAACAATAATTAAGTTCACTGCGAATATATCCATTATCGAAACTGATAGGAACAGCTTTAACTAGTTGACGCGTATTTCTAATGATATAATCACGCAAGGAACAGCAGTAAGGTTCTTACCAAAAGCTGACTATTAATGTTATAATCGAATCCCGCAGCCGTTTGTTTTCAAGTGAAACTAATAACTATGTATTTAGACTATTCAGAAAGAGATCATTGGATAAACACCAGGAATGCAATAATATGATTCTATAAACTGACTTAGTCATCATCACAGTTACATGTTAGAAATACGTTACAACAAAGTATTTAGCACAAAAAAGTCATTTAAGCAATAATAATTGATTCCAAGAAGATACTGTTTAGTTCTTTTAAAAATACTAAAATTTTGGTATATTATTTTCGCGTGCGAAGTGGACAATAAATAAATATCAGTCCGTATGTTATGATAATGACTTACATTGCTACTTGAAAGAGCGCTTTTACTTTTAATACCAGAGAATAAAATATATATTATATAATTATTGTAAAAGGTTAGTAATTAATTGCTATGAAAGTGTTACCTACAGGAATCGTTATATTTCAATTTAACTTTAAACATCGGAAGTAGTCACCAGCGTATGACAGCATATCGCACACAGGAATCACCATTTGTATGATAAAATATAAGTAGAGTATCCAAATTGCAGGTTGTACAAAGCTGCTTGAGGGTAAAGCATACCAAACTATTGCAGACTCCATCTATATGTGAAGGTTTTCATTGATTACAAGGTCAAGGATTTTAGAATAAAAATGTAAATCGAAAGTCTCATTATTTGTTTATATATTAGTGGCGTGTTTTGTTGTAAAAATGTGCAAATTTTAGTTTTTGTTTAATTATTATTTACTTATTGGACATTATCAATTCATTTAATTTTTTTTAATGTGGTGCTTGTCAAATAAAATTCCTTTTGGTGTCAATACACTGTCAAAGTCGTTACTTTCACTTTTTAAGTGCATCCAACCAGACTACTAAAGACGTTTGGCCTAATCCGGTAAATGTGCCAAAGCTATGGGACATTTACCGAATTAGGCCAAATGTCCTTTAGTCCTTTAAAAAAACAAGTCAACCTATATTACGTGTAAAATAAATTTAATA
Organism: Dermolepida albohirtum; assembly: GCA_031893035.1. Classification (NCBI taxonomy): domain Eukaryota; kingdom Metazoa; phylum Arthropoda; class Insecta; order Coleoptera; family Scarabaeidae; genus Dermolepida; species Dermolepida albohirtum. Next base: position 509,098 of record JAVIWB010005838.1, read on the forward strand.
TTTTCACATAGTTTTTGATGTATGTATATACGTACTTATTGTTCGTATATGATCAATGAAGCTGACATTAAAAGAAAGGAATTTTTAAATAAAATTAAAATATGTACTATTTAATATTTAACATTTTAGTATCCTGAATTTACACAAATTCAATATCCGATATCAGATAATGTATACTTCATATAAAGCGGTTTTCTGTTCCGCGGAACGTATCGTCGCATTGTACGGGAGTTCAATGTATTAATATTGCTATTGAGCGTGACCATGATGGAGTGTTAAGCCGAGTATTTGCAGTATTTCTGGAAGGTACTTATTCATATACCAGTAAGTATTTTCTGTTTACTATTCTTCAAGATCAACAGTTTTCACTAAATCTATCGTGTCTACAGAGAATTAATTATGTGAAACTTTGACGTTCTATTCATGGACATGATAACGTTTTCAGATTATCAGCAACTCTTACATATATGAAATATATTGTCCCAATGCAAATGCCTTTGCCAACGGTTTGTTGACTATTTTTCTTCGGTTCCAAGTCTAATAAACATGTGTTCAACCAAACGCACGGTTTTTATTAAAAAAATTTTCTAGAATCTGGCAGGAAATTCAAATAAGATTTTAGGTGGAGTATTACTGTGCCAACTTGGGCGTCAATGAACGATTGGGAGGTAAAGTTAAAGCAAGTGATGAGACTGCTTTGATTTTACATAAAAAAGTGAAAAAATATTGAGTAATAAAAACAACATATTGTGAACAAGTAAAAGCAAACATATTTATAACAAAATTATCGATGTTTTAATGAAATTGCTTATAAATTGAAATTTAGATAACGCTGCTTCCTTTTTCAGTATTGTATTGTTAATATCGTGCAGATTACTTTTATTATTGACTATCTGTTCCTAAAGATATTAATTGCTATTCAAAATTAAATTAAACTTTTCGAAGAGGAATCGCCAAATAAACTTGACAGAACCAGCATTAAGAATGTTGATTTGTAGAAGTGACTTTATCAGTTAGTTTTACTTGCTTTCAAACGCAAGTGTAAATAAACTAATGAAAAGATCGTCAAATTTCTTTAGGCACTTCAGTTAATTTAAATCTTGTTTAATTAATATTAAAATGAATAAAAACGTTGACATTAAATACAAAATTTTAATATTAAGTATATTTAATTAATTAATTATATTTACGAGCTTATATCAAACATTTTAAATTTAATCAAGTCAAATGAATGAATATTAAACATTCGATATTTTAATTATTGCGAAATTGTAATTTTAATAATTAAAGTTACAACAAGATGAGGAGGGTCCCTTCAACTTTAATAATTAACAAACTTCCGCACAATATACGTCCAATATAAATTAAAATCATAAATAGATTTATTTTGAGCAAATCTAATCTTTTTAATGAGTAATTATTGCCTCCTTTCAATTTAGAAATGAAATCTTTATTAAGGGGACGTCGGCAAAGTAAATTAATCGTGGTGCTGGTTTTTCACTGGAAGCCGATAAAATCACCGCGCGCGAAACATTTTCCTGTTTTTAAGCCCGTGATTAATACGATTTGATTACAGATCAGCTCTAATCACCCTTTATTTAATCGACGTTTTTAGGACTAGATTCTTAGAGGTTCCTTAATGATCTGTTTTCTTTTCTGGTCTAGCGGTCGAAAAATAAATATCAGCTTATGTTCTTTTCCTAGCGTCCATTAACAAGAGTTATTGATTTATATTTTGTTGGAAGTAAGAGATATGAGTGAAACATAATATACAGTTAGTCAGTTAAATTGAGTGACGACTTGAAATTATATAATTCAAAATTTTTAATTTGAATAAAAATAGCGTTATCGTGAATAAGAATTTACAATTGAAAAATAAATAAAATACATACATTTAAAATACAAACCCGGAAATAAAATGTACGAAAATGAGTTCCACAGAAATGCATAATATTCATAATAGATATATTTTCGTTTATAATATTCGTTTATTGCTTTTAGAAAGATTTTTATAGGCAGTCTACAGAATGAAGATATAGTTAAGAATAGACTACAGAAAACCATTTAAAACCACATAGCAAAAACTTTTTTCATTTTATACATTCTGTATAGTAACTAAACTAGGATGAAATATAATCTACACTACACCGAAAACGTAAAGGTTCGTTTAAATAATCAAAATGTATATTAGAAATATTAATACGCATACAGAAATGTTCTAAATAATATCTACAGCCTTTTTGGAGGAAAATTTAATAACTACTATGTGTTAGTCAAATGTGAATTAATTAACTCAAATATAATTATTAATGGCAAAGAAAATTAGTCAAATACACTAATTACAAACATATTTCTCTAAAAATCTTCAGAAATGGTTCAATACTTCAATTCGCCCATGCTATAATTTTAGAGTTTTAATGAAATAAAATCCAAACGCACGAAATTTAAAGCATATGTTTCTATATGACTTAATAGTGACACATACTAGTATGGATTTGAACATATAAATATAGGATAATTTTTATTTTAATATTCCGTTAAACCTCCCTTAACTTGAATTCGTTTCGGCAAGCTACCAGTACAGGCTCTTAGGATGTCTTGTAACTTTCTGTTCTTTTTCCAGGCTTTTTCGATATTTTCTTTAAAATGCTTAAATTCCAAACATTCTCGATTAGATTAAGGACTAGCAAATTTTCAAGCTACGACAATATTGGTATACCGAAATTGCGAAAAACATTCTGGACAGACTTCGCCGTATGACATAGAATCCCATCTCACAAATCATAGAAGGACTTGCATCTAATGAAGTAATAAAGGAATAAAGTGCACTAGAATAGTTTCTATTATATTTTTGTATTGATACTGGTTCATTGTCCTTTCGACAAAGTCCTATTCAAGATCCGGTAGTACATGATCAAACTATCACGGGGCGAGGAAGAGGGAGAGGCTCGTGTTGCATATTCTTTTCTACAAAGTTTTGAAAGTGTGTTTGATTCTCAAATCTGATAAATTTTATAACTATTTTGAGTCATCACTGAATATAATATAATATGACCTGTGAGTGGGGAACAGTAATTAACATGTAATAGAAGAAATCCTTTCTAATATGTTTGCGATATAATTGTATACAAAGAACCGTCCTCCATTTTCCAGTAACAAAATGTTGATGCATTTAGGCTCACTGTAGACGCTTTTTTCTTTATTGTTTCGCTTAGACGCGGCTTTTTGCAGGTCGGTAATATTTTAATTTACCAGTCTATAATCGAGTTCGCAAAGGTCAGTTTAATACTTTTATATTAAAGGGCAACAGAAGATGTAACAACTCTCTGATGAAAGCTTGTCTATTTTGTCAAGCAATGTCAATAATTTCTTCCTCTCGGTGGTTTTGCGTGGCCGGTAACAATATTGTCGATCGCTTGATATCGAGGGCAAATTTTCATTGATTAATATTGCAATTCCTACTACTGTTCGCCGTGAAACTTTTAGTTTTCTAAGAATTACACTTTGAGAATACAAGCCACTCTCTGATATAGTTTCTGTTCAATTTTTTCACTGTCTGTAACATTCTTTATCGTGCTCATGGCGATTTCCAGCAGTAGTTCTTCTACTCTTCGTACTTTCATCTATAAACTAAACTTTCTGTACGAAGTGAACACGTTAATGTACAGTTTATTTGTTAATATAATATTTAGAGGAAACAAGTAAAATCAAAAAGAAATATTTCATTTTTGTTTTTGTCATATGTATATGTTACTCTAGCTCTTATAATCAGTAAAGTGTATACGACGTTCAATAACTTACTTTAATCCAGCGCAAGTGTTAAATTTACATTTGTTACCTCAACTTTTTTTATGTTTCTTTGTATTGCTGTATTACTGAATGTGTTCTTCACACGCAACTAATTTATTGCTTAATAAGCTCACTACAGTCTAGAATACAACGCTTTCGATCATTCTCACCATTTTTGTTTCGACTCACATATTATGTATCCAAGTATGTAAATTATCGTATTACATGCATTGCATTAACGTTTTTCGTTAAAAATATTAGTAGTTTAGTGCAGTTGCTGCCACTAAATAGGGCCCTTGTACGTTTTTACGACAGCATTACTGAAATATTACTTGGTACTTTATGTTCTACGATCATAAAATATAACAAAGTGTAGTTTAAGCAATTTATTATATAAATATGCAGTACTATTTCTCGTAATAAATTTAGCATTACGTATTTACGCAGGAGATTAGTTGAAATACACTTTCTTCATTTCATGAATATAGATTATCCTGTCTTTTATCATTGTTTTTCTTTTTGTATTATACCTACTTATTTTTGAAGATTATTGAAATACATATGTTGCTGTAATTCATCTAGTTTCAATAAAAATTTAGTTTGTTGAAGAAATACAACTGGTGTATAATAAATTATTATATGCAAGATAAATTATCGCATATCGAATATTCCGTATGTTCGCCGATAAACTCTTTTATTTTGTCGACCAATGGTCGCTTTTTAGCTCTTCACACATTCAATATTTGTTATAATTATATTATTAATTACCACACTAGTATATTTGTCTGATTTGATAGCATATTTTTATTCGTTTCGACTGTCGGTGGTTTACTGGCAGACAATATACGCACGAGCGACTTTCTCTGATAGATTCCTCTGCCCCGTCGGGCATTTTTCGAGAACAACTGATTATCCTCGATTTGTCTAGCAGACCTGCATGATACGTTAACGATTAAGCCCTTTGTAGGATAGTTTAAGAAAATTATATATTGTAGCCATTACTTGCCGATGCTATAAAACAAATGCAAATATTCGGCATATTTGGAAATACTATTTTAGGAGAGGAGGTTGGAGAAACTAGGATATTGTTAATAATGGAGTATTGCACAAAAAATAGAAGTTAGCTATAAAGTTTTCATTTCAAAAAAATTGGGGAATATATTGAAATAAAACTATAATTTCACATAATTTTCAGCTCATTTTATTAACTTTTTCTAATTTTTTTAATTTTGTGGGTTTTCGTTAAATCTTTCTTGTTGTAATTGTAATAATAACAAAGTGAACAAATACAAAAAAGCGCAATGCATTTTGAGTTGCAAATAGAAAAACAATTATTTCCGTTTTTTAAATTTTATGTTTGTTCCTTCTTATTTCTTTCCCTCATCCATTGTGGTTAACGTCGTCTTGTTTTCTTGTGTTTCACTTTTCTTTTTTATTTTATTTTAATTTAAACATCTAATTATTAAGAAAAAGAAACTGAAAACTTATAAATTATTAATACTAAATACGCATACACTCCGCGCAACATGAATAGGACCACCCGACTTGTTGCAAGCTTTCGGTGGTTTGAAAAACAATTCATTTACTAAAAATACAATGCAAGTTTGTAATGGTATGATATAGCAAATAATACGCATTATTGCGCAATAGTGCCTAACGTTATGCATTGGGTGACGTAAGTACCACATACATATAAAATACACCGCGCCGGTTGGATACGACCAGTATTTAATAGTAAGCTACCGGATGAGTGTCGAGTTACAACGTGTATCCGGATAAACAAACATCTGTAATTAAGGGTATTGTGCAACGATGGGACGACAGAAGTGCTTAAGTATGGAAGAAATTGGAAAAATTAAAGCGTTCCATCAAGAAGGGTATTCCTCAAGGGCTACTGCAAAGAAAATAAGTCGATCACACCAGGTTGTGAACAATTTTATTAGGGATCCCGAGAATTACGGAAAACGTTTTAAAGGGCGAACAACATCCGTTACAACTAAGAGAGAACGTCGAGCCATATTACGCGAAGCATCGAATTCGGCATTAACGGCAAGACAAATCGCAAATAACGTTGGAACGAATGCATCGGTAAGAACTGTACAGAAGTTACTGAAGACCTGTCCGCATTTAAAACGTTTGAAAATTAAACGACGGCCTCCTTTAAGGGAATTTCAGCGCACTGCACGTCTTCAGTTTGCTCAAGCAAAAATGGGGTGGACAAGAGAATGGCAAACTGTTATTTTCAGTGACGAGAAGAAGTTTAATTTAGATGGCCCGGATGGGTTTTCTTATTATTTCCACGATTTACGTAAAGATGAAGTGATTCAGTCACGAAGGCGAGCCGATGTTGGTTCAGTCATGGTATGGGGAGCTGTTTCCTATAACGGACCTGTTGATTTAGTAATAGTGAAGGGCAGACAGAATTCGGAAAAGTACGTCCAGCTGCTGCAACAGGTGAAAGACAAATTTTCCAACGTTATGGCAGGTGGGCCATTTATTTTCCAACAGGATAATGCCAGTATTCACACCGCGCGCATTGTTCGACGCTCTCCCCCGACCTGAACATCATAGAAAATGTTTGGGGATGGTTGTCGCGTAAATTGTACTCCAATGCTACCCAATTCAGTTGCGCTGACGAACTAGAGCAGGCGCTGAAACGAAGTTGGGCGGAACTTCCCGTTGACTACTTGAGAACCCTGTATAATTCCATTCCATCCCGACAATTTGAGGTTATAAGAAATAATGGCAAAAGTACTCATTATTGAACGATAAAGTATTTTGTTATTGCAAACGAATCTTTTATTTTGTAGATTGGTCGTATTCAAGTGGCGTTTAATTACTCTACTTATTGTCATTAGTAACGTACATTTGCACTGACTTTTACAAAAATTATATTTGGTACCTACATACATCTTTTTATCAACCCTCTTATTTTCGAAAATAACAATTCCAGCGCGCTACCATGTTTATACCAACTACAAATGTCATATATGCAGTTGGTCCTATTCATGTTGCGCGGAGTGTATATTATATATACCTGAACCTGTTTGTATTCTATTATCGTCTGTATATCACGACTCAATACATTCGATGATTCTTTGGCCTGAAACAAAAGAAAATTAATATATATATACAACCATGCTCAGATGTATTAGACACCCCAGGTAAAAACCCTTATTCTCGGTATTATCCAAGTCTGACGGAAATTAACCGTAAAAATAGTTAATGGTATTTATAGAAATGCGTTTTTGAATACCCTAATTAATCCCCTATTGAAAAGAATAGGTGGAAAGGGGAAATTGTGGATTTTAAAAATTTAGTGTCATTCTAGCAGTGTGTGAGCAACGTGCGTTTGTGAGTTTGTGGTAGTGATCAATTAGATTATCCTATTTTTTCACGTTGTGTTAGTTATTTGTTGAAGAAAAATGCCTAAAACACGCGACTTGTCGGTAGGGGAACGCGCCCAAATAGTGCTACTGCATTCCCAGAAATTATCAATAGCTGCAATTGCAAAAAAAAATGTTCGCGATGTGCAGTCCGTACAACCATTAGTCGCTATCAGGAGAGTGGGTCGTTTGTTAACAGACCAAAAAGTGGCAGAAAACCCTGTACCTCGATTAGAGAAGACAGAATTTTACAAAGACTGGCTCTCAGTGATAGGAAAAAATCGTCGAAACAGCTCGCCAGTGAGTTGAAACAGCGTTATCGTGTAACAATTTCTGCGCAAACAGTGAGAAGGCGTCTCCAGCGTGCTTGTTTACAAGGGTGTAAAGCGCGACGTAAACCCCTTTTAAATGACGCTCATAAAAAGAAGCGGTATTTATGGGTCAAACAACATGAAAATTGGACAATCGAGAAGTGGTCGAAGATTCTTTGGTCTGATGAATCGAATATCGAGGTATGTAAGTACATCTTCATGACTAATATTCTTATCGTTGTATGCAATTCATCAGTCTACATGTAACATTAAACAAAATTAATCCTGTCTAAGTGCTAACTTTTTTCTTTTGCCTGGCAGCTTTGGGGACTACCTGGGACGCTATACGTTCGGCGTAGGCAAGGGGAAACTTATGAACCACAATGTATCATTACCACAGTAAAATGTGGTAGTATCATGGTTTGGGGTTGTATGTCTGCCTACGGTGTTGGAGAAGTGTACCTGTGCGATGGACGGATGAATAGCCACCGCTATTTAGCCATGTTGGAGGAAGTATTAGAACCGTCTGTGCTAAAACTATTCGACCAGGATATTCCACAATACATTTTTCAGCAACATAATGCGCCCTGCCACAAATCGGGAGCTGTAATGCGACGCTTCGAGGAAAACACAGTGGAGGTATTGGATTGGCCGCCACAAAGTCCCGATTTGTCGCCCATTGAAAATTTGTGGCGTGTCTTAAAAACTAAGATCACGGAATATAAATCCCTGTCAAAAGCAGTATTATCAACAAAAATTCGCCAAATATGGGCTGCAATACCACCGGCAGAGTGTTACAATTTAGTAGCAAGTATGCCTCGACGAGTGCGAGCTGTCATTAAGGCCAAGGGCGGAGCGACAAAATATTGATAAATTGTACTATATTACTAAATAACACTTTGTACATAATTTTCAAAACAGTGTTTATTTTCCTCACCTCTCTTTTGACTAAACTATATAAACTATATATGTATGTATGTACATAAATTCGTAAGGTGTCTAATACATTTGAGCATGGTTGTATATGTATGTGTATATATATATATAGAAAATAACTTCATAAATAGTCGTTTTCTTGTCACCAGAACCTGTTTGTATTCACTTATCATCTGTTGAAATATCACGACTCAATACATTCGATGATTCTTCGGCCTGAAACAAAAGAATATATTATATATATATATATATATATATATATATATATATATATATAAATCGATTTATTACAGTTTTTTCAGTTCAATTCATTGTCATTTTATTTGAACCCGTTTGTGAAATTATTAATGTCAAATGTTGAAATAAAAATTAAATTTCAACTTTCAATATGTAGGCACCTAATCTTCTTTTAAAACTTCCTATTTCTTCCTATTTTACGCAACATAAACCACTATTTTTCATTATATTGACAAATTATTCGAAGCAATAATTACGGTTGAATTTAACACTTTCTATTGAGAAATTTCTAAATTTCGCGGGTGTTTTAAGTTGCTCAAGAAATTAAAAAAAAGGCAAATAAAAACCTCTTACCACATCAACGTTCGTCCTCTGTATACATATTTCGACAAATAAGTTGTCATCATTAACAGATAATTAATCACAGTGTCGCATCTGGATCCGCGATAAAACTCGCACAGAATAATTCCGCATCAATTATAACCGCTGAACACCAAATACACACTATGTGTGAATTTTTCAACGGCTAAACACCAACTTTGCTATCTCATGTTTATTTCTTCTGATAAAATTCACTGACATGTGTCATAACATAATGCCACAATGTTAGAAATATGTTAGGTGGTCGTTCTATGACCTTTCACAACTGGATTTTGAATAGCAATTACATATTATAGCGTAATGCTGGTTGAAGGTTATCTAGAACGATCATGATATTTGATTAAACCAGTCGTAAGTTTGCAGTCAATGCAAAGCAACCCCCCCCCCCCGCGTCTTTTAATATCTTCATGTGTCTTTCTATAGCAGTCTTATCAAGTCTCTTATCAAGTTTAAACATAATTTTATATACATAGATACACTGTCCTTTCAAGTCAGCCATTAAAAATCGTAAACATAAGCAGATACGGTACAACAATCGAAAACTGTTTACCAACAAAAACATTTCCACTTACAATGATGCCGCTTGGAACACTGACCCACAAAAAGTATACATACGAGGGAGCGTTTTTATATTCGCGGAATGAGCGGGTTGTAGAGGGGTGAGTAGGCACATTGGGGGCGTGGCCTGTGCAGCGACTCATGATTAGTATAAATACGAAGTTTCATTGTTATTAGACAGTTTGTTTTTGAGCTATCGTCAACCAAGTAACATAATCAGGAGTGAAAAGTGAAATATGGAAAAAATCGAATATCGTGCCGTTATAAAGTTCCTTACCAGGCAAGGAAAATCAGTCGCGACCATAATGAATGAGATGTCATTGGTTTACGGCGACTCTTGTCCAGGAAAAACCATGGTGTACAAGTGGCATAGTTTATTTAAACAAGGAAGGGAATCCCTTGAAGACGACCCGAGGCCGGGCAGGAGCATTGAGGTGACCACGCCAGCACTTATCCAAAAAGTTGAACAAATTGTACTCGAAGATGCTCGACTAAAGAAGAAACAACTCGCAGAAATGGTTGGAGTATCCGATACAACAATTTTTAAAATCCTACACGATCATCTCGGCATGTCTAAGGTCAGCGCAAGATGGGTGCCGAGAATGCTCACGCCGCCGCAAAAACAACAGCGCGTAGAGTGTTCGCGTGCATTTTTGGACCACTGTAATGAAGACAAGGATGGTGTATTGATTGGAATTGTTACTGGAGACGAAACTTGGGTTCATCATTATGAACCTGAGTCCAAACAAGACTCCATGCAGTGGCATAAAAAGGGCACAGCACCTCCCAAGAAATTTAAAGTGTCACAATCAGCTGGGAAACTCATGGCAACGGTATTTTGGGACTCGGAAGGAATATTGTTGATTGATTATAAAGATAAAGGTGTTTCTATAACCGGAGAATATTACGCTTCAATATTAGAGCGACTAAAAGAAGCCATTAAAGAGAAAAGACGGGGAAAATTGACAAAAGGTGTTCTGCTTTTGCACGACAACGCGCCCGTCCACAAGAGCCGCGTTGCGTTAGCTGCCCTGCATAAGGTGGGCTTCGAAATTGTGAATCACCCACCCTACAGCCCAGACCTGGCCCCGAGTGATTATTACCTGTTTCCGAAAATGAAAAAAGAGCTGCGGGGTAAAAAATTTACTGCCGATGATGAAGTCAAGGAGGCGTATTTTGCAGATAAAGAGAAATCATTTTTTTATGAGGGTATAAATAAATTAATTGAAAGATGTGAAAAATGTATCCGTCTTGCAGGTGAATATATTGAAAAAGTAAAATAATTTGGTTTTTTTATTTCCATCCCTTGTCCCCCATTCCGCGAATATAAAAACGCTCCTTCGTAACTTCACGTGGCAGTTTGTTTGTAACTGCGCCGGTTTAACCCTGAGAGGCACGGCACCTAGAACAGGACTTGAGGCACTAAGTATTCAGTCATAAATGTTATTTACCAATATATAGGGTAGAAATGTGTATTACTTTTTCACCTTTACGTACGCATGTTGTGTTGAAAAATTTGCCAAAAAACTGTCATCACACATACACTTGGCAACCACTGAGTTCCATGCAGATCTAACACAAAAAACAAATAAATAATTTTATAGATATTCCGAAGAGAAATCCTCCTTGTATAAATACCGTATTACATTTTAGTAACATTTCCCCGATATAACATAATAGTATTGGTACTTCTCAGGTTAGAGTAGATAAGATTTCTTAAGGGGTAATATAGACCACTGCACCCAACCTTTCCAGATCTATGGTAATCGTGTCTCGTTGGATTAATTTTTATCTAAATCGTTTTTCTAACTGGACTTAGCAGCTTCGAGAACGGTCTCATATCCCTATTCAGTTGATTCGTTGTAAATTTGGGCGCTCATTCTCCAAGTAACTGTCTTGCTTGTTCTTGAGCTAAAGACTTCTTCTATCTTACCCGAGATCTATTCTCAGTTTACTTTTTTTATAGGTATTTTGATGTTTGGTTTTTGTTAACTGAAATTTTTTTAAACCCTTTTTTCGAGATTTAGTTGAAAAAGTAGTCTTTTATATCAGGTTTCAACAAGAGCTAAATTATGTCGTAAGCTAGTTATATTTTCATACGCTCGACGTCAGATTATTAACATGCTATGGACATGCATAGCTAAAATTGTTACAAAAATCACTAAAAGAAATTGAAGATTAGTATAGACTCCAAATTTGAATCCTGAAGAATTCTTGAAATATGAAATAATTATATTAAGTGCAAAGTCATTCAGAAGAACATATTGTCTTCTATATAAGAACTGATTCTTCAATTCATGTAAGAAACTTCTCGAATAGCCCAAAATATTGGGGTTTCTTTATTAATAAATATATATTTACTTACCAAATATTTTATTTATCTAATGCGGGTAACGCAATAAATTCAATGGTGAAGTGACAGACAAACAATAATATGTAATAGTTTTTAATATCTTTCGAAACACTATTTTAGGTATTAGACGATAATTATTAATATTTGTTCATGACTTGATTTACTAATTAGTGAAACTACTCTATATTTTAATTTCGATTATAATTTCTTAAAAAAAATTATGTAATTGATAAAACCAAGGAAATATTACCTTACAAATATCTAAACACTTTTTAATGCCTTTTATTAATTCATTTTTAGTTACGCAATTAATTTTATCACTTGACAGAAATACAAACACATATATTTAACTCTTTTCACGTAATTGTCCCTTATAGATATGGGTTTTACGTACACCCTAATTTTAATGTATTCCCAAATGAAAAAATAAAGAAGGGTTAAATCAGAGGGTCGTTTAAGCATGATGTGGTATATTAGTGGCTTGCCTCTATCATCAAATGGATTGGTTAATGTATTCGTCAGTACCGGTAAAGAATGGGATAGTATCTTGTTCTGTTAATATGAGATAATTTATAATTCTTTAAAGTTAAATACGCTTTCATGGTAAATATAATAACATAAAATTTTACCGCATCTAATGGGGCCATAACCATTAAAATTTAGTATATTTTGAAATTTACGACCCAGAGAGGCGTTCGGGATTTCGATTAGCCAAGTCGTTGTACCCTATTGCTCGGAAATTTAAACTTGTACTACATTTGTGAAATATTAAATTGTTTATTTGTGTTTATCACATAAATGAATTAGATGACAAAACCTGCTTCTTATATATGTATACCTCAATACAATTTTATCCACAGTTTTTGAAGAATATTCAGTATCGTTGGTGTTTCACAAACGAATACGAATATAAACATATGTATATGTATGGGTGGAAAAGACTAAACAAAACAAAAACGATCACTCTCCAGTCTTTATTATTTAATTTTCTGGAAAGGCTTTTAACTAATTCAACATATTCATGAGAACATTATATATATTGTATACTTATATATAAAGGCTGTTTCAAATTTCGCGATTTTTTTAAAGAATAAATTAAACACATAATATGCATTCACTTTCAAAAACTTTTTATTGATTATTGAAGTATCAGTAATGACATTTGTATGCGAAAAATAATATCTACCAAATGGCATCCTTTTGCAGCTCCACAGACGTCCACTCTTTTGTTAAAATTTTCAGTGACATTTTGACATAATTGAGGCTCTATCGCACCAATGACACCAATAATTTCATCTTTCAAAGCAGGAATTGATTGTGAATTGTTTTCATAAACCTGACTTTTCATATAATCCCAAAGAAAATAATCTAACGGTGTCAAATCACATGATATTGCTGGTCAATTAACATCACCGTTTCTTAAGATTACACGTCCAGGAAATTTTTCTCTCAATAAATCAATTGATTTGTGTGCAAAGTGAGGTTGCGCCATCTTGTTGAAACCACATATCCTCTAGATCAGGTATGGGCAACCTTTAATAAGTGGGCCAAACTTTAATGTGCAAATACGTTTGCGGACCGCGTTTAAAAGTAGTGCATTTTAAAGTAGTGTTCATAATTTTTAGCGATAGATATCAGACATGAAATAATACGACAATGTTTCACGGGCCGGATAAAATCTTACAGCGGGTCGGTTGTTGCCTGCATATGCTCTAGATCAATATTCATTAATTCAGACCACAAAAATTCGGTTATAATCCGACGATATCGATCACCATTGACAGTTACAGCTTCACCAGCAGCATTTTCAAAGAAGTAAGGTCCAATTACACCACCTAACTATAATGCACACCAAACAGTAACTTGTTCAGGATGCATAGGTTTCTCATGAATAATTCGTGGATTTTCCCCACCCCAGATACGGCAATTTTGTTTATTAACATAGGCACTAAGTTCAAAATGTGCCTCATCGGAAAACATGAGAAAAATCAGCTGGTTATTCATTGATGAAATTGACAAATGAACGACCTTTTAAATGATCTAATGGCTTCAGTTCCTGTGTTATTTGAACTTTATATGATTTCAGAGTTAAATCCTTGTGTAAAATATGCCATGTTGTTGATCCACTAAGTCCAAGTTGTTGTGGACGTCGTCTAATGGACATTTCAGGATCTTCAGCAATACTTTCACGAACTAAACCAATATTTCCTTGTGAACGACCACTACGACTGTATTTTTCACTTTTTTGATCTTCCACGGAACCGGTCTCTTGAAATTTTTTAATAATTCGTCTAATAGTGCTTTCAGATGGACGATTATGTAAACTATAAAATTCACGTAATTTTCTAAAAACTCTTTTCACAGAACGCTGATTTTCATAAAATAATTCAACAATTTGAACATGTTATTGTACCGTGTACGAAGGCATTTTTATAAATGTCATACATCACACTTTTTAAATGCTCACACACCCAGACAAATTCAGTGCGCCATCTACATTTTATTTATTCTTAAAATAAACCGTGTAATTTGAAACACTCTTTATATATATATATATATATATATATATATATGAGTGTGTGTGTGTGTGTGTGTGTGTATTTAATCAGTTTTTTCCGATGGCACACTTCATATATATAAGAATTTTTTATCATGTTTTTAAATTATTTTATTTGATTTAAATACAATAATTTTTACAAAATTATTATCAAAGACACGTTTGTGTAACAAATATACCGAGGAAAAATAAATCTCTGTTTGTTAATATCGGCTCAATAAAACGAAAACCCTCTTTTCGTTTTATAAGAAACCTATTACCTTGAACGAACGTACCAGTTCTTGAAATATTTATTTATATATGTATTTCAACGTGTTTATATCGCGGTTGCAATATATAAGGCATCCTAACCAAGAATATGCGCACCCACATACACACAGTACACCACGTATAGTTCGATAAATATTTTTCTACGGATCCTTGTGTATCTCATTCCACAACTTTATTACTTGATTTATTTTATTAACAACACGATTGCTTATATTTTGCTTTTATCTGTTGCTCCTGTTTACTAATTATTTTTATAAATACATTCGAGCTTTAAGAGCTCTTCTATTTAAATTACTAAATACAATTTGAAGAACAAGCTTGTTGTTTTACTTTTGATAATACTCTTTCTTTCGGCTTGACACACACTTCCTAGACTTTCGTTGCTCATCAAAATTTAAATCTATTATTAACTCTTTCTCTATTACTACTATTGTTGTAGTGCAAGAGCTATTCCGGAACATATTTCCACTTCGTATTCTTACTAACCACATTTTAACCATCATTATTACACACATCATCGCTCTGCCTCCACGAGCGACGCGGTCGATATCGGAGAGAGTATCATCTTCAAACAAACGTTCAGAGTACAATTGGTTTAAATGATTTGAAGGAAATGTGCAAAAATTTAAAAGTTTTGAATAGTCTATATAAAGTTACTAATATTGGAAAGTTATCCTATAAATATCTTATCACAGCCAACGGTAAACTTTTGGTGAAAATGCATTCTGCAATAAATATATGTATATAAGAAAATAGTTGTATAATCATAACTGGGGTTAGGTCGACATAAATAACTATTTTGTTAAAATGGCAGGTGGGCTTTCTTCCGTTTTAGAGGACAATTGCCGGTCATTTGATTATTTCTAGAGTGGATGTTTGGAAGACTATTGTTCCTTCTTTGATTCTTGTTACTCTGATTGAATTTAAGGATATAAACATGTCTCTTAAACCTGACAATAGTAAAGATATTTGTGACTCCAATGTAAATGTGAATGTGTTGAAAACTTGATAATCGTTGCCCTAACGAAGCTGATCAATCTGGTGATTGGTGATTGAGTTTGTCCGGATTGCTTAAAGTTATTGTTCTCATAGTTCCAATTCGCAGGAAGGGTGGCAATATTTTTAATTATCGGTCCATAGTGTGACTACTTGTACCTTTTAAGTTTTAAGAAAGCTTTAGAAAGGAGACTGAAATTATTTTGTCGAACGGCCTCTTGTCAATACGTGAGTCATTATGATTTTAACAACATGAGCATTGCCTTGGATTTTGTATTGTTGCTTTTTTGAAGAGGGCGAGTAACATGTTGAAACATTTCATGATCTCTGAAAGACGTTTAACAGTGTGCGACCTATTTATTTGGTGTCAAAGTAAATAACTCTTATCTAGCAAAATAAAGACAGAGAATAAAATATAATAATAAATTTTCAAACGTAGAGTCTGTAACAATTGGAGTGCCACAGGGGTTGATATACATCTGTAAGTAGATCTTTACGCAAGTCGTTGAATATTAGTAACATTGGGGAGATTGTGATTGTAGCAGGGCGTGCTGCGCGAGTAAGAGCTAGGCAATAGTTTGCTGCACTCGAATGCCAGTAAGACGTTTTTCTTGAGACAACCCGGATTCAGTTAAGTTCTTGAGTATGCACAGTGACAATGTGCTATGGTGGGATATTCACATTAGCATGGTATCGCAGAAGTTGAATAGTGCCGCATTCTTCCTCAGAGAGTAGTAATGTTTCCCAAGGATGCCTGCTCACCGCATATTATTCGATCTTTTAATTAGTAATGACGTACGGTCTACTGATGTGATGTAATGCAACACCCATGTACTAGGGTTTTTGGGGTAGCAGCGTAAAGTTATAATTATTGATGGTCTTAACTGCGCGGATCAATGTAGGGAACCTTTTGTAAAATTAGAAATTCTTATTGTTCCTTGCCTATTTGTACTTGAATGTCTTTTGTGTCAGAAACCACAGTGCTAGATTTTGTACATGCGGGTATCACAGTGACTATCAAACCAAAAATATATCATAATTAGTAGCCGATTGACGTTAACTAACAAGAATCCAAGATATTTCAGTTATATTGTTATCAAATGTTACAATAAAATTCTGCTATCTGTTATATTTCTTAATATCAACCAGTTTAAGGAAAAGATCAAAGGGTTCCGGGTTCACGAAAGACTTTTACCACTACATTGAATATCTAAATCATACATTAGATTATTATATTATTAATCTTTTATTTGTGAAATGCCCGTGTGTTTTTGCGTTTTTCGGTTTTATGCACTTACTTTTAATGATTTTCCTAACTTTATGTATATATGGATATTATTGGGAGACGTGTAAAGAACTTATGTACAAAACGTATGTAAATATAAGTAAAATTTAAAAAATATTTTTAAAAGAGAATATTATAAATTTGTTCTGTAATACGTTTCTTTGTTTAATTCAATATAAATTGTAATCAAATTAAAGCATATTTATGAAAAGAATATGCGTTTGTGCTAACATTACAAACAAATGATGAACTACTGTTGAAATTCTTTTGAGTGAGATATTTAGATTTTAAGCAGGTTTAGTAACAGCGTTAAACAAGATTTTGTTAGATTAAAAGCAGTATTTCTATTACTTGCTACTTACGATTGGACCATTGTAGTACTAACCACTTATAAATATTAATAGCTGTTAGTTTTAGTAAGCGTCACCTTTTGCTTATCAAGTGATGGATAATATATATAATCACTAGAGATGAGATTTACTTGGTCATTCCATATGAAGGAGGAGATTGAGGTGAATCATCTTGTGGCTTAGCCATAGTCGCTTGTCCTTGTTGAGATTCTATCATCTGAGGTCAGTGGATTTTTATACGAATAATTATACAGTCGTTTCGATAGGCTTAATTTACTATTAAATAACTATTAACTATTAAACAGTTAACTATTAACTATTAAATAAATACACTTTTTGGGTTATAGTTTTTATTTAATTTTGGTTAAGTTACTAGACGTTAGTAAGCTTCATTTACAATATACCTATACAATGAATTTCCACGTAGTTTAGTTTTTAAAAAAAAGTCCATTGGGAGAACCTGCGGATTATAAAGTGTTATCTCGATTACCAGTCTACACATTGCCAAATCTATTATTTAGGTAATTCGTAGTAACGTGTGCATTATGTGTTTGTTTTCTATCCTGTTGTAACTACATGTTCATGGTTAGGTTATTTAGAAGATCTTCTATTTCACTTTTAAGTAAACTAAAATAGAGTTCACTCATTAAATTGTTATTAAATATAGTAGGTCCAAATAGTTTTCTGTCAATAATACCACACTACATGTTGAAGATAAAACGTTCTAAATCGAATTTCATGAAGAACATGTCGATTTTCTATAGCCTGATAGTGAACATTTTTGTTAAATAACCAATTGTTCGTAAATTGGGATGCATTCCACCATAGCACATTAAATCGGGACATAGGATTATCGTTACTCTGATCAATGTATCAATGATTTCCTTAGATTCGTTCATTTACTCCTTTGCAATTTCTTTTTGATTTTTGTGAACCACCACTGGAACATATCATATTTCTTTTCATTACTAAATTTCTCCATAACGTAATAAGTAATAAATGAAGAACCATACATGCAAATAAAAGAATTAACCAAAACAATGTGCGAAAATAAACAGTTTTATAAACTCCAGGATAATTTGGCATTTTCTTGTTAGAGCAAAATTTACTTTTATTATTGCTTATTGTTTATCAATCACTATTCCTATCTGCCAGTTTTTAAATTGTATGTGATCGTAAAGGTAAATATTTACATATATTTTTGTGGCATATAGTGTCTGCTAAACGAATAATATCTATGTTTAACATCTAATATACTCAGAGATGCTGTTTTAATAATTTTCTTTTTTACTTTGTGGTACTTACGTAAATTGCTTATGCGATTTTCGAAATTGTGGATTTACGAAGCCGTGTATTATGACCTGAAATATCAGGTTTACACAAGGGATTAACTTGAAGGCTGCCCTGTCTTGTTGGTTTCACCTCCTTATAATGGCGCTTGGATTTTACGCCTCGCACATTTGTAAATTCCGGAAGGATCTCAAGCGAATTTTGCTTACCTTAGACATTCTTAGAATGTATCTCTTAATGTGTTCTATGCATAATGCATTGCGAACGAAAAATTTCGCTTTCTCTCTATTTTCTTGTTTTCGTCTCCCTTTAGAGCATACACTTGCATATGCGGACACACCGTGGTGTTAAATTATTCAAAATGTTTATCAGTTTTGCCAGAGCGACAAATTCCGTCATTGCATTTATATTGAACGATCCGTATGTGGCGGAGAAGTTGAATCATTTATTGAAGAGTTTTTGTCGTTATGGGTCTTCTGAGTAAAGTCCGTGATTACCCTTGGGTATTTATTCTATAAATCAAAATTCCCCTTCCTTTGAAGTAAACGCGGGTAGAAATGCCCACTCAGTCAGCTTGTCGGTAGGTAGGGGAGGACAGGGTCGTTCCAAATTGAACGAATATCTACTATTTCACTTCCTCTGGAGATTTAGTAAGTTATTTTGTGCCATACGTCGCTATTCAATAAGTACAATTCTATGTTTTATTTTCTAATATTTTAAAGAAAAATTCAGCAAAATTATACCATTTACGTAAAGACATTAATATTGTTACTTTTAAACATATTTTAAGAGATGATAATTCATATAATATAGAACGGCAGATACTTTCTACAATGTAAGGTATTACTATTTATGTCGTGTTTATTTCAGTGCAATTGTTACGCTTCGTGTATATCTAATAATTGTTCTTTTTTTTTATACAGATCGATTTTAAAAACTTTTCAAAAAGTTATAAACTTCAGACAGCCTTTCTGATGTTACAAATATTTTCAACGTGAAATTTCTATATTTAACATATGTTTTGGGTCATAAGCAAAGGCCTCTTTTCTGAGAGATGCTTACCTACAGCAAACATATGTACTTGAACGTATTATATTTTTCAATATTTCATTTAATTTAGGTTTGATTTGATCTAACTTTTAATTACGATTAGAAATTTAAACTTTCATCTTTCGACAGAAAAGAATATTTACTGCCTAACAAATATGTAGGCACATAACTAGGTATGAATGAATGTCTTGCCGTCACCTAACCAATAATGTTCTATATTGCTTTAATGATTATAATAAGTCGTGTGACATAATATTCTCTAGTGTTTTTCGCGACTAAGCTTAATATTGTTATAATTTCGTGGTAACTACCTTTCGCTCCACCGATTTCTTTCAATCTATACACAACACATTTTGCTATAACCCCGTACATATAATGTTCACGTGATTGAACGTGTGTCGTATTGGCGACATACGACAAGCCCTGTCTAGGGGTACATACGCAAGGGTACCTATCCATTGTTCGATACCAACTTTTTTTTCTACTAATCCTTGTATATACACTTTCAGCTTAATTACATACTTTAATACAGATTTTGTAATCAATTACATATGTTTATATATTTTTCTTCAAATGCATATATGTTATCATCAATTAATTTATTATAATTTGTTTTCATTATTGTAACGATATACTAGCCTGGATCTCGTACAACCTTACTTATTTTTATCGCAATAATAATTCGATGTAGCAATGTGTGAATCTTTTTGTTCTCCACATCGCAGCGTTTGTAATACAATTACTCCATGTAGTTATTACTGCATTAGTAGATGGTTCTGCTTGTAGATCGTGCAGAATATATAATATTGTATATACAGCTTAGCACTAAAAATTATTTCCTATAAAATCTTCGTCGTAATACACATTTTTTCCAAAGAGAATTGTAAAAGTTCCCCAATATAGTTTCAATTATTGCGATATTTTAAAATAATTTCCATCATGTCCTTTTCACTTGCCTATTAGTCGAAACCAGTTATCAAACAAACTATTTCATGTTTCTTCTAGGAGCTGGACATATTCTCATCCTAGACATTAAGGAGATTGTCATCATTGGAAAAAATCCTCTTTTTAAGCCGGTTTTTAGATGGGGAAACAGCGCAAAGTCGAATAGAGCAAGATTAGAACTATAGGGTGAATGTTAAAATACCTTCAGTAGGTTCCTTCTAAATATTCGGTACAAACGCTGAAGTGATGGGCCCAGAGTGTTGTCGTAGTGGAAAAACCAAGCGAGAACGAATATTTCTCTGAAATCTTTAAGAATTAGAATTGATATTCTTGTATAAAGTTGTTAAACATTGTTATCATGTTATAGGTACTTATATAAACGAATATTAATTTATGAATAAAGACCATTATTTTTAAACACATAACATGAAAGAGGATTTTTAACTGTAGCAGTCATGAAGTAGATTTTATCACAAACTGAAAAGTATATTTATGGAAATATATGTCATGTTATATTTTTATTAAATTTTATCTTTCTAGACAAGCGATTTTGAAAAGTAATGGAATCGGTCGTTCGTAAAGAAATAAAATGTAATAAAACGTAGATAACACATTTATTAGATGTCAAAACAACAAATATATAAAATATAATTTATAAAATTTGATATATACGTTATTTTATTATGCAAGTCTTACACATTTGAAATATATAGTAATTATTTAACCAGATTTTAGAAGAGACTGGCTGTTATAAGTTATTATGAAAACGTAAACGTTGCTGTAAATATTATCCTTTATTATACATCTCTTTCTTAGAAATTATGTATTTTAAAACATTTTCAATTTATTCGTTAAAAGTTAGAATACGTAACTTTCATACCCATAATAAATAGTGGTAATTAAATTGCAGTAAGCATAACAATATTGCTAAAGGAGCACTTAAATAGTTTAAAATAAATAAAAAGTAAGGTCCTACCGTAATTAAATTAAGATAATAATGTGTAATAAATTGTGAGAATAATTTTAAAAAAATGAATTAAGCTAGTGCTTAGAAATATAAACGAACTTTAGTAATAAATAACAAAGCAAAATTTTCATTTATTTTGTTCTAATAATTAGTAATAATAAGGAATGAATGTGTGTTAATTTAATTATATTATCTCTGCTTCTACTTTTAAAAATAATAGTGATTCTATAGTTTTGCATATGATGGTTCGACAAATTACATATAATTAATACGAACTGCGCAAGGATTCAGTCTGCATAAATGAGGGAGTCCCCGTTTTTATATTTTTTAAGAGATTCCCTCTACATATATAAATTTAAGTATCTCCTGCTTTCGTGTTTTCTAGGGTTTGCTGTGTTTACTGTTCATTGTTCATTATACCTTTGATCGATACATACATACTTAGTTCAGTTTGTACATACATACTTAATTCAGTTTGTACATATTTCAATTTGGTGCGGGAATGACTTCTAAAAGGAAACACGTTACTTTATTAATAAAAGATATAATTGAAGTTATTAAGAGTTTAGAGACTGGTGGCACACTTACTGCTTTACCGAAAAAATATAAAGTGGGGAAATCGACGACTTGCGACATCAGAAAGAATAGGAATAGAATTTTATCGTATGGCGCCACATCCAGTTCTCTAACCAATAAACGAAAAACGTTGAAGTAAGTGCACATCCCGAAGTTGATAAAGCCATTTACGCCTGGTTTCTACAGGAAGGGGCTAGAAGTAAAAAGATGATCGACAATGTATTTTCATATATATATATATATATATATATATATATATATATATATATATATATATATATAATTAGATTAAATGATTCTAAGCGTGTCTATTTCTGGAGAAATTTTGAGTGAAAAAGTACAATTCTTTTATGCCCAGACCCACAACGAAGATGATTTCAAAACCAGTTCCGGATGGTTTGATAAATTTAAAAACAGGTACGGAATTCGACAACTCCCAATTACAGGAGAAAAATTGTCAAGTGCTGCGACAGCTGTTGAACCATTTAAAAAGTTGCTGCTAAATAAAGTTGAGGAAATGCAGTTGTGTACTGATCAAATCTACAATATCGACGAAAGTAGACTTTTCTGGAAATTACTTTTTAAAAAAACGCCTGTTCACCAAGCTAAAGCATCAGCTCCTGATACTAAAATGAGCAAGGAACGACTTACATTTATGCCTTGCTCAAGTGCGTCTGGGACACATAAACTGAGATTGTTAGTATTGGGAAAATCTTTAAAGAGCCGGGTTTTCGAAAGTGAATAACTTCCGGTGATGTATCAAGGACAGAAAAAAGCCTGGGTTACCAAAAACATTTTTAAATGCTGGTTTTATACGGAATTTGTACCAGCAGTTTGAAAAAGAATGCAACAGCTGAATTTAGAGGCAAAAGCACTTTTAATTTTAGACGATGCCACAGGACACTCAGATGACTTATCTTCAGATGGTAAAAAAATTGCTGTAATGTTTTTGCCTCCAAATGCAACCCATTAAGCGCAGCCTATGGACCAAAATGTTATTCAAGCAGTCAAGTTGCATTACAGGAAATGTTTCCTAAAACGGATTGTTGCCTCTGAAGATCTAGATATCTGTGCAGAACTGAAGAGATTTAATCTTAAAGATGTTGTGATTAGATTTTAGCAGAAGTCTGGGAAAATGTGTGGCCGAAAATTATTCAAAACTCTTGGAGTAAACTTGTAATACAAGTTGATGATGGTTGGAGTGAAGACGATAATCTTCTATTATCACAGTGGAAAGACAAAATGGAGTTAAGAGATGTAGAGAAACAAATAGAGGAAGTTACTGCAATGATAACCCACATTTCTCAAGGTATAACAAGACAAGAAGTTATTGAATATATATTATATATTATATATTATATATTATATATTATATATTATATATTATATATTATATATTATATATTATATATATATATATATATATATATATATATATATATATATATATATATATATATTGGATAAGAAAAATCATGGAAATTCATGAACGATATGGATATTGTGGAACATGCTCAAAATGAATCAAGCACTGTCGAAGAAATAGGAGTGATACCACGATAAGTAGCTTTACTTATCGTTAACTTTATAGTTTCTTAGTCATGCTGTACATATCTATCGATATGTGATATATAAAACAGTTGTTAATTTTTGATTTTACCTTCTCATAGTTAGAGAGTTGAAATGTGTAGTTGCGTTAATTAGAATAACGGATATTTTCTGGTTTTCTTTAATAATTCGAACATTTTGATCATCCGGATCAACCAGTGCAATTTTTAGTTCGGATTAAAGAGGTTGTACTGTAGTTCTTTCCATTTCCATTGTGGGGTACTCACGTCTTGTTAGTTCACATTATCTAATTTCATTATTTTAATTAGATCTAGTAGTTTTTCTGTATAGAGTTCCGCTTCAGAATATTCGCCTCCCATTTACAGAAACGTTTTTGCAAGCTAACATGTAGACTGCAGTGTCTTCTTTTACTTGGCATAATCTAAATATTGTTTCTTTTTTAGAGCTCATATTATTCAAATCTTCATTAATGCCCTTGTTCAGGACAGTTGTTAGTTATTCAACATAAATAATTTTATATATTTTAATCTTTATTTTATGCTAGAATATTATTCGCGGTTTCGGAAATTTTATTAATATAAGATTATATTCATTCATAGTCGGCTTAAATTGTATTTAATTAGCATTTTATTTAAGATGGTCAATTTACCTTATCTAAGGATTTTAAAATTTATTATTGCTAAGAGATTTGCATGTACAAAATCGATTTAATATAACTGCCCGTTTGATAATTCTGGAATTCCAGGTACCATGGGATTTATCATTATAGTTCGACTAATTGGTACTCTTTAACATCGGTAAATTTTAAAAAAGCATTTCTTAAGGTTTTAGTGCTATTTACTCTTGAAAGCGATTACATTTATTCTTACTTTATTGCCATATTATATTTTGTAATCTCCATAATTTATATTGGGTTTTATGATACCCTCTTTGAAGTATATGCCGATCAGGGTACAGTGGTGTAAAAGGTAAATTGACTTACTACTCATGATCATTTTAACTTATTTCTCACTCATTCAATTACACAAGATTTTATAGTCTTCAAGATGATTCACAACTATCATATAGTTGTAATAATCATATATATATATACATAGATTAGTGCGGTCAAATTAATAGTTTTAAAGTTAGTTCAGTGTAGAATGAAACATTTCATGACCAATTCCGACCTTTCCTTTATATTAATATAGTACACGATTTTACACCCATATATATACATACAGTGGCGAAACAATTCACAGCCGTATTTTCTACTTGAAAGTACAACAATATTCTTTCAAACCAGAAGGAATCAAGAGCCATGTTGTGGACTCATTACGATCTTAACAACTTTTTCTGTATTCACACAGTAGGTCTATTATAAATTTAAACAATTGTTTCTTAAGAACCTGTTTCGCGTGCTTGTTCTCTTGAAACGTAAGACATCTTTCATGTTTGCTTTGATATTTTTGTAATGCGACAGGTAGGCTTAGGTCTTATGAAAGCCGACCATTTTTTTTATTAGCTCCATGACCTTTGTGTTCTGTGAGGTATATTGCATATTTAGGGCGACCACTCAATTCTATATAAGCTTAGTGTTAGCTTATACCGAATCTCGTACCTTTGTTTTTGCATCAAATGACCATTGAATGGCTTGTCAAATCCTACCAATTCATTTCTTCAACATTCATACCGTGAAATCTTTGCTTAGGCTCATCTGAGTAATCGTCCTTTCCTTGTATGCGTAAATGGTTCCTATTTTCTATAAGGATATATGTTGCATAGTCAAAGATCTATTAAAAATAATACACGAGTATTATACTTATTGGTTACTAGTATTTTTTTTGGCTAAATAGATAAGTTTAGAAAATATTTTATGGGTACTTATTCAATTATCTCGTGAAATACTGTAGAAATTTTATGGTACTGGAGATATTTATTAATAAAATTATTAAATTTGTTAATATTAATAGCACCAAAATTACTTATTAGAGGCTAACAAGGGTTGAGCATATATTTGAAACAATTTGCTATTTAATAGATCACGACATTGGAATGGGTTGTGAATTATACAAAGCAAAGCTAGATTATTAGAACGCTATTATTAAAATCAGATTAGTTTCGTTGTACAATATTGTGTTTAATGTAAATTTGCGAACGCCTTTCAAAAACATTTGGATGGTAAAATTTCGATTAATGATAAAGCAACAGGAAATAAATATGATTACCAATTTTTAAAAGACGACGCCCGTAACTGGTTAAAAGATGGTATTTCAGAGAGACAGTATGTATGTGTTTGCAGATGACTTGATAATAGTTATGCGCAATAAACTATTTAAGACTTTATAGAAGACAACAAGCATTGGCCTTTTATTAGAACTACTCAAAATTATGGGTGCGTATGGGTAATGTGTCGCTTTTAAATCTTTAACACAAACTGCACAACTTTCGATTTGCTTTTTTTTCACATTTCGAGATTTGTGCACTTCAGTTTAGGGATTAGGTACATTTTACATGGCATAATTAAAGAATTGAATCACTTACTCCTTGGTAGCTCAATGATTGAGCACACGCCCGAAAAGTGGACGACCGAAGTTTCGTTCTTCATTAGAGTGCATGACTTTCTCATTAATTTCTAATTACCTGCATCGTGAAATGAGCGTAATTTCGTATACACACGCGTGTATATATACAACTGCATATACATTTAATAATGTAAATGTTGATAGGAAATGGTATGTCTATTTGTGACTGTAAGTATAGTTGAGTAACGTGTTCTAAAAGTTTAACTTATTTAATTGGTATTTCAAAATCCCGTTGAAACAAGAATATTTGTCGCCTATATACATATATACTTAGCTGTTTTTAAAGAATCCATTAAAGAATATATTATACACCTGCATGGGTTTAATGGAAATCCAAATGGGATTTTATGAAATTTTCGTTTACGGCACTCTTTTATGTATTTCTATATAATTCGAATCGACTAGTTAATCAAAAGTATTGAGAAAGAGAAAATGTTTATCCTGCGTTAGTGTAGTGTGGCGACACCTGTCAGAAAACATTGCTAACACCAAAAGCCAAACCGATAGTTACGGATGATCGAGTAAATCCCAGACAAATTTCTTTGGGACTTCTCGTTACCTGGCGCTAATTTCCGCCCTTTGTCGTCCTGAACCTTAACCAGTATTGCAAAGAGAACTAGAGCAGAAGGGGAAACATCCAGAGCGTGGTTGATTTATTTGACAGGTGAGGGTGTAAGAAAGGGCCCGGCGGCTAAGGAGATTTTATGAGACAGGCCGTGATAGAGGGTTTATAAGGTACAAGTATGCCGTACAAATCCCGAGGTCACCGTCGCTGATGTGATAATGTTACCGACTAAGATGCGCGAGATAGATATGGCGTTGACGTAATAACCTTAAAGGCGAATTTACGAGTCGTTCCGAGTGGTAATTTACTACCTGTATGCAAACTCATATATACGGTAAAGCACAAAAGGGAAGCGCGCCAGGTGAGCTAGGCATTGAATACGATTTTAGTGAAGGTTTAATTTGTTCACACATGATTTAGACATCTTATGTAAGTTTTTGCTCATTCCAGATTTTACTTCATATGTTGTATCTTATAAAGTGTATTGCAAAAAACATTTAGAATGTCTTTCTATTCTGCATCAGACGTTAATAATGCGGTAGAAACGGACAAAGATATCTGAGCGATCTCATATTTTTACGGTGATGTCGAAGTCGACACCGACTAAACAGATATTATTTGCTTAGGGTACAAATCTTTATAATAAAACATTTAGTTTAAAAGAAAGCCAGTGTAAATATTGATCAAGGGACAGATATTAATTTAATAATTAAGAAAGTGTGTGTGGGGGGGGGGGGTGAATTTCTATTTAATAATTATATAAGTCGCATATTTACCAAATTTAATACTGTACACTTAAACTCCTATGTAGAAAACCAATACTAGAAGTAATGTCAACGGGAGAACTACCCCTTATCAGTTATTATGGAAACAAGTTGTCTGTCTATTTCGCTTTTATAAAAAATTTAATAACTTTCAAATGTCTAATTTTTTATATCAATTCTAGAATGTGATAAAAATATTTGACGTTAAAAAGCTAAAAACGAATTCTAAAAGGAAATAAAAGGCGATAGGTTCCATGATTACTCTCATTAACACTATTGGCCAGTCATTAATTTTCTTTCAATGTAATAGTACCTCCACAAACTCGTGATAATTTTCTGTTGACTATATTCTAATACTTTACTTGTTTAAATAAATCGAAAGACGAAATCAGGCTTCATCAAAAAGAGAAAAATACATTTATCAAGAATCTCGTCATTATTAAATTATCCAAAATTTGCAATTTTTCTATTACGAGGATAAACAACGGAATTGAGTTTCTTGATAGCTTGACTATGCTAAAAACGTAAAAACGAATTCTAAGACCAAGTAAAAGGTGATGCATGAACAAAAACTTAATAACTTAATTTTTTAAAATTTAACTACCTGTCTAAAAAGAAACCTAAATTTTCGAAATAGGAGAATCCAGAAGTGATGCCTATTGCATTATTTATTGTCAAAAGTGGTAATCCTCGTTAGTCTTTTGTTAGTTGTTTATGATATTCTTCCCATTAGAAGTTGAGTTATATGTGATACCAAGAGGCAATGTGTATTTTTATGAATGGAAAATGTGTTTTCAGTAAAGAGACATAATTATCTTGTGTTAATATTAACATAAGCCCAAGGACTGCATAAGGGGCTCATTTAACGAATTAAATATCTATCGAGAGTGAAGGCGAACATATTGATTGAACTAAATTATTAAAAAGATTATAAGTGGACTGTGTTCCACTTTCCACTACTCATCAGGGACGAACAGTTAGTATGTGGCAACAAGCGCTTTTGAGAAACCCAAGCAAAATCCTAACTAAGGTGTAAGGTACTGTGCTGAGAATTGTGACGCTGTAAAATTTTTGTGGTTTCTGGGCAAAAAAGTGATTTTTGCTGACCTTTTTTCAAACTAACTTATAATCATTCCGGGAGTTCTGCAGAAGTTGAAACAGATGTTAATCTGATGGTGCTAAGTCTAGGTTAACGGTGGATGCATTAAAATTTTCTTGCGCAATCTTCTTTGCACATTGTTATTATATATGATCTACTATTCATCGCCTGTGATCAGTTGTTATAGAAATTACTCAATTTCACCACGCTTCTGGAGAGATATAAATGTAACATAAATTTGATCAAGTAAATTTGTTTGTGTCAAGGCATGTGGCACCCAGGCGAGTTTCTTTTTGTAGCCGGTTTTATATAAATGTCTTAAAACTGTTTGATGATGGATATTTAGTCCATAAGTGATGTCGTGGCTGTTTGGATGCTGGTCTTGCTCAATTTTTGCAACAATTTCATCAACTACTTCTTAACTACATCAAAATTTATCAGAACGCCAGCTATTAAACCATTTTTTGGCTGTTACCTTTTAAGCATACTTTCACCATAAACAGCACAAACTTAAAATATATCCAGTAATTATATGTGTGTAGACGTTACTACTTCGTTTCTTTTCCAAAAAAATTGAGCGAGTTCTGAATCAATCGTAAGAGAAGACGTGGCTCATACAGTCCTCCAAAATTGTTTGGATCTATCCAAGTAGAGTCTCTGTGTTAACTAAAAGTTCTTTAATTCATAGGAAGCGCTTTGCGAGTACATATTTTATTTTCGTGTCATAGTTTTTATTAGTTGATATTGGAAATTGTCCAGATCAATCTTCGTATTTAAAATGTTTGCTGCATTTTTGGAGCATCTTGTAGCACTTAAACACCCTTGTTTTTGATATGCTCATATTATATAAACCCTTTTCTAATATTTTGAACGTATTCTTGCCAAGAAATTTCATTTAGAAATTAAAGTTTTATGTAAATTCTTTGTTCAGTAAGACATTATGAAAATCGTAGAAATCCCTATTGGTGTGTCATTTATTAGCTATCTAAGAATAGTATTTTTTGATGACAGTATACATGCATATGTATATACCATACCTTTTTCTGACATGTACAAACGATTGTTAATTGTAGTAAAGAATTTATTATTTGTATTTATTACGTATTCGTTAATATCTTTAAATATAACTTTTAATTCTTGATTTTCTCCTGTCAAGTTTCCATGTTAAATTATCGACATAGTGTAAATGAGCAATGGTTAAATGTCGTACACGTATTTCTTTCATTATATGCTAAATAAACTATTTCGACTCGATTCGTTCAAATTCAATGAGTTTTCCTCATTTCCAAATCGGGTCCGTGCTATTTTTACGGTTTCACATGGAACGAATAGTTATGCCAGTTAAGTCTCACTAATTGAAATTCAACAAACTGGAAGTTCAGAATATGTAGTTTTACAAAATCAATTAAGTGGGATTTGACTCTTTTTATTTTATGGCGAATTTGTTAGGAAAGTTCTTGTTGTTATACGTTACACTCTAAACAGTTTTGTAAAGGTCATGTAATTAATGTTAATATACATAACTGCAAAATCTTTAAATTCCTTGAATCATTAAATCTTTATATACATTATTAAAGTTTTTTATTAAAGTAGCATTATTGAACTTTGAACTACAATTTCAATAAGGTAAACTCAGTAATACTTTTTTGAAGTTGAATTTGATGGAGCCTGTGGTTGATTGACTTGATCAATAAGGTTGATATATAACCCCTTTCCACATTAACTTTTGTAAATTCTGTATACGCATTTCGACAACCAAGTTGTCATCATCAGCAGATAATTTCAAAGTGTCGCACCTGGTAAAACACGGCGAAAAACAACCGCACGAAAATCAAACTCCGTACGCGATCCACACCGTTCAAAACCAAGATGTACACTGTGCACAGTGTACATCTTGGATGACAACTTGGTTGTCGAAATGCGTATACAGAATTTACAAAAGTTAATGTGGAAAGGGGTTATATATCAACCTTATTGATCAAATACTTTTTTGAATTAATTTATTTTGATAATTTCGTTGCTTAATTTATTACAGGTTTTTACAAAAAAAAAATATAATCGAAATTGAAATTTAATATAATTCTATAAGTGAAAGTATCTTCTTTCTGCTAAAATGGAATTTGGGTACATAATTTGGGAATATAAGTACGCGGGTCACTCAAATATGAACCGGAACTTTGTGAGACAGCTTTATCGGCGATATACAAAATACAAATGGAGTAACTTATTTTTCTACATAACAACAAAAATATGTTTTCTTTATCGGATAGGAAGTTTTTTCATCTCTTAGTGAAAAATGGTCACCTCAGTAGCCAATTATGTACACAATGTTCGACAGCGGCGTCTTGGGATGTAGGAAGTCAATCAGAAATACACTTTTCGAACCCCAACACACAGTTGCCAGAAACATTCTTAGCCAAATTTTCCCCAACTTCTCTCCACTCCATACTTGTCTTCTAATCCCCTGTAATATAATGATGGATTCACATTTCGTCGCAGCTCACGATAGTATACAAAAAATTTCCCATTTTTCTTCAAAGATTTCTTTAGAAGTCGTAGACAGCTGCCTTCCTACACGTTCTAGTGTGCTTCGGTGAGAAGACATGGAACATACCTTGCAGATATTTTTCTGTATTCAAGTGTGTCCGATACAATGATACGTACATTTCAACCACTTATACTGAACCAACCTCTGATGCAATCTCGGCAACAGTAATGTGGCAATCACCTTTCACAAGCTCACGCACAGCCTGAATATTGTCTCATTGATACTGGTCGCCGTTTAATTTTCCACTTTATCACAACAATTTCGAAACTTCTTAGCCAAATCGAACCCTTAGGCTTTACTTACATTTGCTGAGTACCACCAAACTGGGCTTGAAGTCTCTTCAAAATTTGTCTTTATTTTACGTCGTCGCCGGTGAGAAAACAAATAATAGCGCGTTGGGAAATAGACACTGGCACTCCCTGTTCACCTACAGTTATATTGTACTAAATTGGCGGACATAGTGTGAGAGCCATGTGAATGAATATCCCCTCTCGATTCTCCCGCCACCGATTCCTCAGCGCGCCACGCTGCACGTTACACACGAGTCAAATGAACGTTGTTCGGTTTATATTTGAATGTTTCTCGTATATTAAATCAGTTGTAATAGAAGTGAAAATATCGTATTATTTAAAAAAATTGATTTTTAGAAATTAAGTAAAATTTAATTAGTCGACAAAAAGAGGTTTATGAGCCCAGACTCCTGTAGCTTGGCTCTTCTTATTTTTGTTGAAACAGTTTTTATTTTATTCTATTTAAAATAGTTGACCATGTGATCTAAATTTTAACAAAAATTGCTTATTTTATTGTCGAATATTTTTCACCTCAATTATATGCTCGTTATTTATTGAATCTAATAAGACAGGGTATATTTTGCTACTAATTCTTTCTCTGTAAACTATATTGAACTTCGAAAGTTGCAACCATTATCTTTGTCACTGGGAATGTAAAACTGAAACGTAGTCACAAAGCACTCTAACTAGCAAACTGTGGAAATAGAAGTTAACTTAGCAACTGTACTTTTAAAGAAGAGCTTAGAGGAAAGGCTTTTCAAACGAGCTTTGTTTTCTCATAGATAAAGAGAATAAAGTTTAACTTTCCGATTTAATGTATTGGATTTCTTGATCTGAATCGTTCATTACTTATATTATTAATATATTTAAATGTGCTTTTATTTTTCTTTTTGACTATGTATATGTAAACATTGCTGGAATGAATATGTGTCTATATTATGGTCGTTTTTGTTGTAGATTTGTTTGGCGTAGAATAATGATACAGACGGATTGCTAATTTCCTTCGATAAAGCGGTGAGTAATTTTCGATTTAAATGTGCTACTTATTAATTATTTGAACGTACTCTTTCCTTTTTTTAAATATGTTGGTAATTTTATCCTAATTATAAATTATATACTTCTGTGTTTGGGTTTTTGACCATTAGGGTAATAAAACAATTCATATTATGGAAGTTTCTGAGGATCTTTTTTCCCATTTTTTAAATTATTGTGTTTAGTTATTTTCCTTTCTTCTTTAATTGACAATAATCGATTTTATATATAATCGATTGGATTTTTTTAATTAATATTTATAGGCACAGTAGTGCGCATGTCACCTCCAAATCTTCCACTTTTAACAATATTGTGTTTATATTAAATATTATTCTACTTTTGCTCTCATAATAAAGCTCTAAGAATTGAAAATGCATTGTTAAATGAAAGAAGAAGCACATACTGCGAAAATACTCTTAGTCAGTTCAATTCGGGTAAGCAGTCCCTTATTGTTACCTGCTTAAAGACAGTTTGTGTGCAATGTGGTTTAGTAGTCACTGAATTTTGAAACGTTTAGTTGAATTATTCTGTTTTCAACCATAAAGGACTTGTTTAGTTGGGGATTAGTGCCTGCGTAAATTTTTCTGATATTGTAAGTAACAATTCATTTTATACTATCATCCGTATTCCGATTAGGTTTACTTCTCGAAAGGGTAGTGAAATGACTAGAATAATGTCTTTTTGTCAAAAGAGCTTAAGTCAGCGATAAATTGCAAAAAGAACGTGATCTAGGTTTACGTATTCTAAAATTATGAAAAAATACGAAGCAACAAGTTTTGTAGTTATTTTTAAAGGACGGAAAGACTAAGATCAATATTTGCGATGGATATCCTTGGAAAGTAGGACGAACTCATCCAAAGAATTAATGGAAGATCTTCGTAGTTCGGCAGGAGTTTCTGTGCATCTTCGATCATTCGGCACCATCTAATTAAAAAGGAACTTAGAAGTCGTGCTCCAAGAAGGAAGCCATTAATGCGAAAGGGTAAGAAACAGAAATGATTGGACTATGCATGGATTCATTGCCATTGGCCATGTCAAGAATAGTGATGCGTTCTCTGGATAGATGAGTCCAAATTTGAAATATTTGAATTCAAAAGGAAAACGTTTATTTGCAAAAAGATTGGAGAAGCGTATACCACAATCATGTACAAAGTCAGCAGTAACTTGGAGGTAGGATCTGGGTAAGTATGGGGTTGCATATCTGCGTAAGGAGTTGACCCATTAATTAAAATTACTGGAAAATTGACGTCAGTGAACTAGAGATTCTGCAGCAACACGCTATATCAGCAGGAACATAATTAATTGGAAATAATTATATTTTTCAGTACAATAACGCAATCATGAGCAGCAAAGAGTTTAGAAAGTTTTTGTCTGGTCACTATGAAATCCAGATTTAAATATTTTCGAATGGATAGGGTTCCGCACGTAAGTATGCATAAGCACAGAGGAACACAGCATAATTTTGCTAGTTGAAAATGTTTGTATTTCTGTAAATTCACAATTTCGAACCAAAAATGTAATTTAATAAAAAGATCCATCAATTAATTAGATATAAAATCGATGTATTGTAGTTTAAGGAAAAAACTCGATAAAATAACTTGAAGAAAGGAAAGAAAATCTCCTGAAACATTGCTAATATGAAATAAGTGTTTTACTATGCCTAATGGTCGAAAACCCAAACATGTAAGCATAAAATTTGTATTAATTGTTTTAATATCATTTATTTATATTGTCCAGTTACTTCATCGTAACTATACTTTTATTACAGGTTACATTGATGTGTAGGTAGTTCACCTTTACAACATATACTACTGTAATGAAAGTTTTTTAACGTTAAACCTGCAAATTATAAGGAAGTCTGTGGTATTTTATGAGTAAGATCATATTTACGCATTTTAGGATTGCCTTGGCGGGTCTTTAAAAATAAACATATTTCTAGAAAGAAATTTCACTTATCATTACTGCAGTACACGAATTATAGAAAATCTGCATTTTTCTATCGCCACGGTCTGCTCTTTGACAATTTGGATGCATTTTTTATTTTATTTAGTTTATAGCTATTTTGTAGTTAAGTTGGCTCATCGGAATTAGTTAACTGTTGGCCAATCTGAGCGACATATTTGAAATCACAAGTAATGCTTAAACTACTAAGTCTGACTTATTTTGATGCATAATACATAATACCTACTTCTTAAAGAAAAAATTTCAGTTTCGAATTTAGGCCGATGTTATTAGAGATTTGAACTCTTCTTTGCCTATAAATGTATGTAACAAAATATCATGTATCAATACATGCAGTATAAAATTAATAAAGTCGCCCTTAATTATTAGTTAAAAATGCTGGGGAAGAAAATCCAAGTAATGACAATAATCAAATATTAGATGAACTTATTTAAAATCTCAATGCTTTTCAAGTAAAATCTAAACGAATAAATAATTTCTCTAAATTTTAATTAGAGAACTTATTTTATTTTTTTAATATTTATTAGATATATCCTCTTTTTTACATTCAAATTGCTTTAAATTTAACTCTGTAAAACTTAAATCGATAGATTTTTTTCAAAGGATGCTGTCTTCCACTGAATAATTGGTATATCTAATTCTTTTTTTTGTTTTATTGAATTAGTGATACACACCCATACATACATTTTTACTTATAAATATGCATAGCTTTACTACTGACTTAGAATGAAAGAAAAATGTAATTTTTAAATTAAAATATAAGAATTAATTTGCTTTAGATTCTCGTCAGGACTATATGAAGTAATACGAGGGTAGCCATTTATATTTCGGGAACTGGAAACACTGTTAGTCTTGCCTCCGATCTGATGATTGCATCGTGAAGTTTTTCATTTCTGACAATATATTTACCTTGACAATTTTATTATCCGGTCGCTATTTCTATTGTTGACAGTAACTTGAAAATTTTATGTCAGCGAAAAAGTGGAATTAACTCGCGAGTATTTTCGTGCAATTATTTTTCTTTCGGCGTTTTCAACAAGAATGCATCGGCGAGCTGAATTCTTTATATGGTGAAGCATCATCGAAAGCTACAGTATATCGTTGTTATAGTGACTTCAAACTTGGATGGCGTTCTTTGGACGATGAATTTCCTGAAGGTCGTTCCACAAATGTTGTTGTGACGGAAGATATTAATGCAGTGTCTGAATTGATAATACAAGACCGTTATGTGACATACCGTGAGATCTAGGCATCTCTAGGTATTAGTAACACCTACGTGGATAAGATCTTGCATAAACATTTAGCCGTTAAGAAGCTATGTTCACGTGATTTATGCGCGTTTCGTACATCGCGTTTCGTACACTGTCATAAAACCTTCTCGTTTCGTACACTAACCCGATAAGCTGTAAAATTTGACTTAATCATATTCTCGTTTCGTACACTGGCCATATGGCGACAAAGCAGGTAAGTATAGCAAATTAAGAATTTCTTTTTTAAAGTGATTTATTTACATTACATAATATTACATATATACATATATTGTCAAAAAATATTAGGGAAGTAATAACTATATTAAAATAATTTATAAAGAGCAGTTTTATAGAGACTTACACACGTTTCCCGATTAAAACAATAATTAGTAAAATTTTACAATATAAATTAGACGTTTTAATGCATCCAGAATTGTTATTTTGCCTTCTAAATAATCACTAACAGCTTTATTAAGAAGGTTATCGAAGTCACTATACTTTTTGCATCGTTTTGCTGTAGAAAGGTAAAGCTCACATCTTCGTTGTACGATATCGTAATAATTTATTTCTTCTAACAGCACAGTCATAAGTTCATAAACATTAGGATGTGCCTTGCCAACACGTTTATTTAAACGGTTATGCCACCCTTCGACTGAATTTGTAGTGCGGTGCTTTTCATTGAAACACACCCATATCGAAGTACCTTCCAGCCACTGCTCCACAAAATAGTCATTGAACTTGGTAAGAGCCTCCATGTTTGGTGCATTTTCCATTATTTGTAACCACGCATCACTTACATCTTCTTCTGGTAAATGTGCCAATGCTGCACACATACGAATGTGATCCCGTACATCCTTTCGTTCCTTGTAATGTGTTACTAACTCCAATTGTTGAACTTTTCTCCAAATCGCTTGGCTGAAATGAAAGTTGCATCCTTTTATAATAACTCCGGGAAAAACATGTTGTACGGCATTTATCGCAGCTTGCTCGAAATCAATGTGAATTTTCATGGGGTTAAGAGTTGGTATCTTTTCTCGTAGTAAATTGAAAAGTCTCTTATAAGTAGATTCTTTCCGATTTGGTAATAGGGCGTAAATGACTGGGACAAAACATGTTGTGTTTGTATCACTGGCCAAGTCCATGTGGATGGTGTAAAGTTGATGAAAAAGCGAGCAACAGCTTTTAAAAGTTCCACCCATAAACAACTCGCTACTTTGCGTAAGCAGGTGTCCTCCATTGCTTGCAAAAATTATAATTCTGTCTTCGCATCCTTCGGCATCATCTACAAGGAGAAATGGTTGCATCGACACTGGGATGACAACATCTTCTCGTTTTTTCGGCAGACTGCTGATTCCAAACGCTCTATGTCTTTCTCTGTAGAATCGGTCTTTAACAGATGAAAAGTCGGGAATTTCCATAACGAAGTCCAGTCCGGCATCTCTTGCGGACATCATTTCTTGTCTGTAGATTTGTGGTATCGGAACTAGTTCTTCTCTGGCACGCTTCTTGGCTTTATGTAAACACAGGTGAACTTCATTTTTTGCTATGTCTGGAACACATGTATGAGAAGATTTTTCTTCCAGAAACTTATAGTCTTTACAAGTTGTTATTGTTCCAGGCCAGGTTCTATTAGCACACGACCACAATTTATTCGTATTTTTAAAAATACGCTTCATAGTAGATCTGTATCCTGAATACAGAATCGAAGGCTTTCCCCTTTTGCTTTCAACTATTTGCAAATCCATTTTCACAAATATTTTTATTAAAATATTTCGGACCGCACCGTTATTATAAATCGATTGGACAAAGTGTACGAAGCAAGAAACCATAAAAGTGATTATTACTTCGGTGTACGAAAGAAGAAAATATCAGGTAAATTTTAATAGTGCACGAAACAAGAATGCACGAAACGAGAAAATACCGTTCACGTTGGGTACCACATTGTTTGACAACCCCTTAAAAAAGGACTCGCATCGATTGGTGCCAAGAAATGCACAAAAAATACAATAGCGGTGCTTCAAAGAACATTTATAAAGACGTTACAGCAGACAACTGTGTGGGTATTCGAAGATGAGCCAAAACCAACAAAAGTTGTCCGCTCGAAGCGCATCAAAACAAATGGTCGGCTGTTTCTTCGAAAAAACCGGTCACGTTGCAACCCTGCCTTTAGAGAATTGTAGATGGGTCAATGCCGAATGGTACACAACTATTTGTTTACCAAAAGTTTTTGAAGAAATAAGGAAAACACACCGTAAACGACAGATCATTCTCTACCATAACAAAGCGAGTTCTTACAGGTCGGTTCAAATATTGAACTGATGAGCCATCCCCCGTACAGCTCTCATCTAGCACCCTGTGATTTCTTTTTGTTCCCACGCGTGAAGAATAAACTTCGTGGTCAACTGTTTTCTACGACGGAAGTGGCAGTTGAGGCATTCAAAACTCATATTTTCGAGATACCGCTTTCACAGTGGCAGCAATGCCTTTCGGATTGGCTTAAACGAGTGCAAAAGTTCATTGATTCTCAAGGAGATTATTTTGAAAAGCAATAAAACTATTTTCGATAATAAAAAAATTTTTGTTGCTTGCTATTCCCGAAATATAAACCGCTACCCTCGTATCTATAGTGCATGCGATATTGAAGTCTTAAGAGTAGATATATTTACAAAAATTTTAAATTTATTTTAAATCTTTAACGTCGTCACTATGATGTAACAGGTTTGACAAATGTACATTTCTTTCAGCAAGACTATATATTTAAAAATACAAATTAAATTTAATATGGGATATTACCTACTTTAGAAAACATGAAAAATAATACACACAACATCTATATACATACATATTGGGTCTGGGAAAAAGTTCGTGGCGTTTTTCCCGATAGATGGCATTGGTTGCCGATAACTAAAGAACAACAAGTCACAGCGACACCACCGAGGGCTCGTTTTTTAGATGACCTTCCGAACGTTAGTTTGAGCGTAGAAACATTGTAATCGGTGCAGTGGTTGGAAAGTTATTCGCACTTGAAAATGGAGAAGAATAATGAGAAATTTCGCTATATTCTGCAATATTATTATGATAAGGGGAAGAACGCTGCGCAGGCTTGTGATAAAATTTGTGCTCTGTACGGTGAAGGTACTTTATCGAAATCTGTTGCGCGGAAATGGTTCGCTCGCTTTCGTTCTGGAAATTTCAATGTGAAAGATGAGTCACGCTCCGGTCGTCCAATCACTGAAAAATCTGATGAAATTCTTGAAAAAGTCCAACAAGATAAGCATATCAGCAGTGTCGATATTGGCATGGAGCTAGGCATTGACCACAAAACTGTTTTGAACCATTTACACAAAGCTGGTTACAAAAAAACGCTTGACGTATGGGTTCCTCATGAGTTGAGCGTGAAAAACATGATGGACCGAATTAACATCTGCGATGCGCTGCTGAAACGGAATGAAATCGAGCCGTTTCTGAAACGTTTAATAACCGGAGATGAAAAATGGATTACGTACGATAATCGGAAGCGTAAAAGATCGTGGATAAAGGATGGTGAGCCGTCACAAGCGTTCGCTAAGCCAACATTGACGCCAAAAAAAGTGATGCTGTGTGTATGGTGGGACTGGAGGGAAATCGTCCACTACGAGCTACTTCCAACTGGTCAGACGATTGATTCTCAACTCTACTGTGCACAACTAGAGAGATTACGCCAGGCGATTGAAAGATAACGGCCCGAATTGATCAATAGGAAAGGTGTTGTCTTCCATCATGACAAGGGCCCGACCACACACTTCTTTGATGACCCGTCAAAAATTGAGAGAGTTTGGTTGGGAAGTTTTGATGCACCCACCTTACAGTCCGGATATAGCACCCTCTGACTATCATCTGTTTCGATCTCTGCAGAACTCTCTCAATGGAATTAAGTTGGTTTCAAAAGAAGCCTGTGAAAACTACTTGATTCAGTTTTTCGACCAGAAACCACAGAAGTTTTTCACCGATGGGATCATGGATCTACCAAAAAAATGGCGAAACATTGTCGATAATAATGGAGCATATTCGGTTTAAATGAATTCGTCCACGCGCCATGCGGGGACCAGTTGAATTTTACTGAAAAAACGCCACGAACTTTTTCCCAGACCCAATATTAGAGATTAAAACTCATAACATTGATAAACAAACGATAAAATAAAAGAATAGTACTGAACTATTAGTTTTATTTATAAGTTACACATTCTTCAGTATCTGTCATTTATATTAATTATAAATTGTACGATGTCCTTTGTTTCAAAACCTTTTTCCCTATTCCATCTTTTTTAAATTTAGTTTTCGCAATGTTTAACACTGTTAGCTCAAACGTTAGAGGTTACTTGGATTAATGTCTCTTTCTATAGTTGTATGCCTTTCTCCACTTTTCCACCATATTTGCTTATATTGGGTCTGGGAAAAAGTTCGCGGCGTTTTTCCCGATAGATGGCATTGGTTGCCGATAACTAAAGAACAACAAGTCACAGCGACACCACCGACGGCTCGTTTTTTAGATGACCTTCCGAACGTTAGTTTGAGCGTAGAAACATTGTAATCGGTGCAGTGGTTGGAAAGTTATTCGCACTTGAAAATGGAGAAGAATAATGAGAAATTTCGCTATATTCTGCAATATTATTATGATAAGGGGAAGAACGCTGCGCAGGCTTGTGATAAAATTTGTGCTGTGTACGGTGAAGGTACTTTATCGAAATCTGTTGCGCGGAAATGGTTCGCTCGCTTTCGTTCTGGAAATTTCAATGTGAAAGATGAGTCACGCTCCGGTCGTCCAATCACTGAAAAACCTGATGAAATTCTTGAAAAAGTCCAACAAGATAAGCATATCAGCAGTGTCGATATTGGCATGGAGCTAGGCATTGACCACAAAACTGTTTTGAACCATTTACACAAAGCTGGTTACAAAAAAAGCTTGACGTATGGGTTCCTCATGAGTTGAGCGTGAAAAACATGATGGACCCAATTAACATCTGCGATGCGCTGCTGAAACGGAATGAAATCGAGCCGTTTCTGAAACGTTTAATAACCGGAGATGAAAAATGGATTACGTACGATAATCGGAAGCGTAAAAGATCGTGGATAAAGGATGGTGAGCAGTCACAAGCGTTCGCTAAGCCAACATTGACGCCAAAAAAAGTGATGCTGTGTGTATGGTGGGACTGGAGGGGAATCGTCCACTACGAGCTACTTCCAACTGGTCAGACGATTGATTCCAATTACTGTGCACAACTAGAGAGATTACGCCAGGCGATTGAAAGAAAACGGCCCGAATTGATTAATAGGAAAGGTGTTGTCTTCCATCATGACAACGCCCGACCACACACTTCTTTGATGACCCGTCAAAAATTAGTTTGGTTGGGAAATGCACCCACCTTACAGTCCGGATATAGCACCCTCTGACTATCATCTGTTTCGAAGAACTGTCTCAATGGAATTAAGTTGGTTTCAAAAGAAGCCTGTGAAAACTACTCGATTCAGTTTTTCGACCAGAAACCACAGAAGTTTTTCACCGATGGGATCATGGATCTACCAAAAAAATGGCGAAACATTGTCGATAATAATGGAGCATATTCGGTTTAAATGAATTCGTCCACGCGCCAAAAATGAAAAAACGCCATGAACTTTTTCCCAGACCCAATATTATTGTAATAACATGTTCTAGTAATAATATACACTGGTAAGATGGAAATCGGAATGCCGCGTGCTCATAAATTTTTCTACCGAGTCATTAGTTTCATATATAGTTAGTGGTATATACCTTCACATAAAGATATAAATTAAATTATTGAATAAAATGATGTAGATACAATTATTAGTCAACCATGTTTGAATTTCATTTTTAGCAGCATGTGACGTTGAATTATCATTTTAAAAATACTATGCTAGCTAGTATTATACAGAACAAATATGGACGGTTCTTCATTAAATTTACAAGAAGTTGATGTTCAAATAAGTAAAAAAATTTGCTCATGTTCATGTCACCATGATAATATACTTACCATAGATGCTGACTAATTTTTGGAAAAATTTACCATTTTCTGCTTCAGAAATAAATCTGTTAGAATTATTTGCATGTAATAAAATATATAAAATATATACGTACTAATATTGTACTGTTAGAAATAAATTGTACCTTTTATCACCCATTTTTTTTATATTTTACGGTTTTTATAAATTTATTTTGCCAACATTTGTAAATAGTTCTATCTTCTAACCTTTACGTTCTAACCCAGATTTCATCAGAGAAAGTAAATTGACGTATATTTTCATGTTTCATACGAATACATTATTGCAAGAATGTAACTCATTTCAATACATTTTATGGAAGTTCCATTAATATCCATTAACATCATAATAACATCATATTTCTTGTAATTAAAACCAACTCTATGTATGTCATATTTTACATAAAGATGCATTACAACCAGAAAAAGTTCCCCTTCTTTGAGCATAATATTCTATAATATTTATAATGAATTTGACATGTCGATCTGCATTTAATTGAAATATTAATTTTACAAATGTATGTAAGTTTCAACTCCTCTTTGTTTCAATGCAGCTGAGATTTGATTTAATGTTATAATATGAATATTTAAAGCATTTTTTTCTCTAGAAAATATTAATGTTTCAATAAAAAATAAGTAATATTACCTTTCGAATACGGGAGCTGGAATAATGGTCCATTATTATAGGGTTCTATTTCGAAATACCTAATTAATGACAGAAAGATTTTTTCGCTTGTTTACTTAATAGCTTAGGCATGATTTAGTTTGATCTTATACAGTCAGTCACAAAAGTGTTTATACACCACGTGAATATTGAATATCATCAAATGCGAACATTCTGATCTCTATTTACAATTTTTTAGACAAATTCGCAGAAACTGTTAACAGCAGAATTGCATCTGATATCCAGAAAATTTTAAATGAAACTCCAAATAGCTATTTTGGTAAAAGCTAGTTTTAAATAATATATTTTTACAATATTTTGGAATTATTCGGGATCAATTCATGTGTTTATTTATGCTTAACTATGTAGCTATTATTATTATTGTGTATGATGCTAACTATATATCAATATAAATTGTCATCGCAGTTTTATATACAGTGACTTATAGAAGTTATGGAATAGCAGCATAATTAGGAAATTTTTCAACTACTGTTATTGTTACGGTGATTGTGTGTTTCGTTGTTAGTGGGGAAAGTTGTGTGGAAATATTCTATGTGAGTTTTACAGCGTATTCAGGTGCAACACTGATAAATTGTCTGCTGATGATAACAACTTAGCTGTGGAAGTACGTATACAGAATATGAATATTGATGTGGTAAGAGGTTCTATTTACTTTTTTCAATTAATGTATTTTCTAATAATCAATATTATGCTGGAATAAAACATTTTCGACCTGATTAATGAAACAGTTTTATTTCCAAAGTAGGTGTTTGCTTTTTTTATATAGCATTTTTTACACTTTTACAGACTTAATTCAGCGATGTTCAAGTTTTTTGTATAAGTTTCGTATATTATAATGTGATGTACTTAAACATGTATCAGTTTGAGAAATACCCTCGTTGCATGAATCGAATCTCTTTTCAACCATCTATTTTCTCTAATCGAAGGACAACAAGAAGAGCGGTGAATAAAGTACGTATGGTAGCAATTCGTAATGTTGATTAAATATTGGGTCTGGGAAAAAGTTCGTGGCGTTTTTTCAGTAAAATTCAACTGGTCCCGCATGGCGCGTGGACGAATTCATTTAAACCGAATATGCTCCATTATTATCGACAATGTTTCGCCATTTTTTTGGTAGATCCATGATCCCATCGGTGAAAAACTTCTGTGGTTTCTGGTCGAAAAACTGAATCAAGTAGTTTTCACAGGCTTCTTTTGAAACCAATTTAATTCCATTGAGAGAGTTCTGCAGAGATCGAAACAGATGATAGTCAGAGGGTGCTATATCCGGACTGTAAGGTGGGTGCATCAAAACTTCCCAACCAAACTCTCTCAATTTTTGACGGGTCATCAAAGAAGTGTGTGGTCGGGCGTTGTCATGATGGAAGACAACACCTTTTCTATTAATCAATTCGGGCCGTTTTCTTTCAATCGCCTGGCGTAATCTCTCTAGTTGTGCACAGTAGAGTTGAGAATCAATCGTCTGACCAGTTGGAAGTAGCTCGTAGTGGACGATTCCCCTCCAGTCCCACCATACACACAGCATCACTTTTTTTGGCGTCAATGTTGGCTTAGCGAACGCTTGTGACGGCTCACCATCCTTTATCCACGATCTTTTACGCTTCCGATTATCGTACGTAATCCATTTTTCATCTCCGGTTATTAAACGTTTCAGAAACGGCTCGATTTCATTCCGTTTCAGCAGCGCATCGCAGATGTTAATTCGGTCCATCATGTTTTTCACGCTCAACTCATGAGGAACCCATACGTCAAGCTTTTTTTTGTAACCAGCTTTGTGTAAATGGTTCAAAACAGTTTTGTGGTCAATGCCTAGCTCCATGCCAATATCGACACTGCTGATATGCTTATCTTGTTGGACTTTTTCAAGAATTTCATCAGATTTTTCAGTGATTGGACGACCGGAG
This sequence comes from Dermolepida albohirtum, assembly GCA_031893035.1. NCBI lineage: Eukaryota > Metazoa > Arthropoda > Insecta > Coleoptera > Scarabaeidae > Dermolepida > Dermolepida albohirtum. The sequence goes on from JAVIWB010005838.1 coordinate 553,602, forward strand.
CGTGACTCATCTTTCACATTGAAATTTCCAGAACGAAAGCGAGCGAACCATTTCCGCGCAACAGATTTCGATAAAGTACCTTCACCGTACACAGCACAAATTTTATCACAAGCCTGCGCAGCGTTCTTCCCCTTATCATAATAATATTGCAGAATATAGCGAAATTTCTCATTATTCTTCTCCATGTTCAAGTGCGAATAACTTTCCAACCACTGCACCGATTACAATGTTTCTACGCTCAAACTAACGTTCGGAAGGTCATCTAAAAAACGAGCCGTCGGTGGTGTCGCTGTGACTTGTTGTTCTTTAGTTATCGGCAACCAATGCCATCTATCGGGAAAAACGCCACGAACTTTTTCCTAGACCCAATATTTTTGCTTGTACAATTACTGGTGAATAAGCTGGTGGTATTACTGTGATGTAATATAATTGTTCTTTTGGTTGAAATCAGTCGTTTGGTTTTGATTTATGTTTAAGAAATACAGCATGATACTGTCTTGACGTTTCTCCTTTTTTCATTACAGTCAGTGATTACTACACCAAGTGTATTCTAAGCTGATATAACCTCTTTCGTTTCTGCGGAGCATTTTAGCCAACCTCTGCCAATTGTTTCCATTCGTTTCTAGTGGGTAGTGATGGATGGTTCTAGACCTCATCAGTATTGATAAAGCGGCGTAAAAATTCAGAGAGATTACACTGGAAAGACTACAAATATTGCTTAAAATGTTCAGTTCTTCATATTGTTAGCAATATGCGCATATATCTGATTGAGTAGTTTTTCATATGTGTTTAGTGCTGGATCCAGGTTTCGTCTGTAGTTTTCAACCAACACAAAAACTTAAAACAATTACGTTGGAACACTGTTCAGATGTGTTGTCTTTGTTCTTTTTGGTCGATTGTAATCGTGGCATTAGTGCGACTTCATGTTCATATGAAAATGCTTCTGAAAAATACACACACAAACATATATATCTTGCATGTCCATCTAACATCTTTAGAATATCTACTACTCCCGATAATGATTTCAGTACTGCTTTGTGAATTTTGGTATCGTTTATTGCAGATGATTTTGGGTTTCTAACACCCTCATCCCCTTGCGTCGATATGTGATTATGTTTAAATTCTGCTGAATACTTTTTTACTGTTGAGAGCGAAGGACCGTCATAGCCAAGAGTTATTCTATCTCAGTGTTTACTATACATCAGAGTATTAAGCCTTTCAAAACGAAGTATTTAATTACACTTCGAATCTCAATTTTTTTTTCCACTTAAACAAATATACATAAGTAGTTTACTTCAATCTTGGTGAAAACTCGTTCAATGTACATTAATAAATGATAGCTGGATATAATAACAGATTATAGGTTTAGAGAGAAAACTTTATTGACACTCTGACCGCCATCTTTGTGTTAAACCAAGAACATGCCATTCTATCTTCGTAATTAGGAATGGTAAGATTACTGATATATGTTAAGTGTGTTTATGAAGTTAAAACTTAGGCAAAAGTCATTAACTTAATATAGGTTAAAGATGATCGCCAATTTTTACTTTAGTAGCATGTATCTAAAAGTCAAAAAATACAATCGGAGAAGCTATTTTTAAGATAATAATTGCTCAGATCTTTTGTAAGAGACTTTTATAGCAAATGATAAACGATTATCATTAATTATTAAAAGAATAGAAGATTAACAGTTTTGAAAATAACAGTCGAAAACGCGATCAAAGAGAAACCGACAATATTTGTCCGAGTGCTCTTAAACCGCGTATCAGACAGCAAAATCAATCCATTGGATAACTAAACAAAGGCCGCTGTCGCGTCGAGAGATTCAACTAAGTGATTCAAGATCATTGCAACTGGACAATTAACGAATGAAAATTTATACTGTAGGGCGATTAATCTTAGTTTGAAGTGTTTAAATTTTCGTAAATTTGTAGATGAATAAATATTACTGAATATGAAATCACGATATTTTATATTTTCACCAACCATTTCCATTTTATATTTAGTTCTATAATATCACGCATGTGTATTTACTTATATATAAATCAGTCATGTATTGTACAAATTATTATCTTCATTCATATTTAGATTATATGTACATATGTAAAACAGGTTCATTTTTCACTTTCGATATCTCCAAACGACTGCTTTTTGGTCTTTCTTCGCTTCGATGCTTCCATTCAGAGCTTTGACGTTTGATTTCTGGACAATATTTAAAACATCATATCTTATCGCCAGTTACAATAGAATATCTGAAGTTTTCGTCCTTTTTTGAGTCTTTAATCAAGTCTGTACAGTATTGAATTCAGAGCAATTTTTGATCAGCTAGCTTGTGTGGTACAAATCTCGCACAAATCTTTATCAGTCCCAAATGCTGTGTCAAAATGTGATGAATTGGAAATATTTAATTCCATTCTCACGTATCGCAATTAGGATTTCGGTTCATTTCTGATAAATTCACGCACAAGTTCGATGTTACTTTCCATAACCACAGACCGCCTTTAAATCGTTTATACCTCTCATACACACTCGTACGTGATAAACATACATACATAACTATACACTTGTTTTATCAAATTAAACGTTTCGGTAAACGATTTGGCGAGTTTAAAATAGAACTTGATATATATATATGCTCTTTGTTCAAAATTCATTTCTCGACCAATACCAAATACACACTATTATCATATTTTATGCGCAATTTCTCTGCTTCTAGTGATGCAAATATCATGATATTTTGATGTAACATTGGTGAAAGATCTACCTTATCGATGGATGTAATTTTATATCGATGGCGCCACTAAGAATTACTATTTTAAAAAAGTTCGGTTTTCTCTGCGACAGACTGGTATCGTGATAGTCTGTAATGTTATTGCACTTGTATGCGTCGATAAAATGTGTTACCGATGCGTAGCTCGTTATTTAAATTTGGCGTCTGCATATTTGCGCTTAGAGTATTCACAAAATACGCAAACTGTGGATAGTTCCTCTAATATATGGGGCTCTCCAGCGTGAGCGATAAGACAAGGAAAAAAGCGTATAACAAACAGATCTAGAACTATAAATAAAATAATTGCACTTATGAAATTAATTTTCTAACCCAATCAGAATACAAGTAATTCAAACCAAAATAACTTAACAAAAATTTTATTTGTTAGGTTATATATTACAAACTTAGTTAATCTAAAATAAATGTATATTAAATTTTTTTAACGCTTGTGGATATGGAAAATGGAGCCAAGTTTTTGTCGCAACTTTGGTCTTATATTTTTACACTACCACATCATTTCAATCAAAGTTGTTCTGCTTTTATACTTATACTAATATATAATATTTTTCTGAAAGTGTTACTTTTCATATTATTTTCATACGTTGACGCCTTTACTTTCCTTACTTTCTTAACTTTTTTTTATTAGGGTAAATATGTTGTTCCTTGTAAACCTATTACTTTTCGTATGATCAAATGCTTTTATTCTCTAGAAGGTTATGAAATTAACTCTTCAAAAATTAATACAACTGTCATTGTACGTTTTGTATTGGCTTAGTGACACTTCAAAACTACAACAAATCACAAAGTTTTCATTGCCGAAAGACAATTTAGAAATGGTGTAAAGTGAGACAATGGAAAATTGTAACACTTATTTAAGCCGCCGTATAGAGAATTTTTAAGGAGAATTTCTAAATGTTGTAGTAACATTTGTTAGTTTGTGGCAAAGGATTCAACGATCTGCTGAGAAGTTTAGTGGCACAGGGCATTTAAAAATCGTCCTCAAATAATAGAATAATAACTATTCGAAATATTTATGTGGCAGTTACACCACAAAATAAGAAATGTTAATAGTAAGTAATACGAGGCGAAGAGTAGCGTTATGTATCGAAAGTAAAGCTGCTGTTTTCTTATTATTACTAAACTGAAAATTTTATATTATTTTGTTCGTTTTGTATTGAAATTCATTATTTAGTGATTAATAATTATCGTGATTCCTTCTGTAATTGTTTAGTTGTTCATTAGCTTCTCGAAATAGCTTATTTTATACCACGATATTCATATCTGCGGAAGCTGTATTTTATGTTGCATCATAAATACTTTGCAAACATGAAGCCTGACATGATTTTTTCTATATCGAACTAAACTTTGTAAAATTCAATGGCTTGTTACAACAACAACACTGTCACAACTGTAATATTAGCATTACTAAATTGAGAATTTATGAACTGTTAAATGCAAAATGGCACGACGGCCTTGTTAATGAGAATATAAATTTGGTCCTAACTGGTTTACCGAACGCTGTTTTGTACATTTTCCTATACGCGTCCCTATTAATATTCAAGCGCATGTACGAGATAAATTGAAGAACCCCTTTTGTTTGCGGATTGCACCGTTTAAGATACACTTTATATGTAAAATTTACATAATACGTATATTTCTTATCTTGGCAAAGGGTTAGTCCAAACGTTTGCTCGAATTGGCAATTCAATTTAAAATTGCATTACACACATACCCACACATATGTGTATATATATATATATATATATTGTATATATATATATATATACATACATATATTGTCATGAAGTAGAGTTAAGTGTGTTTATTATATAGGCCTCATGTTAACATGCCAAATGTTACGAATATGAGTGAAGACGTATTGTTAGTTTATTTTGTGTGAAAAATAATAAAAAATATATATTACTATAGTATTTTATTGTTATAACTTATATTTATTTGTTTGTAATACACTGTTATATGTATTAGTATTAGACTATAAGATCTGTCTCGGGCATGAGTATCGGCTAAACTCGATAGATATGCTGGTGATTCATACATGCATTCTGATAGAAACAAAAACCTTTCTTTTCTGATATATTACTTAAACATACTCAAATATTTTTATTATAATTCATTCATTTCTTTAATAAAAAAATCTGTCTTTAATTCGGTATAGTGACATAAGAAATGTATAATAATAACAACAACAAATTTTAATATTAAAATTGAATTTACTTTTAGAGCTATATTCATATATATACATATGAGAATATTGAGATATATCTACAAGAACAATACCAACTACCAATTCAGTGATAGCTAACAATCGACATCACGTCCTTTTGTGACAGAAACAGAAATTCGACAAGGAGGATGCTTGAGTCCATTGTTATTCATTACATTTATGGACGAGATAATAAAAAAATGCACAGAGAAAAGTAGAAAATGCACATTAGGACATCTAAACTTAGCGCAAATAAAAATTTCTGAAGGAGCATTTGCAGACGATATCGTGCTAATCGCAAAAAGTGAGACTGATTTACAACACAATATGGAGATATGGAATACAATACTAGAAGAATACGAAATGAAATTAAGTACAACGAAAACCAAAGTAATGATAATAGGAGACTTGCAAAAAAGTATAAGAATCAAAATAGAAGGGAAAACGTTAGAACAAGTGAAGTCATACCCATATTTAGGAGTAATAATCGATGAAACAGGATCACAGGAAGTAGATATTAACAAGAGAATCGAAAAGACAATAAGTTTATATCACGCAATAAACAACATTGAATCATGGATAATGAATCAACGACAAAAAAGTAAAATACAAGCAGCAGAGATGAAGTATTTGAGAAGAGTTGGAGGAGTGACGAAAAAAGATAAAAGAAGGAACGAAGTGATTAGAAAAGACCTGGAAACACAATCGATAGAAGAGTTTATACAACAAATGCAGTCGAGATGGTTGGGACATCTGCAGCGCATGGAAGAAACGAGGCCAGTCAAACAAATATGGAGAGCACGAATACAGAAAAATAAGAAGAGGGGTAGACCGAGACGGACCTGGAATGACGTCATAGCAAGAAAAGTATGGAGAAGACGGGAAAGGCAAAGAGGGAAGCAGAGGAATTGGCAAAGAACAGAAAGGAATGGAGAACATTTATACAAAGTTAAAAGACAAAACAAGATATTGTGAAGAAACAAAAACCCCATTATATGGTATAAGGGACAATGGATTATATATATATATATATATATATATATATATATATATATATATATATTAAGTCATTTATTTTTATTTACTAAAAACGAATGACTTTTAAAAAACCCTATAGTATATTAATATTCAACATTTAAATGCACAAATAAACAAATAAATAAACCACGTCATATTACATTAACTCTGACAATTGAATTTATCTTTTAAATTCAAATTTGAATTGTTATTCAAAATTATCCTTATTGTGGGTATCACTAGAATTATTTATGTCAATAAAAAAATTATAAATGAACTACTAGAGGTCTTTTTAAAAAAAGTCTGAAATCTAGAATATAATTATGAACTTATCTTTAACTTCATTAAAACTTCATCTTTCTCTTCGTCGTGATTGTTCATCTTTCTGCCAGAGATCGATTTCAATTGTTCCCGTCATTTCTGCTCCAAAATACGTTGCTAATATAACCTACAGGAGCATTTTTTTATGTGTATAATCTATCATTTTGATATCACTTGTTTAAAAATATATATTCTTTTTAACATAGTTATATATTCACTGGAAATTGTTTCCAATGTTCAATTAACAACACTGTTTTTAAACTCTTAATTAATTTTATCCATTTTTGTATGGTAAGTAATAAATGTCTGTTTGACCTTTGTTAAGGTCATTTAGAACCTTTAAGTTTCATTAACTACTAAACTTTTTGTTTATTTTTATTAACTTTTCAGCATGGTTCATTAGTAAGTACTTATAATGGTATGTCTCGAATTTTCCACTATGCGATATATATAGGTACCGACAAATGAGAAATGATATGTAGATAGATTCCCTGGCGATTTCAAGGGAACAAAATAGAACCATTCGAGAATGCCCAAATTAAACATAATGAAATTTAATTCCTTTTAAATATTAAATTGAATATGATATTCAGATTCTCCGATTTTTAATTAATTCGAAATTTGTATTTTTAATTTTCAACTAAAATATTTAGAAATCCCATTTCCTATTTGTCAAAATTCAATCTGAATTCTTGAAATAATTTATATTATAAAGCATTATACCTCAATATTTCCTTTCTAAATTTCACTATAAGGCTTCTATTTCTATAGAAAATATTAGATTTGGAAAGCTCCATAAAATAAATAAATTACCTATATAACTAATATTATATACTTAATTTGCGTAATCTTGTCCTTTGTCTTGATTTACTACTTTAAAATCAATTCACCTCAACAATATTTAATTGAAATTTAGTCTCACCTTTAATTTCTTGTATCAAAATATTATATTTTATTAGTTGATAGATTAGATATTATTGTATTTATGAATTGATTCTAAATTCTATTTTTTTAGATTCACGGGTTCTATGTGTAACTATACACAAGGATACAATACGTTAATTCTACAACAATTACAAATACTTACAATATATTCCTTGATTATGTGTGGTTTAATTGTATTGAATTAAAGAACTTTCAGATATATATCTTTGAAAATATTATCAAATAAGAGTATTATTGTGTTCAATAGTAAGTATTTAAGCATAATTTTCCTTTCAATGTGATACATAATTAATTTTATACGTTTAATATGGCATTATCTTCCGATATTTAATTTACTATTCATATACGAGGGTTATCGAAAATTTTTAAAAATTGTTTATAACTGTTAGTAACTTAGTAATTTATACTTTGTATTTACATCATAACAAAAATTATATATATGTATATATATATATAAGTGTTGCAATTACTCTATACGAATTAAAAGTTTTCAAGTAGAGTTTTGAATTTTATTTCATTGTATTTATTTTTTGAACGAAAAAATATTTACGAAAACAAAAATAAAAATTCGACATGTATACATACAATGTATATATACAAATAATTAAGAGAAGGTGTAACCAAAATCATCATAGCAGAATTATTAATGAACATTATTTCAGTACAATTTTTGCTTTCAAAATAGGTCACTACCCATACTTCGAAGTTTTGAAAATATTTACACCTATACTCTTTTTTGGACTATTACACAGAAATAAATTTCTAATTGATATATATATATATATATATATATATATATATATATATATATAGACTTTCAGAGGAATTATTTAGGTCTTGAACCCATGCAAAAGTGCAATTAGGAGTATTGTTATGCAGTAAATTGCAATATTATTTGTTTTGTGATGGTATGCCGATTTCTAAATAATAGCCTTACAAACTTTTAATACATGTATTAAATTATATAAAGAAACAAACTTAATTCTTTGATGACTTAAAAATAAAATATATTTCAATGTTTCGTGCCTTTAATAGTCGTAGCATGCACTATACATATGTATATATTTATACACCTATGGACTATAAGCAGAATATTGGCTGCGTAATGAGTTTGTAACTTCGCATATGTATTAATTCCTGAGAGAATGTTGTCTATTTGCCGTTAACCGTATGTTTATTCTGCTTGTATGCAATTATAAATATTTTTGGCCCAAGGGAATATTTGAATGTGTTTTATATGCACTTAGTATGTGAGGCCAATTCTACTAGGACACAGGTTTATTTGCGAACTAGTATAATGAGATTACGTAAGTTGCGTCGTATGTTAATATGTATTACTTACGCATACATTTAACTTGAGCCAGGTTCGATTCTACTTAATAGTAAATTAAGTATCCTATTGTTTTAAGTATTATAATTTATATAATTATATATATAATTTAATGCGTTGTAGTATAAACGTCGAGTAGGGATACACCTATCCCAGCCTACAAACGTTGCAACGTCTCACAGTCCCCCAATCCTTCTAAATGTTAGGTTTTTCACATGTTATGTGCCTTTCTCTAGCTGTAAATTTCTTATATAAGCGGCACTAGCCGTCATCCTATATTGTGTGCATTTACTGCGACGAAAGGAAAAGACGATTTTAGAAGTTTGAATTCGTCAAATGGTCGCATGGACGCTAAATTTGAATGACGAGCATGGATGTATAATATATTCGTGTTTATGTCGGTAATATACATATATTATTACCTTCTACCTTGAGACGTTGTGTTTACGCGGTTTAAATGACCCCTTATTCAGTTTGATAAATAATAAAGATAATATTCATTAATAGTAAATATTTATTTGCACACGGTGTTTTGTGAATTTATTACGAGCACATGTTCGGGTAGCTGGATCGTAGTAATAAATGCAAACAAGAAAATAAGTTGCGGAAGTTAATAATTAGTATCAAAAGTCCAGGACCTGTGCCAAATTGAAAGAAAGATTATTAGTGAAAATAAAACAACAGGATTACCCTTAAAATTTCATTTACTAATTTAAAATAATTCCTAAAGCTTCTGTATATCGTATAAAAACGAGAGCAACGGATAAAGCAAGATATACCTAATGGCAAAGCTGTAATAAAAGTAAATCGGGTGATACAGAGCAGTGGAATAAAATATAAAATGGATTAGATTATAATATGTATCAAACAATACGTGAGGTACTTGCGTGTGTGTGCGTATACATTCTGGGCCAGGATGCTATGTATATTTTCCAGGTTTATATTTGAATCTGTAATTGCCTTTAGAAATTAATGAAGTAGAATTACTATTGAATGTGAGTCAATGGAAAGTTACTGATACTACTCCAAGAAAAATTCTGGTACTTGGCTTTTTGGAAAACAATAACGGTTAGTTTTATTACAGCCTGACAGTACGTGACGAAAACAAAAAGGTTTCGCATCTGAATATAATACAAAGAATGTCCAATTATAATAATAATATATGCATTCAAAATCGAATGTATTTAAATGAAAATAAATTAATTTAAGAACATGATATAAATAAAATATTATATATGCGAAGGGCAACAATTCTCGTACGCGTAGGAGACATTATTTGTGGTATGTTGATGTTAGTTTTTGAAATGGGAAATCATTTATTAAATGCATCTTTGATTTACTTTAAGGACAAAAAATGCGCCCAGGATCGACTTGTGTATTACACAAGTCAAGGTGAAGTATTACTTTACCCACATCGCTATACGAGTGATTGCAATAAAACCTGAAAAAATCGCAACGCGAGCAAGAGAATTCAGTTAATCACGTTTGAATGAAATTGAAATTGTTAGAACTTAGTAATGTAAGAAAAACAAAGCGGAAACTGGTCTGAGTGTTTAAGTTGCACAGGCGTTAGGCGCGAAAAGAAAAATACAAAATAATATTTTAGGTACTGCTTCGAAAAGGGAAAGATCAGCCCTAATCTAACATTACATCACTAGTTAACTTATAACTATGTAAATTACTCTTCGTGATATTTGCGTAAGTAGGAGCTCCCGTTCGCCTAGTAATAACACTGTGGCGAGGTCGATGCTGATGTCAATGCCGATCGTTGGTCCTTCGATATTGGATGGGGGCGTTTGTCGGCTCTGGTTGACGGTCTGGTAGACCAGACTCGATGTTTAGTCTTGTGTTGAACCCTGATCTTTTTGACTAGAGCGTCGATTCTTCGTATTCCTCTAAGGTAGCTTCGTTGACCTATTTAATCTATCTGATTTAGCTTGCTGAAAAATACAAATAGACTAGATTGTGCGTGAAGGAGGGATAAGGTTAACATTAGCATTCGATTTGGTTCTTGGGTAGATTTTAGATGTAATGAATTTAATCAAATCTGAGCAACGTTTTCTAAATATTTAATACAGCTTCTTATGATTCAAAATACAGTATTCCGAGAATAAGTTTCTCATGCAAATTTGGTGCAATAAAAACAGAAATGTCGATACTTCGTTTTGAATTCGTATATTTACAATGCCAGTTCCGGTGATTTTCAATGAAAATTTGTTGCCTAATGATGGTGTATTAAACTTCTTCTGTTATACGCTGAACAATAGACGAAGCAGTTAGACGAGCATGCTGTGACGTTTACGCATATACGAGGGTGTGCTTGATAAATTATATTGTATATTATTCAAAGATGGCTGCTGTTTCGATCTACATATTGGGTAATCGCGATGTCAGTGATGTCAAATCATAACATTTCATACTTAAGCCTAGCGACATCTGTTAGAAAAACCGGTAATGACTTTCCCGTATACCTGGTATATGTACCTTGGGAAAATTAGTATAATTCAGAATTACAAATTGAAATACGTATACAATATATTCAATAGTTTAGAATATATTTAAAAGTAAAGATTTGTATACTACCAGTACAATTTGCAATTATACTGGCATGTACGTAAGTGATAAATGGATGCTGGAAAATTAGTATCACTTTGTCAGAAAGTTGTAAAAAGCATTTGAAATCCTAATCCTTTCTTAATTTTTGAAAGTAGAATATTTTAATAAATTTGCAGAATCCTTTGGACACAATTATCAAATTTATATTATATTATTATACTTAAAATGATAAACGAATTTCATATATTTTCCTCTGTATAAGAGTTCAAACAAATATGTATATATATTGTTTTATACAGGTCCTATAATCACAAAATAAAGTTTTCGAAATAGCACTTTATAAGCTTAAAAACTAGGTCACTGTCGCCGCTTTTCTCATTCGTGATGTTCGAAACGCGAAACGTGAGAAACTTTGGTGTTCAGCACGTGGTTTACGAGTTGCAGTATACGTGGCCATTCTAGTCTCACTCTAATATCATCTAACTCCACACGAAGAAGATCGATTTTAATGTAAGAGCGAATAGATAAATGTTTGTATTATTTTTATAAAATAAATTATTTAGTATGGAGACAAGAGCACGTGTAAATAAGATAATGAATATTGTACTGTAAATGTAAAACTTAGTACTTACGATTAATTGATTGTATACACATTTATTGCAAGATGGACAAATGTAACGTCTTTATTTTACATTTGTATCATATGATTTTGATATGTACATAGTATTTATTTACCAAAAAGCTACATTTAAATTGATTAGTACTCACAGAAAATATTTTGATCAAACACATATAGTTTTTGAATTTAAATGGCCTTCTGGTGAGATAAATATCTTGTGCAACATGAAATTTATTTGAAATCAACACTCTTTCCTGTTCAATTCATTTATAAAATGAGTGCAGCTGGTGTTTTTTTGAATATACGAGGGAGCGTTTTTATATTCGCGCGTTGTCGTGCAAAAGCAGAACACCTTTTGTCAATTTTCCCCGTCTTTTCTCTTTAATGGCTTCTTTTAGTCGCTCTAATATTGAAGCGTAATATTCTCCGGTTATAGAAACACCTTTATCTTTATAATCAATCAACAATATTCCTTCCGAGTCCCAAAATACCGTTGCCATGAGTTTCCCAGCTGGTTGTGACACTTTAAATTTCTTGGGAGGTGCTGTGCCCTTTTTATGCCACTGCATGGAGTCTTGTTTGGACTCAGGTTCATAATGATGAACCCAAGTTTCGTCTCCAGTAACAATTCCACTCAATACACCATCCCTGTCTTCATTACAGAGGTCCAAAAATGCACGCGAACACTCTACCCGCTGTTGTTTTTGCGGCGGCGTGAGCATTGTCGGCACCCATCTTGCGCTGACCTTAGACATGCCGAGATGATCGTGTAGGATTTTAAAAATTGTTGTATCGGATACTCCAACCATTTCTGCGAGTTGTTTCTTCTTTAGTCGAGCATCTTCGAGTACAATTTGTTCAACTTTTTGGATAAGTGCTGGCGTGGTCACCTCAATGCTCCTGCCCGGCCTCGGGTCGTCTTCAAGGGATTCCCTTCCTTGTTTAAATAAACTATACCACTTGTATACCATGGTTTTTCCTGGACAAGGGTCGCCGTAAACCAATGACATCTCATTCATTATGGTCGCGACTGATTTTCCTTGCCTGGTAAGGAACTTTATAACGGCACGATATTCGATTTTTTCCATTTTCCATTTTCCTGATTATGTTACTTTTTTGACGATAGCTCAAAGACTAACTGTCTAATAACAATGAAACTTCGTATTTATACTAATCATGAGTCGCTGCACAGGCCACGCCCCCAATGCGCCTTCTCACCCCTCTACAACCCGCTCATTCCGCGAATATAAAAACGCTCCCTCGCACAATATACAGTAAGTTCAGTGTTTTATTTATTAAAGAATCAATATTAAATCGTTACTAATAACTTTAAAAAAAGCTTTCGACTTAAACTTTTTGTCCAACTAAATGTCCAAAAACGAAAATGTCAGTTCTCGAAAATTTATTAAATCATATTTTCATAAAATTAGAATTCAGAGAATTTCGTCTTTGAATGAAGAGATGAAAACATAATAACTCTATATGTGTATACATGTACTCACTCTCATAATCATTGCTTTTGGCGACCTACTCATTAGACTAGTGATTTCATACATTTTCAGCAATACAAAACTAAAATATTGAAAAACACAAGTTATAATCGAACGTGAATAAAATTTTTAATTTCTTATTAGTCATTATAATCTAACAACAGACAACACTAAACAACAGTTGCTTGGTATACACATGGTTATCGTCCACCTAATAGTGCACGTCCACAACTAGATATTTAATTAAATCAAAAATAATATTTCAAATCGGGAGACGTTCTAAAATTATATAGATTTTAGATGTAAAATCAAAACAAGAAAACAAGAAATCGAAATTCAAAACTATTATTTCAAATATTTTAAAATGAAGCATAAGGGCGTCTACTATTTCACCAAAATACAATTGAATAAATTAAACAAATTTTATAAGAGCCATTATTTACAAACTTTTAATGTGTCTGATTACCTTGAAATTCTTTTCAAATCGACCCAGTCTCCGTCTTTCATATCCAGTGTCCACTCCACCAGTGCTGATACACAAACCGCGTCTAAGTTTTTCCATTGACTACGTTACTATTGCTTTCCGTTTTTAAAATGTCTAACATCAGTCTTATTATTTCTTTCTAATTTAAATTATCCCGTTTAGCATTGAATATCACATTTAATCTTTACTTTTTAATGTGTAATAAAATTGTAAATTGTCATCTAGCGGACATTTTTTTACTATAGTTAGATATATTGCTTCTAAGGTATCATCTAACGATTCCTGTAATATAATCGCTATGATTAATGTTTATTCCAATAACCTTTACCTATAGTTGACATATCACTCATTTATAAACCACTAATTATTTACAAAATTACATAGAAATTTTATATATTGGCTTTACAGAATTAGCATAGCCATATTCTTTTACAATTTCGTCTATATATGTAATCTTATACAATGTTACTTTAAGGTATTTATCATCTACTTTTTACCTGTTAAAACATACTCAAATTAGTTCTAATGGTTACAAATTCCAAAAACATGCTTAATTACATTCATAAAATATGATATTTTAAGTCAATTTAGACAACATTCTGGGCATTTTTAGTATTTCAAGAAATTGTACGTGAACCTATGAACCGTATACATACAATGGATGCTTTTGGTTAATGTTACAATTTTTGAGGCTGTGGAATAGAAAGTAGGTATAGGTATTCTTTTAAAAATCAAATTAAATTTTTCTATAGTGTAATGTAAGTACATCTTTATATATATATGGTAGGTTTTTACTAAGAATTTTAAACCTTTTATGTAGTAAATTATTGTAGATAAGTGTATTACGTGTGATTTTGATATCGCACCATATAATTTACTCGTTCGAAGGTAGTTATATAATAAACTTACATAAATGCTTAGTGAATAATATACAACATGTTTAAATTTCAGTACCTAGAAGGCTATAAGTGTACAAGTATTTACACAAGCAATTAGCTTTACTATATCAAGGATATTCTTAATTGAGTTATTAGTGAAATAAATACTGTGGTTGCCTTATTAAAAGTTTATTAGTTTTTAAAATACTTTGTATTTTTTAGTTTGTTTACCTATCTATAATTTTTATTTTATATTTACAATTAAAAAATAACAATGAAATCTTTCTGAATATCTGAAAAAATTTATATTATTATTATTTTACTTCTAGTACAGGTCCCATTATGGTTGAAGAGAAAATTATGGATACTTTTCTTTGAGACTTAAGTATATAACATTTTACGTAACACACTTAAAATAATTTTTTATAATTCTTGACGTTCTCGAGGTAGACTCTTGTTCTTAAGATTAGTACTTATTAGTTATCGCATTACGAAAGGCGTACTAATCTAAATTATAATTTAATAATTTTCTTTAAATTATCTTCTTCAGTTACGAGAATGCATGGAGAGTTTATTGAAGTGGATTTATCTAGGGGTGGAGATGTGTTATCTGCTTTTTCTGACTCAATTATCGCAACTTTTATTGATCTGTATCCCCTTTCGTCTTAAAAATTACATGACAATATTGACATCGTTGAGAATGCCTCCGTGCTCTTCGAGAAAGATATTGGTGGTTAGCCTTCCGCAGCTTTGATAATTTTCTATTCCTTTACTTGCTCTCCTCTAAAAATTTTTGTGTGTAAATGCGTAAAAATTTGAGGGTTTTTTTACACTTGTTCTGTATGAAATTTCTCATTGAGCTTTTTAGAAAATCTTGGTAGTATACTCTGTTTGTCGTTCATTGTGTTCTCAGGAAACTTATACACGTAAAGTACACTTTGCATTCAGAAAGAGTGTAACTAGAATTTCTCTTGACGAAGGAATGGCCATTTTTAAAGTTAAATGGTGAACCCAAGTTATATTAATAGTGCCAATAAACGCTAGAAAGATATCCTTATTTTCTTCATATTGTGCCAGTAGCGAATCGGTGAGTCTACTTGCATTAGTGTGCTAACTATCTTGGAATCCAAGACGAATATACTTACGAAAGTTCAGTTGATATTTGTTAATACTATCAGCATTGTCAATACTAATATTCAATGTAGAATTAATACTTTCAGTGTTTTTCGATGCCAAAAATGCGATTTATTCTTTACATATTGTTAATCATCTTTAAGCGCTCAAGACTGCCTTTTTGTGTTGTTTATAAGTTTCTAGTAGTTTTACACACTCACTTGTAAGAAATTTAATACTAATGCTTTCAATACTCGAATGCGTTTAAGTTTTATTGATTGTTGTCGAACATTCTGAAGTCACAGAGTATTTTAACCACTGCATTAAGCTGATATTTGATCTAACGCATTGTTTACTGTTTACAACAAAATTTTTATTATAATTTTAAGGAATAAATAAGTCCGACTTTGTGTCTATTTACCGATTTTTAAGTTATTGTTTTAATAAGTGTTAGATTTTGATAGAAATAAGATAAGGAAAATTAATGAAAAATCAATATTGTATATATATATATATATATATATATATATATACATGTATATATATATATATATATATTAGTGGCGAAAAATTTTAAATTCTAAAATCTAAAAAATCACAAGGCAATTCTTAGTCCTCTTTTACACATCTGTTCTTTTTCTCTTGTACTAATTGTCATTATCAACAAGAAGCGATGCATTGCTCAAAATGAAGTTTCTAGTATCCTTCTCAATATGAAAGCAATAGGACAAATGACATAACACAAAAGCGACATGCATGTAACATTTTACTACTCAAGGTCCTTATATTGGCAATATCTGACATTTCTGGTGGACATTCTTAATATGTCAATCTAAATATAATCTAGTAACAGACATAATTCTGATGGATATAAAGATAGTATAGTCTACCCGTATTTAAATATTGCTTTGTATAGGATTCTGACAACTTTAGTTGATTGTTGGTCGGGTATGATAGGTAGAAGGGTTGGTATGCTTCCTAATCCTCCAATGAATTTACAATAGTTACGCGAAGTCCAGCAAGTTGCTTGGAATGAACTTCCACAGGAGTCCATAGAACATCTGAGCAGTAAATTTTCAGTATTAATGATTTATTATTCTTAATGCTGTAAACATTTGTATAAAACTTATTCACACAATATATGTAAATAGCTATAAAAATTGATTCGACGTGTATAGTGTTTGCCCTTTTTGTATTCGAATATTTTTTCCTAGTTTCCATTTCATTAGATTATGTACCATGTGATTGTAATTAGAAAAGTCGATAATTATACTATTATATATACCAATAACAATCTAATTATTAAGAAAATAAATGCTTATACTAATGCGATGTGGCGAAATTCTGATATAAATAGGATTGAAACTTGATCAGATATGCAAGTAAGTATTTAATAACAAACTATGTTCTGAATAGAATGAAAGCAAGAGATTAATTGTTATACAGTATACAATATCCAGAGTGAATCTTATTTAAATACATAATGAAATATAAAACCTCGTATAAGGTATAATCTTTCAATTTATTTAAAGAACTTGCAGTGTAACGTATTTACTACATAACTTAATTAGAAATTGAAAAGTTTTGAATAAATTTAACACCGAAGAGAATAAAAATTGTTTAATTTCAGTGTTTGAAAATTATCTTCGGCAGACAGAATTGGAATAATATTTATTGATATTATTTGAAAATAATGCAATTAGTTTAGATGACTTTCTCTTTGCCAATTCTTTTGTTTAAAAGTAAAATTTGATATATTAACATTTTACCCCTCATTTTCGTTTATATCGGACGATTTGCCTCTTCTGTTTATCTTTATACAATTTCTCGGCATTTAGGTCGCAAGGATAGAAGGGAAACCACCGATCGCAATTTGACAAATGATATAATTTTATGAATTTATAATTGATGAGGGTCTTCATTTAAACACGATTACGTAATAATATTCCGGTCTCGTCAGTGTATATTATCTTTTATTCCTCTGGGCTTAATCAAGCGTGGCATTCGGATGATATGTAAATAGAATTAGACGGGTTGTGTATTCATATGCACATCTCTAGAGTGGCTATACTCTATTTTACAATACCGGAGTCACTAAATATATGAATGGAGATAGCGATGTGCTGTAACTGAATTTGTATGCAAGTTTATACGCGAATATACTGTTATCAAAAAGAATCCCGGATAATTGTTTAACTTAAAAATAATTAAATTAATTAATAATGGTTATTAAAAATTTTAATGTTTCGTGGATAGACTTCTTATTATTTTGACTAAATTTCTAAAGAAGAATGGTCTATTTGATAGAACATTTTTTCCGAAAATATTTCAAATGGACTTTGTGAATTTCTATTTTCTACTTTACTTTGTCTCAGAATAAAAAGACATAATTCAAATATGCAGTCAAAACTCGATTCACACAGCTTAAAATTAAATTAGAGAATGATTACAATGACAATAAATATATATTTTATAGAATTAGGCCCAGTTCCAGCCCGGAAGCAAGATTAAGAAAATATATTTTAGTAACACATGGATCAATAAGTCACGAGACTAACAATGAAAACAACATTTTTTTTGCAAAATTTTTTTTTATTCATCAACATAATCACCTTTTAGGGTGATAATGGTTCCAACGCTTTTCCAATTTTTCAATACCATGTTTATAAAAAAATTTATCTTTCGCTTCAAAATAAGCTTCAGTTTCCATATACATTTGAGCCAAATCTTTTAATGGAGCATTTTTTTAAAATCAGCAAAGAGCCAGTAGTCACTGGGGGCTAAATCTGGCGAATATGGGGGGTGGGGAAGCAGATCAAAACCCAATTCGTTCAATTTTGCCATTGTTTTCATCGACTTGTGGCAGGGTGCATTGTCTTGGTGAAAAAGGATTTTTTTCTCTCATGCATGTGCGGTCACGTTTTTTTGCGATTTCCTCCTTCAAAAGCACCAGTAAGTCAATATAATAATCACTGTTGATCGATTTACCTTTTTCGAGGTTTTCAATGAAAATCACGCCATTGTATAAAAAACTGACGAAAGGACTATATGCCAGCTGAACTGCTGCGTTTTCAGACGTTTCGTCAAACGGCTTTATTATTGTGCGCCACTCAGATGACTGCCGCTTCGACTCTGGAGTGTAGTGATGTATCCATGTTTCGTCCATGGTCACGTACGACGCAAGAAATCTTTTTTGTTGCGAGTAAATAGCGATAAACAGCTTTCTGAATCATACACTCGTTGCTGTTTTTGTTCCATCGAGAGCAATCGCGGCACCCACTTGGAAAATATTTTTCATGTCAATTTTTCATGAAGGATAGTAAATACGCTTCCATATGATATCTGTGTCATCTCAGCAATCTCACGGAGCTTCACTTTACGATCTTTCATTATAATTTTTGTCACTTCACTCACATTTTCCGGTGTAACGGCTTCCACAGGTCTACCCGAGCGTACCGAGTCATTTGTGTCGGTACGACCACGTTTAAACTCGGCAAACCACCGACAAATCGTTGCTTTTGATGGACAAGAGTTCGGGTAACATTTTTCAATCCATTGTTTTGCTTGCGTGGTGTTTTTACCCATTAAAAAACAATGTTTTATCAGAACACGAAACTCGGTTTTTTCCATTGTTTAACAAACTACAAAACGACTTTACTCCAACCTCGATAACTCAGCTGTTTCTGGTCCGATCGACTTAAAATTTTGATACGTTTCAAGCAAAGGTTAGTACTCTAGAAAGACGTGGTTACTTATGTGAAAGCGCCATGTATGGGTAAGCTTCATAATGATCCATGTGTTATAGTCGATTTTCACAATGTTAAATTTAATTATTTGTTTTAATAAACTGTGTACAGGGCCTCAAGATGAATTGATATTAATAAAATAATTAATGAATAAAACTTACGAGAGGTCATGAACCGACATATTTTAGCATAAAATTCCTTCACAATTAGAATTAAAACTATATGAAGTTCCATTTATTACATTTATACGAAATGTTGTAATACAAAACTGAAAATAAGACAAAACCTAGTCGTACAATCTTTTCGGGGGTTTGGCCGTATTGTCGACGTTTTGTTGATGATTCTTCGATGGTACTTCTTCGTAGTGGGTAATACTTCACGTCTTCAAAATTTACTTCGAGTCCGTTCTCGTCATCATGTCAAGTCACGATCATATGGCAAAATGAATTTTGAAACGTCAATAGAAACTATTACAAGGCGGCGAAACCCATAAGAAGATTGTACTATAAATGAAATCGGCCGTTAAAATCTATGAAATTTTACAACAAGAATTACTTTTAAAATTTTATAAAAATATTATTATGTAGAAATGAGATATATAACAGATACAACAGAGAACTGTAACTTGGAACAGAGTTTCTAGTCAAATTTATTATTGCTGGATAGAGATGATTGAGTTTCACTATACTATTACTATTGTTTCGTACATATATAATAAATGGTATCGAAATGTCATCTATTAATCTATTTAAGTCTCATACTCTATTTTCATACATCAGGTGTATCGAAAAGTAATTTCCAGTTTGCTTAACAGATGTCGCTAGGCTTAAGTATGCAATGTTATAATTTGACACATATGTCACTTTATTCTACTGACATCAAGCTTCAAAGCTATATATGTTATATTTTGCCAAAGTAACACTGTCATAGATTTATACCTCTTTGGAGATGTCGAGTTTCGTGTCTGAAAAGGTCCATTTGCGGCATGCATTACTTTTCTTATTTAATCAAAAGAAAAAAACCGCTGAAAGTCATCGTTTGCTAGTAAATACGATGAGCATGCTCCAATCATGAGAACATATGGGGTGTGGTTTCGACAATTCAAAAGTGTCGATTTCGATATGCAAGACAAAGAATGATCTGGCAGACAGAAATCGTTTGGAGATGCGAAATTGCAGGAATTATTGGATGAAAACCCAACCCAAACTCAAAAACAATTAGCAGAAGCGATAAATATGGCCTAAGAAACGATTAGCTACTGATTCCGAGGAATGGAAAGAATCTAAAAGATGGGAAAATGTGTGCCATATCAATTGAATGAAAAACCGGCAAATTGTCGGTAAAATGCTGTGTTAAAGGTATGATCAGAAGTCATTTCTGCATCGAATAGTGACGAGTGATCAAAAATGGTATTATTTCGAAAACACTAAGCGCAAAGACCATGGGTATCACCTGGCGAAGCCGGCTCAGCGACTGTAAAGACAAGTCGTTTTGATTGCAAGACAATGCTCTGTGTTTGATGAGACCAGAGTGGCGTGGTGTATTACGAACTGTTGAAATCGAGTGAAATAATTAATACTAATCACTACCGACAACAAATTATCAATTTGAACCAAGCATTGATAGAAAAACGTCCGAAATGGGCTCGAAGACACGGTCAAGTGATTCCACAGTATGCGCGCGTCATCTCATACAGCAAAAACCGGTCAAGGAAGCGTTAAAAGTACTTGGATGGGACGTAATATCGCACCCGCCGTACTCTCCAGATCTTGCCTCCTTGGGCAACATGTGTAGAATCAAATGGCCAATACTTTGAATAAATCGATTTTTCTTTTTTTTTTAAAAATTATGTAGTTTTTATTACAAAAAAAACCGGTGATGACTTTCTTGGACACCTGGTAAAATTTATACAGTTTCAAAATTTTCTTATGTATTCGATATTTTAAATATATAGCTTTTCAAATAAATTTCAGTTTTATTTGTACCTATATCGTTTTAATAAAGTTAAGTTCACAATGGTATGATAGTATCTTTAGTAAATTCTTTTTGCAACAGCTGATATTTCATCAGTGACACATACATATAATGTATTGTTCATTATGAAGATGTACCATATACAACAATTCAACACGTAGTATGCACGTTCTGTTTACGAACCATGATTCTGCCTATATAGATGAACTAGAAAAATCCGCAATTTGCTTGTTTTATTGTTAGAAATGTCAATCAAGCTGAGGGTTTTTCTGTATTAGTACTACAAGCTGTTTTTAGTAATATGAAATTTGTTTTGATAAAACGCCTTATAATATTGTCTACAAAAACTATAAAAACAAACATACGAGATGCTTTCTGAAATATTAGAATGGATGATTGAACAATTTTCAAGAAAAAATAAATTTTAGTTAAGTTTAGTTGTCAGATCAGTAGCAATAAGTGTTTTTATTAACATAAAATTGGGTGAAAAGCAATTAAGAAACGTTACGTACATTGGATTCTAATTTGTAAAGAAAATAAAATATATGCATTTAAACGATATAAAAATAAATATTATGGCAAAGTATTGAAAGACATTAAAAAATTCTGTTTTGCTTGAAAACCAAATACTGAATTATAAAGTCATAGTAAAAATTAACACATCACTGAATGTTTGTGATATATTTGCTAAATTTTTGTATTTTCTAAACTTGAAACTTGAAAACCTGAAACTAGTACTATATTATCCTATCTTATTATAAAGTAATTTTCACTTTTCTAATGAAAACAGCCGAAAGTTAATGTCGTGTTTTATTAAACAGATTTTCTTGATTCGTTTGAGTTATATCAGGTTGTTACAAATGTAATGTCCGGTTTTTCCTTCAGTCTGAACTGAATCGCACCTGTGTGAAGACGTGTATGTTTTTGCTGAAAATTATTATTGTGTTTGTAGAAAAGGGTATTTATTTTGAAGAGTGCATCTGTTCTATTTCTTGGAAAGATTAATGCACCTGTCCTTGTCTCGCCTATGGAAATGCTGTCGGCAAGAGATATTCGGGCAATTTACTTCTTTCAATTTAAAAAGGGATTAAATGCAGCTGCAGCAACGCGAGAAATTAATCAGACGTTTGGTGAAACCACGTGTAATGAACGCACATTACGGCGATGGTTTAAAAAATTCAGCGAAGGAAATTTTGATTTGGAAAATGAGCCTTGCGGATATGCGCGTAGCACCGTTAATGACGACGAGCTGCGTGTAGAAGTTGAAAGTAGTCCGTCGACAACAGTGCGTAGCCTTGCAGAAATATTTCAAGTGTCCATTGCCACCATTAGCCGTCACCTTTCTTCGATTGGCAAAGTGAAGAAACTCAATCGATGGGTGCCGCACCAATTAACGGAAGCCAATAAGCTCCGTCGATTAGAGGTGGCTACCTCTTTGGCTAATCGACAGAAAGTTGAACCGTTTCTTCATCGAGTGGTAACGTGTGACGAAAAGTGGATACTTTATGATAATCGGAGACGGTCAGGACAATGGTTAGATCGAGATGAAGCACCAAGACAGCATGCACGAGCATCACTTCACCCGCGAAAGATTATGGTGACTGTATGGTGGATCAGTAAGGGTATTATTCACTGTTCATTTTTGCAACATGATGAAACTATCACGGCAGCGTCCTATTGTGCCGAACTAGAAACTATGCATGGAAAATTGTGCCGCTTACAGCCCTCACTAGTCAATAGACATGGACTCATACTTCTTCATGATAATGCAAGACCTCGTGATGCACGACAGACAATCCAAAAACTTTCGGAATTTGGTTACGAAATTCTCCCTCACCCACCTTATTCACCTGACCTTTCGCCAACTGATTTTCATTTTTTCCAAAGTTTAGACAATCACTTAAAAAATAGGGACTTTCCTGACCGGGAGTCTGTAATAGTAGTGTTTGAGCAATATGTGACCCGTCAAAACCTAGATTTCTTTTCAAAGGGAATTTTTCAGCTTCCAGGCCGTTGGCAACAAACTATTGATGTAAATGGAGACTATTTTGCAGAATAAATATTTAAATTTTTTTAAATTTAGACTTTTTTTATTCCTTACAAAATCGGACATTTCATATATAACAACCTGATAATTCATCATTTAAATTATGAAGTTTTTAATTTGTGCGTGTCTAGAATTTAATTTAATAAAGTTTAAATTCAAAATCGTGAACCGTCCACATTATTTAACCAATGATGAATGTGTAAAATCTTCAACTTTGTTAGTAGAAGAACGTACAATATTTGCTGGGTGTTAATCATGCCAGACTTACTCAAATGCTTAGAGGATCCATATAAAGCGAATCGCACTCTAAAAGACGTGGTTAAGGTAGAAAACGACTCACGATTGCTAGAGGTGATCGTTTTTTACAACTGCAAGCTTTCAGAAATAAACAAATGACAAGCACAGAACACAGTAACTATCTTGAAGAAGTCAAAAATGTCAGAGTTTCTGTTTTAAATGTAAGTAGAAGGTTGAGTAAAATAAGATTGAGGTCTGTAATTGGACCATTACGTATCAGTACACAGAGTACAGCACTTGAGATTAGTCAAATATCATGCAGAATGGACAGTTGAAGATTGGAAACGAGTTTTGTTTTCGGATGAGACTAGAGTAAGTTTAAAAATCATCAGATGGTCGCGAAAGAGTATGGAGAAAGGTATCGCGACTACGCAATCTCTCAGAGGTGGATCAAGAATGTATTGAGAAGCTATTGGCTTTGACGCCCGCACAGATTTAATCCCTACTAGCCAAAGGACAATAAAGGCTGAATATTACCTAGAGAATATTATTCAGAACATGCAATGCCTTTCGCTCCATTTTTATGAAATAATTTCACATTTATGCAAGATAATGCGCGACCCCACATCGCTAAACAGATTTTGGATTACTTACAAGAGGCCAATACTCGAGTTATAGAATGGCCGCTACGAAGCCCAGACTTAATACCAGTTGAGCATGTTTGCGATTTTCCAAAAAATTAGTAAGGAAACATTTACCAGCTTTTGGGAATCTCCAAGAAGTAATCTGAAATTCGTTAATGAGCTTACCTAGGCAGTTACCAGATCTAGGAAAGGTGTCACGCGTTATTATTTATTTTTATTCTTTAGTTCCATTTCTTGTTTTGGCGTTTCTTTAAGATTTCCAACAGTATCATTTTGTTTCTGAATTGGTATTGAATGGAAATTTTGTAACTTCTTCCACAAGTTTCCATTAAAAATAGTTAATTGATGCATTGTTTAGTTATCTCCAGTTGTTTTTTGATGAAACTAATTCACAAATCAAACAATTTTTGAGCAATTGTATTTAATTATTTGTGTGGTGTATTAATTTTTAACATAAGTTTATATAACAATACGCACGAACACTTAAATTGGTGGAAAAATATCCACGCAATTTTAAAATTTCGAAATATTTAATCCATGCAGGTAAATATTTTATAAGTTTTCAAGTAATATAAAATTTTACTCTTATACTGCTGGTCATGAAAATTTAATGCCGGTTTCGTGATATTTTTCATTAGAATTGTTACTGCTTCTTTTACTTATAGAAATAAAATTTTCTGCGGTCGTATTTACATATACTAAAACGGTTTTTAGAAAGATATATGCTGGCGTCTTTAACGGGGAAGACTACATATACCATACAATATTAAAAGACAATATTTTCGCTTCCATCCTTAACTTGGTGTAACTAGTGGTAGTATAAGTTTTTACAGTTCATTCTGTTGGTACTTTTTTTTTATAGAAAACGTGTTGTTTCAAATTCCTTAAATTACAAGTTTTATAATCTTTCATACCCAAAAATTTTTTCAATTATTTTTATGCCGATGTTTATGTAATATAAAATATATGGATATGATTTTTAGTGGGCCAGGATGGGAAATTATAAACCAGTATTAAAATTTTAGTTTCAGATTGTATCTCTTAGATCACTTTGATTTTGTTGCAATAGAGAATCGTACTAATGTATTTATGTAACATGTATGTAGATTGTCCTTAATTTTAATGGTCTGAATTGTTTCACTGCTTCACCAAACTTCGAGCAAGTTTTTTCCGTACAATAAAATTAAGTTACAATGCGTAAATCTAACCATTTTAATTGGTTTAGAGAAAATTGTGCAGAAAGTCATCGTAAAGACTATCTTACCGAGATTTGATGAGTTCCATACCAATGCCACTAAATGCATTTTTAAACATTACCTTTTTCACTGACTCATACACATCAATAATCGTCAAGTATACAACGGATTAAAAGTGCAGATGTAAAGTATGTATGCTAATTAAGAAATTAAGGAAAGCGATGTATAGAGAATGAACTCAAAAATTTTGCAAAAACAGAAGTTACAGTCACCGGCCTATAATTAACAATATTAACTTTAGCGACCTTTTAAAAGACGGGATATATTCCGTAAATTTTCCAAGCCTGTAGGAATGAAGGTGTTTGTATACATAGATTTAAAATTTTAGAAATTGGATTCTCAAAAACATTAGCACGGTTCTTAGCCAAATATGTGGGAGTAGCGTCGTCTCCAGCGGTGAATCTGAGTTTCCAAATGGCTTCAATATCATCTTGGATTATACAAGAAATGTTGACAATTGGATTACTAGTATTGTATTCAAGCGATGGAACTTCTAGGTAAATCAACTTCTGCTAATTAGGTACGAAGGCATCAACAATAGTTTGTGGCCTCGAATATTCTTTATTATTGCAATGTAATTTATAGGGAATTGTTGACGTTCCTCTTTGAAGTGGAGAAAAGATGGTGAAGTACTTCTTCATCATCTTTTCTTGTATGTTATATATATAGATACTTCCATCTTAACAATTCTGCTATTAGTTTAGTGTGTGGTATTATACACTTTCATGTATATATACACGTCATTACATAACGATAAAAATCAAATAAAAATAAGTAATAATAAGTATAAATACATAATAATGATACTAATACTGCCAATATAACATAATATAATAAAGAAACAAGCATGTAAAAATTTATAATTTAAAATCATTCACCGAATAAAAGCAGTTCTCTACTGGCACTGCTTTCATTTAGTTTCTATGTTTTCTCAATGATTGAATTTTCACCTTACCAGGTAGTTTGTTGTTGAATATCACAGCTAAGTAATAAGTACTTAGCTAGCTTTTCTATATGCGGTGGCTTCAGCTGGTCTCCATGTTAGAATATCGCACGTAGCCCAATCCTTCAAATTAGTAATGTAGAGAGTTCTAGCTGCTTTATATGTATTTTACTTTACGAATGGAGTGAATAACTGTAACAAAATTGTGAAACAAATTTTCTATAATAGTCGTAGTATCAGTTTGCAATGTTTGCACTCTTACGTGGGCTGTCTTTTAAGTTTTGAATATAAAACTGGAATAGAACAGTAGATAGCTTTTAACGACTTTATTGTTTTTCGAATCATTCTCCACAAAGATTAATACACTTTTGCATGCGCTCGAACTAACTCTGGAAGCAGTTGTTCCATTGCGTTTGTTGTTTTGAAGGCATCGACTGGTCCTTCTCACGACTGGAACCTTTCACCACGTAGTCCGTTATTGACTTTCGGAAAGGTAAAGAACTCGTTTAGATTTTGGTCCGGATTGTATGGAGGAAAATTATAACAAATTTTTCCGCGAAAATGTTCTCGGTTTACTCAATTTTTTAGCTGACTTAGGTTAACTAAAGATGAAAGTTAATTTTTAGTACTGACATTTGATTAGTGGCGACCTCTATGTATCACTATGCAAAACTTAATAGACATCCTATGTATATGAAGTTATATATATATATATATATATATATATATATATATATATATATATATATATATTATAGTTTAATGTTATACAGAGATATCCTATTTTTTGGGATTATCATGCTATTTAGAACGTTCAGCAAATATGACTAGAAACATCAATGGCACTTATAACAACATTTTTGTATATTCCCATTTAAGAAAGTAAATTGAATTTATTTTTGGGACGTTTGGAATTGAAATGCATATCAAAAAATAAAAAATACAAAGAGAAATGTATAGTCGATAATGATAATAAGTCGATTTAAAATTTAACAAATTTATTCAATAAATTAACAATTTATTATAATATATTTTGCGGATCTACGACCTACAGTTAAAATTAAATTATTTGTTCAAAAATGCCTGGTTTTTGATTTTTAATACAGTATAGCGATATATTGATAAGGATGAAATATATCAGTATTTACTAACGAAAATTTAAAGCTCTCAGTTTTATACGATATTCTATAGGTTATCGTGTAAGCGAGAGGCAATATTGAAATATACCGAAGAGTCGTTGTAAAAATGAAACAAAGTGATGTAGATACTTCATGCGCTCAAAGTATATATTGAATTTTAAATCAGATTTTATCCGCTATGTTTTAACAAAGTTAGTAGCAGGTGAGTGCTGCTTCATAACAATATGATAGCGCTAGAGAAAAAATTATATAGAAAATGCGTGTGAAATTTTAAAATCTCATGTATTCTATATTGATATGTAGGAGTAAAGAAATTTTATCAAATATAAGAGTAACAGTAATAATACTAGTAACCGTATTAATATATTGGTTTAGAAAAAGTCGTTTAAATTGTTGCAATGGGGTACTTTCAAATTTATTTCGCCATTGGAATTTATATCTAATTTACGGATTTTTAAATTGTCTGCGATTATAGCGATAATATTATCATTTTAACATTAATTTTCAAAGAAAATGTTTTTTTCTTTTTATTCATTTGCTTTTTGATCATAGAAAATATATATATTTCTATATATCTTTATCTTTTTAGTCTACCTTCCGTTTATTCTTGTTATTTTTCTTTAATTCTAATAAAACGGTATTAGTATGCACTGGTCGTAAAATAGTGTTCTGTCTGTGTGAATTTTAAAATTTTCTAACAATTTTAAGAGCTGGAAAAGTATTAGATTGATATATATGACACATCAGATATGATTAGTAGTTAAAACTATTTAGTTTCATTTAAAAATAAAAACATTTTTTCTAAAATAACTCCTATATTCTTAAGCACTCGTTTTCGAAGATTTTTAGATCGTCAGCATAAGCTAACACTCTGCAGTCAAAACGTTCCAAGAGATCGTTAACATAGATATAGAACAAAAGGGGTCCCGAATGGGAATCCTGTGGGATACCAGAGGACATATTGAAGAGATTAGATGAGAAACCATTATAATGAACATAAACGGAACGATTTTGTAGATAGGAAAAAACAAATTGGTAATATTCGGAACAAAGTCAAAAGATGTCAACTTGGAAATCAAAATGCCATGGTTTACAGTAGTGAAAGCTTTGCTGAAATCCGTGTATATGACATCAACTTGTATGTTTATCAAGTCGTTCCCCGATAAATTGAGTAATCTCGACAAGACTGGTAACAGTAGATCTGCCGGGAATAAGTACATGTTACCTAATAGATAAGAAGGGCTTAATACAGCCAAATAATTTGTTTTAGAGAACAAGTTCGAATGTTTTGGCAAAATTCGACAAGATACTGATCGGTCCTCTTTCTTAAACATAGGTGTAATCCTGCTTATCTTCCAGCTATCCGGGAAATCTTCCTTGGCCTAGTCCCTTACAAAAAATGCCTGCCAGATGCTGTGAGACTATTTCTTATGCGAAATCTAAAAGCTAGTGTTTATAAAAAGTTTGAAAAATCTATACCAACCAAAACCTATGATAAGAACGGCATGTTGTAATTTATCACACTGCCATTTTCAAAAAAAAAAATATAATTTAATTTCAAAAGTTGTATTAGTGTTTTTCTTATTAGTAATCCAGAGGCGTTAAACCGCACCCACGAGGGAGCCAGTGAACAGGATCACTTCTGGAAATAAAGTTGTCACCAAATTGATTTTGCAATAAATCGATTGTTAAGCGTATGGCAAGTTGCGCCGCCTCGTTGGAACCAAATGTCGTCGATGTTTAGCTGATTAATTTTTGGAAACAAAAATTCATTCAGCTTGGCTCGATAGCGCTCGCCATTCACCGTAACGGCAGCTCCTTCTTCATTTCGAAAGAAATAAGGACCGATGATGCCGTCAGCGTGTAAACCGCACCAAGCAGTCAATTTTAATGGATGTAATGGTAATTCGATAACGGCTTGAGGATGGTCTTCGCTCCAAATACGGAAATTTTGCTTACTGACGTAGCCATTTAATCAGAAATGAGTTTAATCACTAAACACAATTCTTTGATAAAAATGCTCACCTTCGACCAGTTTCAAATGAGCCCTATTAGCAAAAATGCGACGCAAACGATGGTCGTTTGGCTTCAATTCTTGCACTAGCTGTATTATATAGGTACATAAGCCACGATCCTTACGTAAAATTTTCCACGTAGTCGAAGGACAGAGGCCAACAAGTTGATAACGACGACGGATCGACATTTCGGCGTGTTCTTCAATACTTCGCGCTACAGTAGCAATATTCTCTTCGGTAAGCACATTTCTTTGTCTTGTTGATGGTTTTAAATCGAGAAGAGTAAATTTAGTCCGAAAACGATCAATAACTGCACGAATTGCTTGCTCACTGTGCCGATTACGTTGACCGTAAAATGGAGGAAGTGCTCTATGAACTTCGCGAACAGATTTATTTTTTTCAAAATAAATTTCTACAATTTGGAAGCGTTGTTCTGGCGGTTAAACGATTCATGATGACCTGCCAAACCTTACTGAACAGAAATGTCAACAGAGTTTGATAGTTCAGCTGTCAAACCATAGTTATCGATATCGATAATTCTCGTGCAGCTTAAAAAACACACATTACATCAACGAAAAGCATATCTATAAATATCAGTGTCTTGGCAAATTATGCCATGGAGATTTTGCATCGAATGTACCATGGGCATCTTTAACAAAATGTTAGCGCTTGCTGCGGGGTATAAACCAACTGATTCGATCTTGATCCCAAGCGTGGTACGAGAAAATCAACATTTGACAACAAATCCCATAAGTCAATTCTACCAATAATAATATTCAGCATTAATAGGGTGCTAATGGTCTTTCTCCTTTCAGAGTGTGAGACTATATTATGTCGCTTGAGCAGTTCGTTATAATGTGTTCCATGTACAGAATATTGTCCCATTTAAATACAAGATTTTTCAAAAATTTACGCTGGATTTAGTCTGCTAGTTTGAACACCATGGAACATCATGTTATGGATGCACATTTGAGTTTGGAAGCGACGTGAGCAAAAAAAGCTTTAACGATAGAAGTAAATTTTTCGTCATATGTCACATCCATCTCTTTAGTCGAGGACCTATGAGAAATTCAAATATTGTTAATAGCGTAACAAGACTCGATTCTGGAAATCTTTCTGTAATAGGACACCAGGAAATACTTGTTTGCTCTTAGCTTTAATTTATTGCATAAGCATCAGTCAGAAATTTTATTAACATTTGCTTGCAATAAGTTAGCCTGAGACAATGAATCAATTGGGTGATAAATCTTAATATCATCGGCGTAGGCTAATACAGGGAAATCGATAGATTTAACAAGGTTGTCTATGAGAATATTGAATCATGTGACATTTATATTGATAGTTTGCACAGGATTTTTAATATATTCAATTATTATTTTTGAGCGACTTCTTTTCTTCTTTATTTTCCAGTTTATTTAATAAAAATATTATATATACTAGAAATTTAATCAACGTAAATCCCATTCTATCTAATTTCTTTTTTCACATCAAAGACACTTTCCAATTATTTAAGGTGTCCTCCTTCGTTCTCGAAACCTATTTTTTATTTTAAACAAGACAGTTTAATTTTCTTTTCGTTATCGGGCGAGAAGCCCCGATAATTCGCTCTCCGAGTAATTCTCCTCTAAGCTCTGTATACGCGATCGATACTTTTGTGTGTCGAATTGTCAATTCTTTTAAGATGGTTAATGTGTTTTTGATGCTCTTTTCGCTGACATCGAGTTATCTTTGCAAAGAAACGTCGCCGTTATCTACGTGAAATTAATGCATTTGTCGTTCCTTTTCCCATCAGCAGGCAAACGAAATTAAATGGAGATCATTGCATTTTAAGCGGTTGACCTATATATGTTGATGTAGCTTATAATAGGCACAATAAGAGATACACATAAATGTGGTTAACATGCGAGCTTTTCATTTAATAGAAAGGGTCTGGTTATTGTGTCAATATCATTATTAGATTTCGTGAATTTAAAACATTAGTATTAATTAATAGTAACAATAAGAGAAATAATATAATAACATCACTTTAAAAAATTTTACAATTTATTTGTTTTCATGAATTTAAAAATCTACCAATAATTTTTTTTGCACACATATATTGTATTTACACCAATATTTTCTTTCGTCGTTTATTCGAATCTATAAGTTTATAACGTGCAAAATTTAAAGTGTTGAAGCTATTAGCGTAAGTTTTTTGCGATAAATTCAAAAATGTGTTGTTTAAACAACCCAAAACACCTTTGTTATATATTTATATGTGTTCAAAGATTATAGAAAAAATATTTCTAACTTCCTTAAAAGTACGTATTTGCTGTAATTCGACATGCTCCTGGATAGAAATGAGAAACCCTGGGTTATTAATTGTGTTTGCAACTCATTTATTGAATACTTAAGGTTATACCATTAAATTTGGAATTGGGGAAATGCTTACCCAACGCAATCCAACTATTTTGTGTGAATCAAAAAATCGTCTAGATAGTTCTTATGGCAGTATCCAATAACTATTAAACAAACAAAACAGTTTCAGTGCAACAAACAGTAGCAGTAGTTGAACCCTGAAGACGTCCCATACGAGTGGGTACGAAACGTCGGCAGTTATATCAACGACACGATTCCAGCCCGGAAGCCCAGAAGAAGATAGTATGAATCAGATCTTATTTATAACGTTCGAATTCAGTATGTTCTTACAGATACTGAATAAATACTGATTTGTTAGGCAACAATGATAACTGAGATGAGAAATGTTACCTACCCTCCCATATAGTTCAGACTTATCACATAGCGATTACCATCTTCTTAAACTGATAAAGCTGGTCTTGGGAGGCAAGAAATTCAAGATGGACGAGGAAATAATAATTGATTTTTGTTATTTTTATTGCTATACCAGAGAGTCCAGATCTAGTTTATACTCTGCTCGAAAATAGGGGTGGAATTATATAAACAAAAATAACCAATTTATTCCATACTGCATTACTAGTAAATAACTTATCCTTTTTATATCACCATTTTATTTTATAGTCAAACGTTTTTTCTGCTAATCTATCTTTTCATCCTAGTTATATGTATATTTAACTCTTAGCTTTTGGATAGCGCCACTTAGAAATAGTTAAAACAATAAACTTTCATGACTGCTCAAAACGTTTTTCTCAATATCTTCTATTTTTTAAAATTATGTTTCGCTGTCTTAGACTCTCCCTTGTATAAATAATGATTATTTTAATTTTATAGTGCAATAATCCTTATTAGACAAAATGTGTACCATATTCGGTAACAAACTCTCGATAAGATACTTTTTGGTGGGTTTATGTCTCTCTTTCTTAAATGCTGAGCTTCATTTTCAAGCATCTAAGTGGTTTTGCTATATACTCAAGTCCATTGACATACAAAGGTATGTATAATATTATTTAATAATTTAAACTGAAAATCCAGTTTAAGTTTGAAGGGTAGTGCGTTTCATAATTTAAAAAAAATGGGGAGTAGTAAAAGAATCAGTAATGTACTTGCTTGTTTTATATTATGTGCCAAATTACATTTACTTTTTATGTTTTAATTCAGATACGAATACGACAAATACGTTTGAGTACCAATTAAGGTTATGGCAAATATACGCTGAATTTTTACATACAAAAAATTGATGAACATTATTGAAGATTTGCATGAAATTTTGAAATGAATACAATGTTAAATTACAAATATTATAAAAATGCACATGAAGTGAATGTATCGTTTTACAAAGAGAGGAATCCAAGAACAATTTGCACGTTTGAATGTAAACTTAAATGATATGTTACTGCGCAGTATTCTTGGAAGAACGTTAGAGCGTATATTTCCCAAGGTGTCAATAAACTTTATTATTGGGTATATCCCTATGTCGATAAAAGTTTTTGATCTGTACTTTCATTTTATCCAATTAGACAGATTAGGGGGCATTGGTTAGAACTTAAATTTATTTAATTCATGAATAATATTAAAAGATGGTTACTATTAATATGATATGCTACTGAACAAGTTATATTTTCTAAATTAACTTGAGTTTAGTTAAGTTATTGGGTTTTCAATTATAAAGGACTTGTTTACTTTAGTACAAGTGGTTGTGAATATTTTTCTGATACTGTAAAGCAATACTGTAAATAACAATTAATTTTATTTATCATATTTCGGTTAGGTAAATTTGCTTAGAATGTCTGATAAAAATCAGCATCGGATAGTGTTTTGTCATCGAAAGGGCCACGATCAATTGCAGAAAGAATGCAATGTTATAAATCTTCAATTTTTAAAATTATCAAAAAGTACGAAGCAAGAGTAATAAACAGAAACAGTTGGAATATGTACTGATTCATTCCCATTGTATATTCGATGAGTGACTATGTGTACTTTCGGCAGATGAGTCTTAATTTGGATGTTGTTTTGGTTTGTTTCTGCTCCACTAGTGCATGTTGTGTTTGTCTATTTATTCTTCGACGTGAAAATGAGCATCATCCCTAAAAATAATGATCATTAATTCGATTAGGGTACAAAAACAACCATTGTTTTACATAAAGTTTCTCCCCTCCCATTATCCTTCTCCTCCAATTTCTTGACAACTTGCATCTTATATATTTTTTAATTCTTGTAATAGAGACACGTGAGTAAAACGCTACACAATAGAACTGTTACAAAACTACGACCACAAAAATACGACTCTCGCTCATGGCAACTGAAGAATCCACAATGTATCATTCTTTTCTAAGAATGAATATCTCTTACTAACAAGGCACTCACAAGGCTCTCAACAAATATATGAACATTATGAACTCGACAGAAGTTGTACATAAACTCTGACCAGTAGAAGAGAAAACCGTGATTCACGTATTGCGACTTCTACGTAGAGTAATACAACTGCTCTCGAAGCTGCTAGGTCTAGTTAAGGAACGAAACTAAAGAAAGTCTACGTAAGTAGTAACGAGACATGAGGATAGCAAAGGATGTGAAAAGGTCACAGTGCAATAGCCTATATGGCCACGTAAGAAATTGAACTTAGTTTAATTATATAACTAATATGTGGATTATTTTTAAACTACAACAAACTGTTTCAATTGTAACGATTGCAAATATGTATACCTACAACGTAAGATAAGCGTTTGTAAAACGTTTTTAGAAAATACATTAACATGAATACCATAAAGAAAACTCTAACGGCGACATATTAATCGGAAATATTATAGCATTATTAGTAATACTTTTGGCGATAATAAGATGTTTATACTATAATCTATTGGATAATAGTTTTTTTAATACAATATATAATATAGTATTTAATAATCAAACACAGTAACATAATTTGTCAATATTTTTCTTAGAATTATTATTTTTTACGAATAAAAATTAAATAATATGCTAAGTTCGCCAATTACGAAATAGAAATCTTAACTTTTCTGAAAATGTGTAATTATTTGTTTAAGTTACCTCAGAATTCACAACCTTGTACTTTCTTTGTATATTGTTCTGCTTTCCTCGTGCCTCTTGAATATGTACAGTTACTTAATGTTGTTTTTTAAAAACAAGTTACAGTATTTTTGCTTGAAATACTACTAAAGTTTGCTTAAGCTTAATTAAATTTGAGACTTTATGGACCGTTATACCTTTTTATTAAGATATTTCTTGTTTGTTCAAATCCATGGAAATTACATTTTAATACTATAAATCATTTTTGCATTTTTCGTTGGTCATATTTCTTTTTCGCTACGTAAGTGGTGTAATTTTGTCTTTTTCGGAAGCGTTTTTTAATGTATCCAACTAATAAGGTTCATACTGCTTTTCCTTTATTTTCAGTAAAAATAATTTATACTAAATTATTTTTTATATTATTCATATTAAATATATTTTTCGATAATACCTTTGATGTACTTACTTTACTATATATTCCTTTTTCAATATGATATACGATGGCAGTGTCTAGACACGTAGTTACGGTTTGTGCGTTGCAAAAATTACTACTCGTTATGAAGTCAAATTATTATTAACGCTATGATGAAGGAATGAAGAAAACTCATTGTGGTGTATGAAATTATTGATATTGCTGTGATATTAAAAGAAAAAATGACAAACATTAGTGGGCTAAATTATTGTTGAGGCTAAAGTGTAAAAAAAATAGGTGGTAGTTGAACTAATTCAGTGACAATGGCTAAATTAAAAAAATATACAAATTATTACCCTCTTATTTCGTAAAACAGATTATCATCATCAGTTAAAATACAATGTTTTACTGAAATTCACAACAAACATTTCAAGAAAAGCCAATCCGTGCATTGTATTTGCACGGTTTTTTTACGAGAGCCATGTATTCATTTAATAATAATAATTGACATGGAGTAATTATATTACAAACGTTATGATGTGGGAAATGGAAGAAAAAATCACATGTTGGTATATTGTATTCATATTAAGCTCTCTCTTTCACATATTCTCTCTTTCTCTGTGTGTGTGTGTGTGACAAGAATAAGTGAAATTGATGGAGTTGCGTATTAGCTATAGCTTATAATAATTGAAAAGTAAAAAATTAATTCCTGATGATCATTAAAAGTCCAGAACATGTGAAAAGTTGAGAAAAATATTGTTTAAAAGTAAAATAATAATAAATCGTTTTTAAAATTTTATTTAAAATAATTAAGTATAATCATTCATGAAGCTTTGAATAAATTAAAATTCATAAGCGGAAGCAACATGCAAAAAGAATTTTAATTAACGTAAAGACAGTAATAAAATATGCAATAAAGCTGCAGAAGTAGGATATACAAGGATTAGTAAAAAAGTAGGTATCAAACGATACGTTCGTATATCCCAGACATGGCTTATTGTATGTCATGAACGAGGCACATAATGAACCGCTTGAACATTACATGGGACGAGGAGCAATTGACCAATGAAGGAGCAGAAAAGGCTCACCCAAAAATAATTAAATGTTCATGTGATTAAAGAGGTTGTGACAATACAAATGTTAATCCAAAGCTTAGTTCCGAAATGTACAAATATTTTAGAATACTATACAACATGCTCTTTACATAATGATTACAATATTAATAGAAAATAATCGGCAAATTAAACCCTCGACATGAGCTACCTAGCAGGCATACGTGTGAGAGGTGGTAAAATCCGTCAAGTAATATATGCAATCGCAATCGTAATTAGAAATCAGATAAAATAAAACTAAATTTAATGTAATTTTGAAAATCATTTTCTAGAAAACGGCCACCTGTAAGTATGTTTTGTGACAAATAATGCTTTTGTGGAAATGATGTCTTAGTTTTCGACCGACACATGTTAATTAATAAAGAAATTTCTAGTTGGAAATTTGTAACATCACGAAGATTGTCTAATAATTTTTATCGAACTGTATGTAAAAAAGTTTAAGAACGCATTATATTCTCCTCAATAAATACACTTGCATTTTTATGGGACGACAAACTAATATGCTTAACTACTTTCCGTTTATTATGGCTAAAATTTTCATAGACTATTTTGCGAAGGGTTAGCGGTTTATCACTACATAAATTTAAGGAAACAATTTCTGAAAAATACTGTGGAGTTGTCCATAAAAAAAATTTCTCATCACGAAAATGCACTTTCTCACACCAGTTAAGTTGTTCTTGAAAGAAATGGTCAATTGATATTTGAGGTTGTGTTTCTTTCATCTTATTTGCCAGTTCTTGCTCCAAGTAACATACACTTATGTATCAAAACTGAATCTCTTTCTTGTTGAAAAACGTTTCTAACGGATAAAGGAAATGTTGTAGAAAGCGAGCAGAATTTTTTAAGAATCTTGAAAAACATTACTAAAATGGCATAATACTACTTCAGCATTATCAATCTAAATTGAAGAAATGGGGATTAATAATGAGGAACAATAAAATATTTAATGCACTTGTTTGTTTACCACTCTCCTACATAAGTTTAAGAAAACATTTTTGGAAGAATGCTCTATTATTATCGATAAAAAAAATTTCTCATCACGAGAATGCGCCTTCTCACACCAGTCAAATTGTCCCCGAAAGAAAGGGTCAAACGAGATTTGAGATTGTGTCCTAATCACCTCATTTGCCAGATATTGTACCAAGTGATATCTATTTATTATCCAAAACTTAACCTTCTTTTTGTTGAAGAGAAGATTCGAGCAGATAAAGAAATTATTGCAGAAAGGGAGCAGAATTTTGAGAATCTTGAAAACATCCATTACAAAAATGGCATGATACTACTTCGGTATCGTCAATCTAAATTAAAGAGATGGGAATAAGTAATGGAAAATAATAAAATACTTATTGCCTTAACTCATTTGTTTCATTTGAAATCTCACTTGCAGTCATCCTCGTTGAATCGTAGATATTTTGTAGTTAATTCAATATATATTTTTTACATTTAGATTTATTTTAAAAAAAAGCAAATGTTAGAAATAAGCTCTTTATTTTGTCTATATATTATATTTTTCGTTTTATTCAGTTTCTTGACAATTTATATTTACGAGCGTTCATTTCTCGTATTTTATAGCTGTAACAGGTTTAAAATTGCTTGCTTGATCTTATAATTACGTTTATATTTCGTTAAATTATTGTACTTTTTTTGTCAAAATATCTGTACTGCCAATACTCTCAATATTAGACAGTATATTAAAGCGTCCAAAACAACTTTACAATCAATTAAAAGCCAGTCAGCATG
This sequence comes from Dermolepida albohirtum, assembly GCA_031893035.1. Taxonomy (NCBI): domain Eukaryota; kingdom Metazoa; phylum Arthropoda; class Insecta; order Coleoptera; family Scarabaeidae; genus Dermolepida; species Dermolepida albohirtum. Next base: position 592,038 of record JAVIWB010005838.1, read on the forward strand.
TACATGCATAAAGGTAACTTGATCCGTTTTAGTCGTTTTTCTCTTATTCGCAGATGTCGGTGCTAATTTACAAGCTTTTGGAAAACAGTTTATAGGGGCTTCAGTTGAGACGCTTTATTGTTTTTCGCCGAAATTAAAATCACTCTGAACATACAAAGTTGTTGCTGGTTGCCTATGTATTAGACACTTCCCTTGGATAAGTTTAAATATATACAATTTACATTTCCAATGAATTAGTGTCGGAGACGGTGAGAAGCACCCTCATTAAAATAATATCAACCGAGTGTAATACGGGGAAGACGGGTGTTAAAACTAGATACAAATGTGTAAGGGTATTCGACGTCGTTCTTAAGGGTGGTACTGTATGAGTTAGTGCAGTCATAACAGCTAATTGCTGTTTTATGGAGGCAAGAGTGGATATAACGTCTTGACTTTAATTAATGTTTCATGTTGGATATTACATTATTTATATATGAAATATACCTGTTCAATTTACACTTAATTATTGCAGATATGTAGCATTAATTATTGTATAAAATTTGTTCTTCACATTATTAGTATAATGAGAATTACTTATTTATTTTATATGATATTTAAAGCAGTTTAGCACCTACCTTACCTAAGAAAATTAAATTATAGTTTCTAGGGATTTCCAAATTTTAGGGAATGGATATTGTATGTACGCGTATTATAATTTCAGATAATAATTGAATTTTGAAAGTTTAATGTGAATTTAATTTCTATTTATTACATAATTGGAAGAATATTACGGCAACATAGGTTATAATAAACTTTCACATTTAGATTATTCATAGGTGAATAATAATATTTAAAAACAGTAATGTAAGATACTGCTAATTAATCGAAAATTAATAATATAATAATACCACATAGAGATATTGCCTGTTAATAGAAAAGTATTATCTACTAGAATTTAGCTATACCACTTTCACTAGTTATCACATTTCCATATAACTTTCATTCACTTACAGTCTCGTACCTGAGTTGTCCTTTTTGTCGAATTATTTACATAAACAACATTAACAACCTAATTATTTATGAAGCCGACATTGACCAAATAAGCAATATACTATATGTTTAATACAATAACAATATAACTTTAACTTCGATAGTTTCATAAACATTTTTTTCTAAATTATTTTCTGTTCATTCTATTCATTTTAATTGTCTATTATAATAAATATCAAAAAAATACTTGAAAATTTCTGGCATATATTTGTTTTCTTATTTAGTTTGTTATATTTTTCTTCTTAACTTATAATGAGATTTGAAATTAATTTCAATCTTTGATAGTTCAAGAAAACAAAAGGATTGCGTATTTATGCGTTATGCATCTGTGAAAATCATCTATTCAATTGAAATTAAGTAATTCAATCTTGATAATAATAAAATCCTACAATATCAGCCGTGTACTGCCCGAGTTCAAATCCAGAGATATGTGGATTGAGTAAAAAGTTTCTCGGCGTTAGACTGGGAATTGCGGCAAATCTACGTGACAATAATAATAAACGCCATAAAACATTCGTCTCCATCTAACAGAGTACTAGAAATACATATATAGAGTAAATCCCATATTTAGGAATTTCTATACACAAACATGGAGAATATCTCAACACGAATAAAAATCAAATAGAAATAAAAACTTTAAACTTAAAACTGTAAGAGAAATACGAGCATTGGCGTAAACTAATAGTCCAGTTTCAACTAAACACAGCTCTTTACACTTAACGTAATTCTAGTCTAGAAATACTAACTGACATCATCGAATGGTTGTATACAAATGTAGATACACTAAACAGTCTCAGTAGAACAAAAGTAACGGGACAAGAAAAGCTATATCCAAACTGATGCAAAAACGAACAATAATAAGCGTGGAGGGGTGTGATGACTTATAGTCCTACAAACACTAGCTAGCACGTAAACAGAGAATCTTAGAAAATATTTTAGAAACAACACCCTTGTACACCATGAAATTATAGAAGCAAATAAAATATACACCCCACTCAACTTACGCCACTGAGGAAAGGACACATACAAAGCCAATACAACCTAAAAATAATAATCGTAGAAAAAATGAAAATTTTTCATGATAACTATTAAAATATGGCGGTAGATCTACACATAGCATACAGATGGTTGACTTTAACACAATTTTCATCTGAAGAAAGATTCCCCATTCAATGCAATATGGTCCAATGTAGACCCAAAAAATATACTGCCAATATATATCCCAAAATACACTTGATAATTGAAAATATAAGCTTTACTGGTATAAGACAATATATGTTAACAAAATAATAACATGTAATAAGACCTGATACAGTACTAATGTATAAAACGCAGATAAAAACGTATATCATAGATATCCAATGACAGCAAAATAATATCAAAAGAAATAAAATGAATATGGAAACAAGACAAAATAACAAAATTTCCAGTAACCAGGTCATAATTACAAAAACATTCATGCAGCACCTAGAAACAGCAAATCTTTCAACATATGTTCACAGTATCGTAGAAAAAGCAGTAATATTATAAACAATAGCAATAGTTCAGATATGTACGCAATAAAAAAGTAATTGAATCGTTTCAATTTTTAACTGAAGAAATAAACCTGTCAGTATAATTTAGGTAATGGACTAGACACGGTCTGCCATAAGGTGTTCCCTTAGAACCTATCTTGGCCTGTTATATCTGTTTAAATTTTATGTTTGGTTTAGTTTGTGATTGAATAATTTCATTTTTTTATGATTTTAGCCTAGGAGTTGCTTTTAGCAGTGATTTTGATAGAATTAGTCATATTTTGTCAGCTTAATCAGTTTATTATATGTACTATGTAGCACTTTATTAGCTCTTCAGTTTAATTTAAGGTAAAAATTAAAGTAGGCTTTTTGCTCCAATATCAATTTATGATCAAAGTGTAACTTTAAATGATAATACAAGGCAGAAATATTGTTGTAATGAAATTTTTTTTATTATAATCTGGTAGGTAATTTCATGGCGTTTATTTCTTAAATATGATTTCCGGCATATGTCCGCCGCGGCTACTAATTAAATGGCCCATTCGATCAGTCCAATTTTTGACTACTTTTGCCAATAAATCTGGCCGTATGGCGTCAATGGTGGCTTGAATATTAGCTTCCAATGCTTTGTTGGTTTGTCGGCATAAACCAATAACTTAACATAGCCCCATAAAAAGTAATCCAGAGGAGTTAAATCGCACGAACGAGGGGGACAGTAAACAGGTCTACTTCTGGAAATAAAGTTGTTATCAAATTGATTTTGCAATAAATCGATAGTTAAGCGCGCTGTATGGCAAGTTACTCCGTCTTGTTGGAATCAATTGTCGTCAATGTTTAGCGGATTAACTGTTGGAAACAAAAATTCTCCAAACAGTCAATTTTAGTGGATGTAATGGTGATTCATTAACGGCTTGAGGATTGTCTTCGCTCCAAATACGGCAATTTTGCTTATTGACGTAGCCATTTAACCAGAAATGAGCTTCATCACTAAACACAATTCTGTGATAAAAATGCTGATCTTCGGCCAGATTCAAATTAGTCCAATCAGCAAAAATTCAATGCAAACGATGGTCGTTTGGCTTCAATTCTTACACGAGCTGTATTTTATAGGCACGTAAGCCAATATCCTTACGTAAAAGTTTCCACGTACATAGTAGAAGGACAAAAGCCAACAAGTTGAGAACGACGATGAATCGATATTTCGGCGTCTTCTTCAATACTTAGCGCTACAGCAGCAATATTCTCTTCGGTACGCACATTTCTTTGTCTTGTTGATGATTTAGAATTGAGAAGAGTAAAATTAGTGCGAAAACGATCAATAACTGTACGATTTGCTTGCTCGCTAGGCCGATTATGTTGACCGTAAAATGGACGAAGTGCTCTATGAACTTCGCGAACAGATTTATTTTTTTCAAAATAAATTTCCACAATTTGAAGCGTTGTTCTAGCGTTAAGCGAGAAATGTCAACACAGTTTGACATTATCAGCTGTCAAATCATAATTATCGATACCGATAGTCCTCATGTAGCTTAAAAACACCCATAACAATATTAGTTATGCTTCAAGTGTAAAAGAATCGGCAATTCTAATTATATCAGATTGTATATACATATATGAATGTATCAAATTCGGCTTTACATTGTCACATAATTTCATAACTTAATGTCATGCTCTCGTAGTTTTAGATAATGGTTGAAGATTTACGTAAATTTTCAATGGACATGCATTTTATATGATAATTTAATATGTGATAAAGACGTAATATTGAAGTCAGTTACAATTTGCACTTTATAAAATCATAGTCATTGGGGATTTTTCCAAAAATATCCTATGTTTTATTAGTAAGGGTAGATGTTATAAAAATTATACTCAAATAACATAATTATAGACTATTTATAATTACACGAAATTAATCACAATTGGCTAGTGGAGCATAATTTATATAGACTATACAAAAAATGCTCTGTTATTTTATTTAATAATATTATATTATTAATATTGCGAAAAAATACAGGCAGATATTTTCATTGTACATATACAAAAAAATTTGACAAAAATTTGCAACGGTCGTCATTCCAATTTACAACGCGATACCTAAACACTCATGCGGAAGAATTATTATTGTCCACCATTACCACTTCTTCGGACAACAGCGGTGAAACCGATGTGGGGATCGGCAGCATAGTCAACGGTTCTCCTTGAACCATCAGGTTCAGTTAGACTGTACTGGCCTCTGACAATGTCACCGTTGCGTGTTTCGTGTTGATTTTTAAAGTCTCCGGTAGAAGGATCATGGACATCGTAGGCATAAGCGTATTGTGGATAGGGATCGAAAGGTTCTATTCTTGCAGAAACTGGAGCTACAACAGGAGCTGCGGCAATCGCGGCTATCGGAGCGGCAGATTGAATTTGTTGTTGTTGTTGCTGTTGATATGATCCTGCGAATCCCGTGTAGCCGATGGCGACCGGATGCAATTGGTTCGTTTGATAGCCACTTTGCTGTGCGCCACCCTGTCCTTGGTTTTGCCCCTGTCCTTGTCCTTGAACTAATGCTAATGTGGCTAAGACGACGATGAACTGGAAACCGAAAAATTAAATAAGCACCGTTGCGTTTAGTAAGTCCGGAAAGGAATTTTATATTATGATCTATTACTACAAAGCATGGAGTCAAACATATATTGCTCCCGGTTAAAAAAACTGAAGACTTAAATAATTAAGAAACGCCCTAAAATAGCAAATCGGAAAAGAATAATGTTTTAACACGGCAACGTTAGATCACATGTTTCTTCGCCAAAAGTTATTAGAGCTAGAATAGCATGTTTTGCCTTTTCCATCATGTTGCCCCGACCATCATCTATGTCGAAATTTGTACTGGAATGTGTTTCGCTTCTTCGATACTTGTGCGAAAACACTTAAATCGACGTTTAATGAAAAAAAGCAAGGCTTTTACGAGAGAGGAATCAGTAAGTTACTAGAAAGATGGAAAGAGGTCATTAATCGAAATGGCGAATACGTAATATATTAAAATAATTATTAATAAAAAAAATTGGCGTTGGATTTTGCAGATGCTTTCCAGTCAACCTAATCAATTGAAAGTGCATAATAGAAAATAGTAAATATTCTTCAAAATTTTTTGATTTTTATCTATTCATCCTTATTCAAAATCTTCATTAATAATAACGATGAACAGGAGATGATTAAAGTTCCGAAGCTAAGAAAAAAATATTTAGATGGATTTACGCATGAAGAATGGAATATTGTCATAGACTATTTATGTCTGTTACTATTTAAACCACTAAACTTTACATAAACAATGCTCGTCATTTGAAAATCGCCATTTATTAGAATGGAGTATTTTATTCAATAATCAATTTTTATGAATACAAAGTGTATCAAACAAACAAAATTGTGTAATTGATATAATATATGTATATAATATAATATACAATATAATTGTATAAATATACATTGATTACAGTTGCTACATTAAATTGAACAACAATGTGACAAACTAGTGTTCATTTTCGATCAAATAATAAAAAATTTACGCTGAATTGTTTACCATAAATGCGTAACATATTTCAAATGAAATTCGTCCAATATTATTTTCTACTTGTTATATTTTTGCATTAGGGCATCAAACAATTTGTTTTATCTGTTTATCGGATGCGTGCATAACATTTATGAACTTGAAATGCATAATTTAATAACGCAAAATCTGTGCAAATATTTTATAAAATATTCAGCAATTACAATTTAATATAAATAATTTAAACGTAGGTATGTTTACGTTCGAAATAATGTGTAAAATGGTATCAATAAAGTGATTTTAATTTAGAGAAAACACCTTTCAAGGTAAATACAGAACAATTCTCTATTTGTATTTACAGGCGCATGTATGTATGTGAGAGAGAGTGTTTGTGAATTGTATGTGCCAACCTAATTAAAATTATCGATTCTATGGCCACAAATGCCAACAATAAGCAACCGAAGTAATTAATTTAAACCGCATACCGTATGGGGGTGATATTACTATTGCTACAATGCGTGGTAGCAATTTACAGGTTGGATTAATATCAGCAAATGTATACTCACTGCCATTTGATTTTTATGTACATAAATGAAAGCACTCATATCGATTACGACATGGGTGCGTTCATTACTATACGAGAGATAGACATACAGCTCTCTCTAATTACTTTGTATTACAGTTTAGAAAATGCATTTGCACTCAGAACGTTCAATAAGGCCATCCGAAAAGTTGTTATATTACTTGGGGTTGTTACAAATCGTATTCTACGTCACGATTTTCAGATCTACGATACTCAAAAGTTATGGCTAAACAGAATAGGAATTTATTTTAATTTATTGGTCGAGAGAGAAGATATTATAGAGTAGCTCCAAGGAATCAACAGTTAGATTGCCTAATAATGTAAAAGGGAAAGGTCAGGAGAAATATATTAATATAAAAAATAAGTTTGGTGTTTACACATGATGATTAAAGATCAGCATATTTAACTGAACACAGAGAAAATAATAAAGAAAGGGTTTAGGAATAAATAAAGAGATTGAGGAGTCCTGAGAGAGGAGGTGATATAATGAGAAATGCTTGTAATTTCATTTTGCAGGAACATTTATAAAATCGTTTTGACTGGTGAATTTTTAAGCTACGACCTACAAGCAAGCGTTTTCCACTATTAGGAATGAAAGGTCTTTGTACAGGAAAGGATCTGAAAAAAATTTTAAGTTAAAATTTAGTATTAAGACAAAGAATAGTACTATGGAAATCCGAAACTAATACGTTAGTTAGTGCAAGCAGTTGATGGTTAATTAAGCTAAAATCTAGAGGGGCAAAAAATCGGATTAGATGAATTACAGAGAAAGCTATTTTCATTGTCGATAAGCCGGCGAAGTATATTTTAGGTACTCGGTTAAGCAATTTTTAATATTTTACTAAAACATTCTTTGGAAGAATATATAAAATTTGTTTTTTTCAAAATTCTTTGGCAAATTTGAAAAATATTTGTACAGTTATTACTGGAATCAAAATAAAGTAAATTTATCAATTACACGCATCTATATTTGTGCAATGTATCTGTTCTTCGCTCTATATAGATATTTTTAGTTCAACAATGATTTAAATTTACTATTTCTAAATATTTTTATTGTCAGACAATATAATTTCGTTTATAACATATTTACTTCTTGTGGAAAGTCTGTGAAAATTTACGCATTTTGTATGATAAAATTTATATCTTTTTAATATGCTAAAAGAAGATAATCAATAAAAATTTATCTTCTATATCGACTAACGTGATGCGACTTTCAACATACATAACATGTATACATTTGTGAATATCGTGTATTAAAGATACTGGTATAAGGTGAGCACGTTTTGTCCAATACAGCTTGTATATGTA